>CM076411.1:28533763-28874304 GCA_038363315.1 Mugilogobius chulae | reverse complement strand
TAGAAGAGTAAGAGAGGGGGAGAGAATGAAGAGGGAGAAATCTAATAATGTCACCAAACTCTGACTAAGCTTTGCTGAGAATATTTTGCAATGCTATTTAAAACCATATACTTCACTTTAAATAATTATTAAACATGCTCTGTTCATGTGATTTGCTGACTTAGACATGTGTATTACGGTTAATTGCAGATAAAACACCACATTTCTATTTGAAAACATGACATATGAAAACATACACATTGTTGTTACATTTATGTCAGTAAACTACAACAGACTTTCTACACTGATAGCTTTGAAAATAAAACAAAAATTCCTGCAGAGAGCGCTTGTTTGGCTAGAACTGACATAGAATAGCTTTTTTTGTTGGCATGGCAACAGTGCAGACTTAAGCTAGCTTGTTTGCCAATGTCCGTTGGAGATTTGAACATTTTTACTGTTGCACAATCAAATGGACTAAAAGCATTTTATTTAGGCAGAAAAAGTTAATGAGGCGAAGAGTGTGTGATCATAAAGTCTGTGTCAGTGAGAAATGTGTTGTTGTAGTTTCTCTGCTTTTCTACCACTGTTTACGTGATTTCCTATTTTACAAACTCAATATTCAGCAGCACTTCTGAATGTTTGTGTTATTATCAGTCTGCAGCTGCTTTTTCTTATTTTAGTTGTGTTTTGACTCTTACAGGAGACATATTAATTGATTTTCATGCATTTTTACCACTCACTGCTGACATTTAGAACGCTGCTGAATGTCATCTGCAGAACCTCTACTATGTCCTAAAGATCCTAAAAGAATAAAACAGTATTTTCTCCTCTTTGGTCTTTGGTCAGTAAACACATTTAGCAGACTGAGCTGAGAAAGAATGTGAGTTTTTAAGACTTTAGTCAGAAGTATTTGAGTTAATCCCACAGACTGCACTGGGTTCTGTTCCACATTTAAACCGAGTAAACAAGCCCAAAACAGAACAGGCCTCAGTCCAAGTGTTGTCAGAGGAACAGAGTTACACAAAGAGAGATTTAGACTGTGTCAGAGTCAGACTGACCCGGGCTTTTCATATTCAGCTCTTCATATGTTTAATCTCACACAGATAATGATACTGCTGACAGTTATCTTATTTTAAAGTTTTCTTTCTCTTGATATCAGAACATTCTACACACCAGTAATGTTTGTGTTTGAGAATCTGGTGTCACGAAATGTGTATCTACACTTCACAACATTAACCAGTCATGAACACAATTTGTATTATTTGCGTGTCTATAGACAGAACATCAGTCTAGATCACTGTCCGCTCTACTGCACAAGTGTGTTATGAACTGGTGTGACAGACATGTGTCGTATAATGAATGTAACGCGTGTGGGTCGAAGGATTGAAGTTTAATTTTTTTCAAGTAGCGGCAAAACCTTTGTTGTCTCACAGTGATAAACTCTAGTTAGCTGACAACAGCGCTGGCTAATGTTGCTACTGCAATTTGTGTCAGTCAGGCTGCATGTGCATTCCCCGTGTTGGTAAACAATAACCCTCCATTGCTGACCCAGTTCATTTGTATAGAGAAATGTAAAGACTATTAACTGAAACCATAATCATATTTTTTATCAAGTCTCTGGTTGATCCAGTCCTCGTGCAGAGGACAGCTCATGTTCACTTCTCTGCTGCTTCTCTGGTCCTCTGCTTTAGCTCCTTTGATCCTCCCACACACGAGGCTGCGGTGAGTTCCGATGTCCAGGAAAAAGTTTAAGCCAAAGAAATTACTAGCCGTGGCCGGAGACACCGGACTGCACTTTTTAAATTACCTAAAGGCCTCGGTGGCTGCACCGAACCTAAACCTAACCCTGTACACACTTAAACTTACCCATTTTGTAACTTCTAAACACATCTAAACTCATTACAGTGAACCTTGAATTAAACCAGCCGAGAAAATGGTTGTGTAATTGGCAAGCCAGAAATGGCAGAGGCGTTGTCATGACACATCATTTTTCATGGCAAAGCAAAGACATGTATTCCATGAGCACATGTTGGTCTGTCTGAACTACTTCCAGTTTATCATCACCTTTTTGCCTTTGCAAAACTTCTGTGACTCTATACTGCATTTAAACTTGTTTTATTTAATGCGTTAACGCCTTATGAACAGGACCTACAGTGATTTAGTGTTTTGCCTAGACAACCATTAAACAGCTGATGCTAACCATGATGCTTTACTTTGCTTTGCGATCTATCGGAAAAACAAAGAATGTTTTCATCACTGGAAATATAACATTTTTGTCAAAGGATCAAGTCTGCATTTGATGAGGAACATTACTTATGTTTATATTTTGCCTGTTTTTCACCTGAGCTTGTGTTTTCTCTCGTCCAATCATTGAACTTGAAGTGGGGACCAAAGTGAAAGCAGGAACCACACACACTGACAAAAAAATGAAAAGTGCAGAGGACGTTAAAGAGAAGAGGACACGTTTCCAAATCACAACCCATTTTATGGCTTTATTGTCATTACCTATAGAACCACTATGAATTTAAAACCTATATCTTATTTTACACAGACAGAAACATTAAATTATGTGTTGACAGTTTGCCACAGTATTGCTGAAGAGCCGTGTGCAACATCAGTCTGAACCTCAAGTGGAATTTGTTTCAGATTCAAATACATGTTCTGAATATACAGTAGTGTTTTAGTTATAGTTCTTAGTCCTTTTTTTGTTTCACTTTTTGTACTTCTTTAAATGACCTAATGCGGTTTTCCCTTTTTTAAGTCTGCACAACCTGCCACAGACAATATTTACTGAATACAACTCAGAGTGACATCCTCTTCCTAAACGGAAACAGCTTGTTTGGGTTTGCTCTCGTCCCTCCTCCTCCTCACCCAACCAGCAAGTAGCACTTTTAGATACAAACAGCTTGTGTATAACTTGTCAAAACAAAGTGAGGTGAAATGAATGTGATGTCGTCAGGTAAAGAGCTTTGTTGGATTGAACTGACGACAGGGACAAGAACATTTCCTGAGGGAATCAAAATACTCTCAGTCCAAAATCCAAAATTCCTTCCATTTGAACAAATGGTAACTTTTAAAAAGATGTTTTTTTATGTCTTGACTAACTTGAACTCGCCTAATAGACTGAGTGTGAGCTTCAGTGGTGTTCTGTATATTATTGGTCAACAGCACCAGTTTCTCTTGTGCTGAGACCAAATGTAAATACACAAACAGGCCGCATGAGCAATAATGAAAACATCGAATGAAGAGTGAGTGAATCAATGCTTTACTTTACTTTACTTATTATAAAATATAATTTTCTATTGATGTTAATTTAAATCAGATTTGGGCTTGAAAAGGAGAAAGTTTGCTGTGAATTGCACTAAACATAGAAGCAATGTGTACATTTTTCAGCCTCTCGGCTCTCAACTGAGTAGAACATACAGTATTTAAAAATTAACTTCAGAAATGATTTAGCATCATCTAAAGAGGTCTTTACATCATAGAAATTGCTATGGCCAAAAACTAAAAACAGTTTGAATGTGTACGATATATTTTTTATAGCAATATACGATCATTTTGAGGCTCTGGTGCGATAATTCAACATTTCCCATCTGGCAACACTGGATCCAGTTCCACTTGAAAACCGGTTCTATGGTTAACAATCCATTGGAATAAAACATCCCTTATAGATTAGAGCAGCACGATATTGACAATAAATTTAATTGCAAATTTTTTCTTTTATATATTGCGATTTCGATTCGATATTTATTAACATGTGTACAAATATGTTTTTTCTGTTAAGCATACCACAATTGTAAAATGTTAACCATGAAAAATATTAAAAATAAACTGCCCTACTAATTTGAAAAGTTTAATTTTAATTTTAATTTTAGGCATTAATACTTATGAAGCTAAAACCAAGATTGGTTGGATGTTGTGCTTGATAATCAAGTTGGCCTGTATAAAAAGTAACTATGACAGAAATATACATTTACGCCAGCCCCCTGCAGAGCTTGGCGTGTTAAACTGAAAAAATAAAATAAAAAAAAGAGCTGTAAAACTGCAATAACAATGTTTATCTCACAAGGACTGAGCAAACCTGTGTGACACTGCAGTGTTTATGAACTAATATCAACCTTGCAGCTTTTATTCACTTGGATTTTATGTTTGTGAAGAAAACAGACTGGATTTGCCTGGGAACTATCGATGTTTTGCTTGTTCAAGGTAAACGGCTAAAACTAGTGCTAGAGTGATTTTATTGAATACGCACTATAGACTTTTGTTTAGTCGTGTTGTGCCAGTTCCAAAGCCTGTCGCTGTGGTGCTGCTCTGTGTTCACTTCGTAGTGCGCTGTGTCCAACCAAAAAATAAAAAAGGAGGCAAAAAGGAGGAAAATCGCAGCTTTTGTGATTAGCTAATCGCAGTTGTCAAATGTGCATAATATAGATCTTTTAAAGAAAACTGTTCACCTTTTCATCAAGTCTTGTCTGCTTTTAAATATAAATACATTTTACATCTGGGCATGTTCATCTGAGGTTCAAATTTTGACTTTTGAATTAAAATAATGTTTTCTATTTGAACTACTGAAACAAATTCCACTTCATTCCTCTTTCTTGACATCATTACGTCTTTCTAATGAGTAAAAAATAAAATAAAAAATACAGTAGGTCTTTACAACTGTCCAAGTAGTAGTGTCCGTTTGCAGTAAAAATCCATAACCCTTAGATCATTTAAATATTTGGCATGTTGGTCCATCGCTTTGGTCAGTTTTCGGTCCAGTTCTCGGTCCGTTTTTTGGTCCGGTCGGTTCACAGAGTCTCGTACATGCGCAGGGTTCGTTCCAGCTGCTGCGTGACTCTCTGGTAAAAGGAGATTTTGTTCTCGGAGGTAAGCCTGCATCATTTCTTTAAAGTCCACCTCTCGTCTCTGGTGGAAGTGGGTCATCTCGGCCTGCAGAGCGAAGCCGACCGTCCGGCAGCGCTTCCTGATCCCGTCTGCCTCCTTCTGCTCCATCTTACCCTCGTCGCTCATCCGCTGGGACTCCTTCACCTTCGCAAACGCACCTGGACGAGACAGAAATGTAGGGTTAGAAGTTGTCTAGATCTGAAAAAGGGCTAAGTTCAGGTCAAGTTAGTTAGGTTTTAATGAAAATGCTGTTCTTGTGAGGGTATTGTAGCTTCATGTATGTTTGTGTTTATGCCAGGGGTTACACAACAGATTTACGCTCTTCTATTTTACTGCTTTCTCCTGTTGTCAGTCTCCAACAAGAATAAATTCCTCCAAATCACACACAGAACATTTAAAATAAACACATTGCAACATCAAATATCTGGGAACTCCACGAGAAAGGCAATAGATGGAATAGATAAACACAACCATCGCAAACCCTTTAAAGAAAAGCCAAGCTCCTAAACTCCACCTTCAAACATATTTTAAACAGAGCTAGATGCTGGAAAAGCATAGAAGAACGTGAAAGGAGAGGCTGTAGCGGAAAGGAGCAATGTGATTGGTTTTGCAGCAGGTATTTGTGATCACAACTATGTCACAACACCACCAAAAGCAACACCATGTGCACATCTTATTTTAAAGATAGAGTAGCTGATTTTCACTGCAACATAAGTTAGGTTAGGTTTCTTCTCCTTAATCCTTTGATTCACGCTTAATATCATAATGTATTCATTTTTGGTTGCATCTACAACTTAAGCCTCTTTTATAAACTGAAGTGAAACTGGAGATGGCCGCCCAAGTATCAGCCAATCACAGCGCAGCATTCCGCTCCTGAAAGATCAAAAATGTATTATTATTCAATTCAAACAGTATTCAGATTTCTAATTTTGTCACAAAGTGTTGCATTTATCATAGACTTTTAGTGAAGTCTATGATAATGTACTAGCAATTTACAAGTAACAAAAATTGTTACCTCAACTTTAACAAACAAAAAAGCTGATTCAGAGCTTTGATTCACTTTAAGGTAAAGGTTAAGCTACACTTTATTGTCCAAGAATGAAACTCACCAAGGCACGAGGAGAAACATGCAAACCCCACAAAGAAAGACCCTGTGCACAGGTGTTTGCACTGGCTACTGTGACTGAGAAGATCCACTTTAAAACTGCTGTGCTTATGTTTAAGTCTCTTTAGCACCAGTACAAAGTACATCTTAGACATGTTAGTGACATATGAACAACATTCTGCTGGTGCCAGTGTCAGGACTAAAAATAAAAAAAATAGTGTAATATTTTTGACTGCATATTCAAAACATTCTGAAATATTTAGTAATATTCTTGCAAAATATTGCAGTCTGACTATTAATTCTGCACTGATCCAAATGAAAATAAGACATTAGCTGAAACGTTATCAAATAAAACATTTGACATCGACTAAATAGGTGTGTAATGTTTTTTTTGAAATTGTCAGTGTCAGGACTAAACATGGACCAGTAGAAGTTGCATTATGAACTCAATGCTAAGTATCAAATGCATGCAAACAAATGAAAACAGGATGCTTTTTATGACGGTTGTAGCATATAAGTAAATTATTATTATTATTCACACTTGTCTTTAATACTGGAAGATCTGGGAAGAAAAATAGTCATCCCTCATATTGATCCATCTTGATTTTCGATTCATTTTTGTTTAGTTTTTCCAAAAACAAAAAATTGCAAAGAGAAAACAACATATTATATACCAATATATTTTTGCCTCAAAGTTTGGCTTTTGCTCCACAAAACCACAAGTTTTCACTAACAAAAGATCAGTTACCAATCTCTGGATTCAAATGCACCAACCAAATAATTAACGACCCTACTTGTCTTGTGTGAAATTACAGTGGGAAATCCTGCTCTTTAGTAAATCTGGGAGACTAAACAGCTGTAAATGCCAAAGCTTTAGAAAGAAAACCATAAACTTCACTAAACGTAACGTGATAAACGCTGCTACTCGTTCATGTTTTATTGCAGGGCTTGGACTTGGAGGGTAATATGTAATAAATTCCCAAAAGCAATAATCCCACAAGCGCTGACGTCAGGTTTCCACAGAAATAGCTGTTGCTTTTTCTCTGAGGGCGACACAATCCCTTTTTGTCTGAGAACATATCTAAACTCCACCTCATGCAAACGGACTCTCGCCACAGACTGCTCTCACGTCATCGTAAAGCTGCGGCCCAGAGGAAGACAGCAGATACTGGAGATTATCAACACAAAAGCACGAGGAAATATCATTATAATCTTACATGAGAGGCACACGTCAAGGTTACCACAAAAAAGAGGCCTTATACTATTTACCTGAGATGTTAGTCTTTAGTCCAAGTCACAAGTGCTGGTTTTGTGCATTATGAAAACTATTAAAGCTGGGTTAAAATGTACTTTAGTGACAAGACGGTGTAATCCCTCATTTGTTCAGAAGTTATCCAAAGTTGAAAGGCTTCAAAGCTATTATCCTGAGTCAGATTGAAAATACTCGAAACGTCTTAATCCTTGAAAACGCTGTCCAGATAACTCTGAAGCCTTTCTATTATTTACTTTAGTATTATATTGTTTTATATGACTAAACTTCACTCAAACACTGCTTGAAATCATCTCACAACCATTTGATTCGCAACCTCCCAATATTTAGTATATTAGTATATTGCATATATTAGTATAATAAATGCTTACATACTATATATAGTATGTACTATATAAAGTATGTAAGCATAAAATAGGCATGAGGTTTGGTTGAAGCTTTTTTGAAAAAAAAACAACGAAACATAACAAGAGCAGCTGTTTAGATCAGGGCTGAACTGGTCTGACAGACATGTGTCTACTGAAGCTTGAGACAATAACTGCGTTTCCACCCTCTTATTTTTAATGCGCATTAAGAAGTATCGAATAAGTTCTGGGAGGTGGAAACGGCAAATATCGCATTTAGAATCCCTAATGCGCATAAAAGTTTATACGCTCTCTAGAGGTGGATTTTGTTTAATGCGCATAACGGATTAAGCGAATTTTGAAAGCTGGAAACGCAGTTATTCGCATTAACTCATGAAGCGAATTAAAACCCACAGGACCCCCGGGTTACATACCTGCTGCAGCGGCTCTGGAGGAGGGACTTGGGTGACAAACAAAGCCAAAATAATCCATACAGACGGAGTTGTTTTTTCCAAAATGGTCCAGACACGCAAACTGCACCATTACACCACAAAAACAGCTCATGTTTGCTGAGGTCCGCCGATCAAAACTAACCCGGAGAAACACAGCGCTGTTTGATCAAAAAACTTAATATTAGAGAATCTGCGGGATCTGTGAGAAAAAGTGAAATCAAACAGACTGTGGACGTAGCGCCCTCTGCTGGATCAGCGGTGTTACAACAGCTCATGTTGCCATAACAACACCTAGATATGCGCTTTGATGGAAACGGAGATTAATTCGCCTTTTTTATTCGCTTAACTTATGCGAATGTCGACATTATGCGCATTTTATAAGGGTGGAAACGCAGTTAATGTTTTTCTCGCCATTTTTCACCTGAATGTAACTTTTAAGGGTCGTAGGTTTGAATTTCATTAGCAAATATTGATTTAGCAGCAGAACTTTTGTTTTCACTCAGTGATAAACTCTTGTAGTTAGCTGACAACTATGCTTTTTTGACTTGTTTCCACTGTTTGTGTTTGAGTGGCGGCTCTGTCAGCATAACGGGTCCGTGCGCATCGCATTGAAAAATAAAATATTCCTCTATATGTACACTTTCTTGTGAGATTGGGTTGGGTCTTGCAAATCGTGACATAGATTTAAGTCATGCTTGAGTTTCTATTTTGATGACTTGAGATCTGACTCTATAAAATAAAATTAGTTTGCAGCAAACAGAAACAGAAAAGATCAGAAAAAAAAAAAAGATCAGAAAAAAAAAAAAAAGATCAGAAACATTGCAGACGCAAATTGTACAACGGCAAACAGGCAAATGGATAATTGTCCCAGAGTATCTTCTGTCCCTAAAACTTCCTTCTTGGCCCAAAAGAAACCTGGATGAGAACCACAATGATATGAGAGAGATGGGCATTTGCAGATAGAGAGTTAGACCAGTCAACAAATTCATTTTAGGACACATTATAGCCTTATCTGCTTATCCAAATGATACAGATTCCTTTATTCAGTATAACTCAACCTACATTCTCTCTTGACAGGTTTAACATTTGACAGCATTCTCCACGTGTACATTTCCCAACAGTTGAATCACAGTCTTTGATCTCCGGGGTGTAACTGAGAATCCGTCCGTTAAACAGAACGGTCCAGGCGTGTCAGGTCTAGTTCTGGGCCTGGGCTCGGACTTGGCAGGAGCCTGGGGAAGATTTAAGCGCTCGTATTGGCACAGCAGAGGCGGCAGTGTAAAGAGCTGACCTACATTCTCTGTTTTACACACGAGAAAGTAGAAAGTCCACATGCGTCGTCACGGTTACGGTTCACTGTGTTGTCAAAAATATGTGAAAGTGGGTACAAAAAAAACAAAAGGGGACAAAGTAATGTTTTAATCAGGTCCTAAGTGAAACAGAAATGCTCACAAGTCTTTAGCAGCAAGTCTGAACTAAGTCTCAAGTCTTTTAGTTCCAAGTCTGAGTTTCAAGTCTTTTGTCCCAAGCATTGTGGCGGCACGGTGGCAGAGCAGATAGCGCCATGGCCTAACAGCAAGAAGGTCGTGGGTTCGACTCCTGCGCGGCCCAGGACCTTTCTGTGTGGAGTTTGCACGTTCCTCCCCGTGTCTGTGTGGTTTCCTCCGGTTTCCCACCAACCAATAACATGCAGGTTAGGGAACGCTTGGTGTTAGTCGGAGGTTGAGGCGTTAGGAGTTTGGGCGAATCGCCTCTGCTGAGCTGCCCCAGGGCAGTTTATTGGGGAGGGGGGGGGTACCTCACTGTGAAGCGCTTCGTGACTGTGTCTGTGAAATGCGCTATACAAATAAAGATTACGTACTTACTTACAAGTACAAGTGAAGTCTCTTGTCTTTTGGTCCCAAGTGCAGTCAAGTCTCAAGTCTTTTAAAACTACACAGTTTTTGGGAAAGAAAGAGCACTCCTTTCTTATATTAGAGAACATAGCGTCAATAAGTGGAGCAAGGCTATAAGAACACACACTCTTTCTCACGCACACACACAAGACACAAGAAGCGTTACATTTATTTACAGATGGTGAGGCAAATTTTCCTCTTTATTTTACATTTGAGGAGTCGCCGTCTCAAGGCAGATGCACCAGATGCTTTTGTTATAAAGGTCCTCGCTCATGCAGCAGGTGAACCTCACCATGATGCTCCTGACAAAATGTCCTAACAGAGTCACAGCGACACACAGACAGGAGAGAAACTACAAAAAATCTCTTATATCACCTCTTATATCATATATCACCTTTTCAAATCTAAGAATCTTAAGTTTTGGACCTACAAACACAAATTTCACAGTGATCTGAGCAGCAGACTCAGAACCAAACGGTGTGGAAACTCAGCAGATGTGTTTATGTTGCCCGAGCAGACGGACGAGTGACTGAAGTGTGTTTTTACGAGCTGACACAGAGAGATAGAGACGGGTCCGTGGACTGCAGCCAGACAAACGTCCACAGGGAGTCGAAGGGAAGCAGGTCATTTACATCACCTGGAAGAAATGAGACAAGCTCTGCAGAAGGAAGAGTTAGGACGGCTGAGATAAAGAAGTGATTATGGCATTATAATAACTCAGTGACTGAAAGTACAAGGCCAAGCTGAGAGAATCAGAACGGTCTTGAAAATAACAGGCTTTTTTGAGAAATAGAAACAATAATCATGGAAACTCTACAAGAAATGTGTGTTATAACTCATTCTGCCAACAGATCTGTCCCTCTCAAATAAACTAACTAATAATAATAATAATACTTTAAATTTTTACTTGCATGTCTACACTGCAAAAACTGTATTTCTACGTGAGTCAAAAAGCCCTAAATCTAAATATTTATCATGATTTTTATTCATTTTCTCTGGGCAAGAAGTATTTCCTAGATGGACATAGATTATAACACTTGTTTCAAAGTGTTTCTTCCTAGTTTCAATAGAGAGATTATCGGTCGTTGTCACTTTCCGCTCTACTGCGCATGCTTCATGCTGAAAGAGACACCGTCCGTCAAGTTGGCTGGGGAAACTTTTTTGATAAAAACAAATTAATGTGACGAGAGCAGCTGTTTGGATCAGGTCTGAACCGATCTGACAAATGTCTGGATCCTGAAGCTTGAGACAATGTTTTTTAGAGATGCAAGAATCCGATACTGGGATCAGATATCTGTGCCAATCTAGGAAATTTTCCTGGATCAGGTATCGGCTCCATGATATCGGTTCAGCCGATACCACTGTTGTGCCTCTAATTGGAGATATTAAGACTAATTTATTGACTGATGTTGATCCAGAATGTCTCATAATGTTTGACATTTTATTCAGATTAGGTTGTTAAGTTTTGACTTGCACTATAAATAATAGTGATGGGAATCTTGGATCTTTGTCCGATACGATGTGCATCCCGATACACTAGCAACGATACGATTTTTTTAAGATACATGTCTTACAGCTAACGATCGATTCGGTTCGATATGCCCCCTGATCACGATGCATCTCGATTCACTCAACATTGTTTTTTATTCAAATACTTACTAAATATTTAGTCTGTTTAATCATTCATGGGCCTCTTAATACCCCAGATAAATTCAAGTCATGTAAAAGTATCTTTCAGTCACTTGAAAATTAAATTACTAACTTTCTAAAATTATAAATAATAATATATTATTATTTTTGGTTCGGATTGTATCATGTTTTTCACAGTGCTGTGTGCAATAGGACTTTATAAATAATCAGATGTAGCCTACATGTGTGAGACCCAGCGCTCTCATTGGACAGATCTGCTGTGGAGGCGGGGCCAACATGTTACGATAAATATGTGGGGAAAAGCGAAATAACGGGTCCATTCTGGAGTGCTTTATTTCGGTCTACTATCAAACTGCCCCATACAGCTTATGAAAAAGCCTGTATAGTTTGTCAGTGCGGCCCGGGAGAGTGAACGTGGGACGCAGCTACGGCCCAAACTCACAACGATAGAGGAGCAGCATCTAACCCGCACGAGGGGCAAAGAGGGACGGTAGCGCGTGGAGAACCAGTGCGCACAGAACCAGTGCGCACAGAACCAGTGTGCACAGAAATAAAACAGCGAGGACGAGAACAGTGCGCGGGGAAAACGCACATCGCCTGAAACAAACACGGACAGACTGACCAGCGCGCTGGGAAGACGCAGACCGTCTAGATTTGGACATAAACACGGGAAGGACAGCTCTCTTACTGGGCACAGACGCACAGCTTTCCTGCACGTTCACGGTGGAATAATAGCTACGTGTTGCGGAGCGAATCAAACTACTTCTTCTTCTTCTGAACGCGAGTTTCAATGGACTACGTCTTTTTCTCTACAATACACAGGTAAGGCACACTGGACACTGTTGTTATTACGCAGGCCTTTCTGAGAATGAAAGGTGCGTGCTTTGACTGAAAGAGACAAAAGCCTTAACGGATTGAGCTATTTGTTGTTGGCACATCTTCAGATGAAAATAAACCACAAACAGCCCTTATAAGGAATGTCAGAAACACACAGCGTTTGCAGCCGTGTCAGTGTCAGCTTGTGAGTGCGTGTGTGTCTGTGTAGGAAAACACTTTCGTCAGTGAATCGTGAAAAATCTAGATTCATCGGTAAATAGTCTGATAATCCGATGCAGGCTGCTTTTGTCACACGATCTCCATCGATGTAGCTCCTCTCTACCGACGCACTCGCATCGCGCATGTTTACATCGATGTATCGGTGCAAATCGGCTAATCTTCCCATCACTAATAAATAAAAGTCACATGACACTATATGACAAAATATCATATTTGATCAGCAGATACTTAAAGCCAAAGTATCGGAATTGGAACTGAAAAAGCTGCATCACTAGTATTTTTCTCTGCATTTTTTCACTCATCTGAATGTAACTTTTAAGGGTCGTAGGGTTGAATTTCATTCACAAATGTTGATTAGCAACATAACTTTTGTTTTCACTCAGTGATAAATTTTTGTAATTAGCTGACAGCAGCACTAGCTAGTGTTGTTGCTACAGCTTGTGTCAATCAGCGGCAGCTCTTTCTGCTTTGTTGAAAAACAAAAAAATCTCTCTATAAAACTGTCTTTAACTAAAATTTGCTACACTATTTAAGCAATAGGGTTAGGGTTAGGGTTATATAGAATATTCTGAACTCTAGTTCTTCAAATCAAACAGTGCAGTGTCGTGTCATTTTGTCTGATTTTTAAATCATGACTGGTTTTGGAGTCTGTGAACTGTAAGCTGATGATTTTTCGATTACTAATAAGCTATGGATTATTTAATATTTCTGTGCTGAAGATTTGCCTGAAAAATCCAAACGATATATAAAAACTATATCATCTGGCCATCGTGTTCGTAGGGCTGGGCGATTAATCGAATTAATTCGATTAATTCGGAACTTTTAAAATCGACGATGTGAAAAATGGCCAAATTGTAAAATCGAGCTCAGTCCACTGTCATCCAGACGCGCGCCCTGAGTGGACACCTTCAGCGGCTTTGTAGAGTTCTCCCTCGACTCTCACAAAGAACAGACGAACAGAAACCTTGCGCATGTTTAGCGGACCTTTAATCACATAATAACAGCCGTGCGTAGCCGTTCGGAGGTGGTGTATAGCTTAATCTCTATAAGTTACGAGTTTGTTATTTCTCCGCGGGTGAGTCGGCCGCTTTCAGCGCTTTAGACTCGCGGTAAATTTCTAGAAAAGTCCCGCGGTAAATCTAGCGTCTTTTTGATTTGTCTTTGCTGTTACACGAGCTGCCGCGTGTGCTTTTTGTCAGGTTTCTCTGATAAAGTTAAAAGCCGTCTACAGCGTCTCTCTCCCATGCTCTCATCTCCCAAAGAGCAGCAGCCAGCAGGGCTCCGCCCCTTTCCCCTCCGTGTGTGAGTAACCACGGCGACGGACTTTGAGTGACAGGAGTGAGAAGTGAACACTCGCAATCTTAAAACTTTTAGACATGAAACAACAAAATCATAATGATGATCTTAACAGGGCCTAATGGCTACAAATGCTAGTAGGCCTATGCATTGGATGCAGCAGCAAACACTTTAGTTTTAATTTTTTACTTTACTTATTAGTTTTAATATGTATGACATTTACTGATTGTGATAAGCCTGTCTGCTTTATATTTATGTGTCTTATAAGCTTATGTGGGGTGGCACCCTTAAAAAATGGTGTATGACACTAAGTAATAAAACTAAACTAAGCTAAACTGTAAAACGAGTTAATCTCATTGGCTCATTCTTTAAAGATGCTTTAAAATATTATGAGCTCTAATAAAAAGCAGCAGTCATCGATGACGTCGAATAAAATCGATTAAAATCTAAATCGTCCAAAGTGGTCCAAAAAATCGAGATTTTATTTTTTGGCCATATCGCCCAGCCCTACGTGTTCGTCTTTCGAATTTCAGTGAGTGTGATTGAAAGACTAATTAGCCAATCAGGGACAAGCATCATCTCCTGTATGAAAACCAACATGGAAAAATATGTAAAAAATTGAATGTGGAACTGAAAACATCGCAGATTTCTGCAGAATCAATGAGCAAAGCAAAAAAAAAAACTACTTTAATGTGAGGTTAGTGAAGTTAGATTTTGTTCTAAATGACAGACGACCAATCAGCTTCTTTGTTTCATCTGCCTCACACAAATAAACTCATCTGATTGGCCGGTTCGTTATGGATTTGATCTGAAACGCAGGCAGGGAGAGTGGTGACCAGACTCACTCTTCACAATTTGCTGAAACTGAAGATGACTCACTGATAAAACCTTTAAACCTTAACCTTTAAAGTCTCTCCTTAAAAGACACATTCTTAATAAAACAAATGTCTATGTTTTTCTTATGTATTTTTGTCCTAGAACGTTCCTTTTCATGCCACTCACAGTATTTAGTTGGTGCTGGTGCAGAAGACAAATTGCAAAGGTAAATGAGCCTTGGGGGAAAGAATGTCGTGCGGTTTGGAGACTGAACCAATGGCATTTCTCACACAGTCACCAGGGTCAAAGGTCACAGAAAAACCTGCCTTTAGCGTACATTAGCTCAAGTTTCTAATTCTACAGGCTTTTCTTGGATCATGTTTCAAACTGGCCTGAGGTTTGAGCTTATCCTTTGTGGGTTTGTTTAGGTCTGACTGATTCTAAATGAGGTGTCCGGCTGAGAAGTGCTGCTAATGATGGAAGTCAGTCAAAGATGTGGATCTTAATGTAAATAATGTATGTTCACTCATATTTCTGACAAAGATCCTGCTTACTCCTACACTCTCCTCCAAACTGACATCGGGGGTATTCCATGAAGCGAGCTAAAGCCAAAGCCTGGCTTATTTGGCCAATCTAGGCTTATGAAATCTCCATTTCCGTTCCACTAACGCGGCTAACCAGAGGTGACGCTGAGTTGCCGCAGTAACAAGTATCAGACATAAACCTGGTCGGAACCAGGCTAACTGTCAAGATTATTTTAGCTTTGTCTCAAAAACATCTAAAGAAAGACTTAAATCTCATGTTTATCCTCACACACTTCCACAACTGTGTGAAATCTCAATGTCTGTCACAACACAACTTATAAAGTCACTTTTTATTCACTTTTATTTACTTGGCATTGGCACCAAAGAGCCGCTTTCGCTGTTTCTTTTCTACTTTTTTTTTTTTTTTTTTCAGCCGCTCTCGCTGTGGAGAGCAAACGTTAAATTGGCAGCACAAAGAGCCACGTATTTAACTGAAATTAACTTGTGCGTGTATCTGGACAACAAAGGATTTACCACAGACATGCAGCTATTTCTCTAAGGATGAAGCAATGAAAGCAAAATCAAACTCTCGTCCGTGTGCACTTTGGCTCCTCTCGTGTTTCTGTCAGATCATGATCAATCTCTGATTCTCAGTGAAGTCTTTGCTCCATTGATCTGGCCTCGTCACATTCAGCGGGAGCAAAGCTCAGAGCTCAGATTAATCTTCAAGCTTGAATTAGCATTGCTCAAACCCAGGTTTATTTCTTTCATGGAACGACTTGAGGCTTAAGTTGGAGATGAAGCTAGATTCAGCTCAGGATTTTAGGATAAGCCTAGACTTGTTAAGCCACTTTTATGGAATACCCCCAGAGACATTTTTTTGTTTTAGCTTTTAATCACTTCTGACATTACTTTTTCATAAAGCTTAAACTGATATTTAATTAAAGCAGCTAATTTATTATTATATAAACTGTAAACTAATTTAGTAATTACTCTAAAATCTGTGATAATATTAATGCATTAGATTTATTTATTTATTTAATTTAATTGACCTTTATTTAACCAGGGAAGTCCACTGAGATTCAGAATCTGTTTGCAGGGAGCCCTGGGGAAGGTCAGGGGAGCATTAATGGACATGTTTTTAGTTGTAGGAGAAACCAGAGTACCCGAGGAAACTACACAGACACGGGAAACATGCAAACTCCACATAGAAAGGCCCGGCGGCCCGGAGTCGAACTCAGGACCTTCTTGCTATGAGGCCAGAGAGATAACGCTGCGCCACCATGTTTACATAGAGCTTTTCAAGACAAAGAGGCTTTGCATTATTTATTCACTCCACATCAGAGGTTACATTAATCAACATTATTTCCGTCATTTACAGATTGTATTTTGCTTTGACGGAAAATTTCCAAGGATCACTCGATAGACAAACACTAATGTTTATTCAGAATAATAAACTTAACGAAAAGTCACACCTGCAATTTTCTTGGTTTGTCAAGTGTCAGATCTGCGCTCGCATCAGAAAAACGTTCCCAGAAGATGGAAGCAAAGAGTGATGGAAAATACACGCGGAGTTTGAGTTTAACAGAAACTGCGAGAACTTTGTGCTTCAGGTAAGAAATACAGAGCCTGCACGTAAGTCAGTGCGATGGTTGAATGTCAAATGGACACAATGTTTTTGCTTTAATAATGGTATCTTTAGAAACTATTTATGCAGAGTTTAGCGATTTTTTTTTTGTATACAGTATATGCCTCATAAGATTTAACAAAATTCTGACGGATTAAAATACCTCATGACAGACTTTTTGGGACCTTGCCTGTCACGGTGACGGATTGAAATTATGTCTAATGTAACCACTGCTCCACACTTACACAATGCCATTTAAAATCAAATTAAGCTTGTGCAGCTCGACTAAAAATAAAACCTTCTGTTGTAGCTTTTCAAACAAGCCTATATGTTAGCACAGTTTATATTTAGCTACAGTGAGTCATTTGTTTTGCGCAGTAACAGCTCATTAAAGTGTCTCATTTGGTTAAAAGAGTCAATAAACCGGAGTCCATCCTCTTGAGCCGGAGCCAGTTTGTGTAAATAAAACAAACTCTTCTGGGAAACTCGATGGGAAATGTGCTGCTCTTTAAGTACATGTAAGTGCTTTAAGAAGTGTGTCAGTAAACTTAGAAGAAACAATTAGTATGAGATGAAATATAGTGAAGTAATGCTGCTGGAGAACATGCAGATTATATCACAGCGTTCTAAATATCAGCAGTGAGTGGCGAAAACATATGAGAGTCAATACAGAGAAACTGGAAGAGCTCAACACACAACACAAAAAAGGAAAAAGCAGCTACAGACTGAGAATAAATCTAAACAAAGCAACTACAGCTGAATATTGAGTTTGTTTGTGGCGTGTAAAAAAAATAAATCAAGTAAACAGTGGCAGAAAAACAGCAGGAGCATCTTTTTTAGCTCCTGCTCTGGGGCAGGTACTTAAAGGGACTGTACTCGATTTTTTTGCAACAAGATAACTTAAAAGCAATTTCCCCCTAGCACTGATGCCTTGTTAATGTATCTAATCAGGTGGAAATTAGTCCCCAAAGTCCTGTCTATGTCTAATAAAATCCCGTTTGTGTGCAGCTTTTTCTGTTTTTGTTTTTAGCATTGTGGCTAACTGTTGTTAGCATAGTGACTCACCTCGCTGCTAAAAGCTGTGAAAAAACATTAAAACTCATCATGATGAACAATTCTGAAGCTCAGAATGCATTAGCTACATGAGGAAATCATGTAGCCTGAAGGAAAAAGGTTAAAATTAATTATTTCTGTTTGTTTACATTTTAAGGATGCAAAAATCAGGTACAGTCCCTTTAACAGTCAGACCAAGAACCTTTAGGTGATACAAGCACATTTACAGCAATACCTTTGTTTGGAAACACATTTTATATGTTCACACATTTAGATAACCTTTCCTTAATCTGAAGAATAATGATTTTGAGCCATGATGAAAGCAGTAACTCCCAAAATATAATTATTTAATTTGTAAACATCAACAGGAATTAATACCAGTAATTTTGTTTTGTTGGTAATTTCAGTGATGTTTTCAGGTTTTGTAAATCATAATTTTATTGTTTTGTTTTGTATTTAATCACTTATTTAAATGGTCCAGACTCCAGATTATGCAGATGCTAAGCTAAAGCCAGTTAGACCCACTTTCAGAAACGGCTGCTGTGTGAACACAAACATGGGGACAGGGTAGTTCCTCTGACTAAACAGGGACTGGAGGAATGTTGGGACTAGTTCTTGATGGGGGGTGGGGAGGGGTTCCTGATTCAAGCGCTACCTGCTATCTTCTTTGCTAACAACCCCCTAAACTGCCATGATGCAATGTGACTGAGCCGGTGTAACGTCGAAAATGGACTCCCCGTTGAGATGGGAACCCCCTTGTTTAAAGTTAGTGCTAGAAAATCAGTAATGTTTTTTTTATTTTCAAATGACTTTTGCTAACCCTCACCCAAGCCCCAATCCTAAACTTAGCCAAACTCATTGTAAACTATTTACCGAAGGAAGCTTGGCACAGTCACAAAAGCTAGTGAGTGGGTCTATTGTCGACGGGAATCCAGTATCGACACCACACCGATAAACCAATGGTTCATACTGCAAACCAATCAGCTGGTAGAGGCCCCGATAGATTTTTCTCGAGTTGTGAATTCACATTTATCGTCAGAGAATCCAATTCATAGGTTTTGGAATATTATTCCTTCTTGAATTGAAGATTTAGAGCTTTAAGTTAAGGTACACTTTATTGTCCCCGTAGGAAATTTGTCCTCTGCATTTGACCCATCCTTCAATGCCTCTGGGCATCTCCTCAGGAGCAGTGATCGCTAGGCTTGTCAGGACTACCGTAGCTGGAGGATTTACCCTAACGTGCATGTTATTGGTTGGTGGGGAAACCGGAGTGCCCGGAGAAACCCACCCAGACACGGGGAGGAACATGCAAACTCCACACAGAAAGGCCCGGCCGTGCGGGAATCGAACCCGCGACCTTCTTGCTGTGAGCAAGAGCGCTAACGCTCAGCACCGTCGCCACCTTTACAAATGAGAATTGCTATTACACTTATAGTTCACCATAATAACCATCCAACACCAGGCTAAGTTCCTTCCAAACACTGTAGACACTTTGACACTGGCCTTTAACACGAGCACCACCTCTTACTGGCTCAGACTCAAGCTGAGGTTTTCGGGGCGTTTGTCTGTCAAAGCAGAGCCTGACCTCAGCTCTGCCCCAAAAAACCACTAAAGCATTTCCCCAAAGAACCTCGGAAAGAACCAGCGAGGACACGACAACATAATACGCTCCAGTTTACAAAGAAAATACTTCAAATCTTTCACATTTTTGCAGTTAAGAGGACAGGGAAAGACATGTACTGGGTCGTTTAATGAGAAACAGTGAAACATTCATCCCAATCCAAACATATTTTCACTGATCAGAGACTGCAGCTGTTGTTGGAATACATTACAACAAGATATTAATGTGGTTTGTAACTTTAGAGGTGTGAAAATGAGATTACTGCATTTACTGTTTTGAAGAAAAGTAGATTTTACGTAACGTGTCACCTTTAAACTCACAATCAGCATGACGTTACAAAAATAATGACCCGTTTCTAAGTCAAACTGTTTATAACGAGTCAGTTTGTCTGCTGGAACTCACTAAAGCAATAAACAGGGACATTTTTCATGGCTGAACTAAAACAAATGGGCCTTGTCACCACAAACAGTGAAGGTGACGTCAGTGTCAAGCACAGCGCTGAACTCACCCAAAGAACCAGGATTTAAAGAAGAAAGAAAAATACTACAACGCAAAAGACTACATGATCACGGACATGTTTTTAAATATCTGTTAAATAGAACTAACTACTGTGGAACTCTTGCTGCTCAGATGTCGGACAGCTTTAACAAACGAACTGTCTGTGTCCCACTACAAAGACCTCGGGCTTTTGTCCCAGTACATTTTATGAGAGTTTTCAAAGCCACAGTGAGTTGCAACATGGTTTAATAACAACATGAGAGGATTCAAACAGGGAGGGAAAAAGAAACAACAAATGTTTATACTGAGTCAGTGAACAAAACTTAATCCACTATAATGCATTGTTTCCAACACAACATAATTAAGTTAAAGTAAACTTTACTGTCCACTGTCTTTAATGCACCATTTTCTGGCTTGTGTTTTATTCACGGATCGACTTGTTTCACTTTTGGAAGCATCACTAGAGTAACTAGTAAATACTTAGTTACTGTGAAAATACTTAATTAAATTAACAATCACTCTGTAACATTATTTTGTGTCAGAGACACAGTTCAGCAGCTGCAACAAGGCTGCTGTTGATTTGAGGTCATTAGATTATCTTTAAGCAGCTCATTTGCTGCTTATCTTTCTTTAAATGCCAGTACAAAAAATAGAATCCTAGAAAGAAATTTTGTTTATTAACACAAACAGTGGAAACAAGTGGAGAAAGCACCGTTGTCAGTAACTACAAGAGTTTATCACTGTGTGAAAACAAGTGTTCTGCGGCAAGTCAACATTTGTGAATGAAATTCGACCCTTAAAACTTACATTCAGGTAACAGTTACTTTGTTAGAGCAGTAACCAAGAATTGTAACTAATTGCATTTTTAAATAGGCTAATAATAAGTATAGTGTAACTAACACAACACAACAGCCTAAAAAAATAGTGATGTATTTGGTATGATTTATTTGCTTCCAGTAACATGTGAAAGAAAAAGATTCTTAAAAGATGCTACAAGATTTCAACTTGAAAATTGTGCTTAAAGCTTTACATGCTAAGGTTTATTCACAATAAAAAAACTAAAAGATTTGCAAACTCAACAGTGACTTGTAATGAGGCTTTGACCTCTGCTAAACAGGGTCGTTAAGTTTGTACCCGCTGACACTCTGGATTATTCAGAGTTAACACAAACCTCAATAGATCACTCCTGAGTCCTTCAATTCATACCAGACTAGCTTAGATGCTAAGTGTTTGATAGCATCATCGATGCTCCCTTCTAATTTCGTAAAAAATAACAATAATAATATAATATAAGACATTTACATTTACAGTTTACATGCAGTCGAACCTCTGTGGGGGCAACTTAACATGGAAATTGCATCAGAACAACAGTTTCATCAAAACAACAGCAACAGCCAAATATAGATATGAAGACAAGAAGAAAAATACAAAATGATCCAAATATATCCAACAATGCTAATTTTCTGACATAACACCACATCAACAACCTTCATTTAAACAGCAGTGACTCGACTTGAACTAATTGTGCTAAAAATACACTTCATTCACCAGAAAACGTCTTAAAAGAGGTAAAAGTTAACATCCCATGCTTACAAATGATTTCCAACATGACTTTCTGGGGTTTTCACTACTATCAGCCTAAAATTAATAAATACTCAGAACAGACAGTGAGTTGTGATTATAGTCTCTGAAAACAAGTTAAAACTTTACAAATCAGAAGAGCAGTTCATCAAAGAACCAAAGTGTGAGACGTGTTTGTATCTAAATGCTAACGCTTAAAGGAAGTTTAAACAAGCCAACTCATGTTTCTTTCACAGAACTAATTGGAACTTTAGCTGGACTACATTAACAATTGTGCTGCATAAAATCAGCTTATTTATTTAAACAATTCACTTGTCTTTGTGAATTCCACCAGCCTTGTACGCATAATCCCACATCTTTGTTCCTCCTGAAGGTAAAAGGAGCTGAGAAAGCATGTGGAGGTCAGGGGAACTTGGCAGAGGAGTTTCAAACAGTCCTTAAAAGCCTCCAGCAAAAGACACAAACATGAAAAGTCCACTGCTGAGTAAGCTAACAGTGAGCCTGTTTACCGTCTCCACGCTGAAGTTTATGAACCTTTGAAGAATGCGCTGTGACCTCAGACCTAAAAAACACTCTCGTCTCTGCTCTGCTAATGTTACACAACGATCGGCGTTACTTCAGTCTGGAGGAATGTCCTGAAAACAAGCTGCAGATATTTAAACCTAAATGAGTCCGGTAATGAAGGAGAATCACGGAGGACAGACAGTTACCTCATTGGAAGAGCTTAAACAGAAGTATTTCATTTTAAAACCACTGGGATTGAGACGCTTTCTAGGGCACAAGCCTCACTCCAGTGTCCTTCACAAAGAGAGGAAAAGTGCTTATATCTTCACCAGTTTGCACACTTTCCTCGCTTACCTAGTGCATTTAGAACCTCCTGTTGATGAATTTATTGGGTATAGAGTTGAATAACTAGATATACACCTGGTAGAACAATATATTTTTGGTCAGTGACTGTTTCAGAGTTGTTTGAGTTTAGACACATTTAGTTAACTTGACCAGTCAGATGAATTCTTGTCTTATTTGTGAATTCAGTGTTTTCTTGGTGTACAACATGTATTTGATCTCCAAACGGTTCTGAGTTTCTGCGCTTTTTGTTAGATTCTGGGCCCGAGCCCAAACCCAGCCCAGGCCCGACTTTGGGCCGAGTCTGGCCCACACTTCTCGCTCAGTTGTCGAGCTGGGCTGAGTTTGGGTCAAGATACAGAGAACATGTGCCAGAACACAAACCACCATGGTGACAAAATAGAGTGTTTGAAGTGGCCAATGATACAGCATAAGAAGGGACGGTCTGTGTTTGATGCGCACCGCAGAGTGAGGAGAGAGAGAGAAAGTATGCTTGGAGGAAAAAGAGAGATTAGGGACACATCTTTCATATACAAGGACCAAGGAAGAGGAAAGAGAGAAGAAGGAGCGTGTATGTGTATGTGCACAGCAGGGAAAACATGAAGAGAGAGAGAGAAAGCGTACACTTCATGCTACGAATGCAGCAAGAAAAGAAGCGAGAGATGTAGCAAGGAAATGGCCCGGTGTATTGCTAGAAGCGTTCCAATACGATACGTATCCCAATACAGGGGTCATGATACGATACATGTCCCGATACATGTTTATCTCAATACGAAAGGCATCAAGATTTATTTTACTGACTAAAATTTGAAAATGTAGAAAAATCTAAGTATTGTATGCAACCTTTAAAAATGTTTTCAACATGTTTTGAGAACAGCCTCCTTAAAATCAGTGTCAAGAATGTAACTTTGATAATGTAGAATAAAAAAATACAGAATTATATTTTCACACTGCTTTTAATGCTAGATGCAAGTGTCCTGTGAATAAGTCATTTTTCAGCTCAATAGTTTCAATCTTAAAGCAGCTGTCCAGGTTCATTAGGGGAAAATGTATTAGTTCAAGTATCCCGATACGCCTCCCTGTATCGATACACGTATTGCCAACGCATGCGGGCTTGAGCTGGAGTTTTTTGGGCCCATTCTAAAGGGTCTTTCACACCAAGCCGAGGGTCGCCCGTCTGAACCAGTTTGGCAATTTTTGCCGACAGGCGGCTCATGTGTGTTTGGTGTAAATGGGTTTGTCGGGGGTCAGAGGAGCGGAGCAAGTCGTGGAGGCGAGTTTTTGAAGACTCGCAGGTAAAGTCGGTGTCGCCAGTTGCCGCAAATGCAGCTGTTTGATTGGTCCGTGGCCACAGGAGAACCAGTGAATTAGTGCGCAGGAATATAGTGCGGAAAACCGAAAATAACGCTTACGGAAAAACAGTATTTAGCCGAGCATGGATTGTTGTTATTTACACGGGGTCAAACGGGATGTACAGTAACTACGAAGGAGAATGGTACTATTTGGATCGAGGAAAACACGGGGGAGTTACGGCGAGCGCAGTACGAAGGCTGGACTGTGGAGGGAAATACGAGTTGAGCTTAATCCGTGAGGTAAGACTAGAAACATCTATTTGCCGTCAAAGTTTGACAACTACTACTCGCGTGCAACTTATGTTTCGTCATTTTCGTCAAGCATTACATCACGCGCATGCTCACTCTGCATTTGTTTGACGACTGTTGGCTGTTTGAGTCGTGTTTGTCTGAATGTTCTTTCACATCGATGCGCCCATAGAGACGTGAACAGACAGTGCGTCGTTCCTCCTATCGACAGCGACTGGGGGTTGTTTTGGTGTGAAATACCCTTAAAATCTACTAGAAAGGTCCAGCTCATTTGTCACTATACCAAACTGAAACATTAGAAAATCAGAAAATCCTACTTTATGACGAAGCAGATAACTTATTTAAATTAGCTTTAAACATGAAGACATAATGACACAATCAGAATCTGTCTTAAAGGAAACTGCATACACTGTTTACCATTATTACACTGATTCAGGTTTTGCTGACCTATGTAGAATTTCCGGGACATTTTTCACTGATGAGATCCACATTCTGTACCTAAACATACTAAACAAAAGGTTAGCTGAGTGCAGTAAACACCACATGTGCCTAAAGCTCCTATAGCCTCACATCTGGACCCAGTTTGACTTTTATCCAGCCAGCTTCAGATAAGACTCTGTCATGTTGTTTTCAGTGAATCTTCTGCACAAAAAAACAGTTTATTTAGTGGAAAAAGACAGGAGTTTACGCAGCCTTTTGTATCTGTGCCGCTTGAATCTTCCTCTGTTTGTGATTACGTGTCGTGATTTACAGCTCAGAGTGTTTTTATTACTGAACAGATGTCGGAGTTTGGGGCCGGTTATTGTCCTACAAGCGTGTTTTCAATAAGAGTTCCTAAGATGTTTCTGAAGCTGGATCACATGTGGGTTTAGTTAAGACTATTGATGCGACAAATGTTGGGTTTGTTGTTGCAGAATTGTGCAATGAGCTTCGTCAAAATATGTAATTCTTCATCAACTAGAAGAAATGCTAACTAAAAAAGTAATGCATACAGGAATTACTGAAAAATACTTTTTGGGGGGGCACTAGCAAGCTCACAATACAATATTTATCACAATATTGCACTATTACACAGATTATGCTAACAATATTACATCCATATACTCTATTACAGACCAGGTTTTTGAGAATCAGTATTAATGTTTATATTTCTTGTATTTGATTGACTTTGCAAAGAAGCGTGCCATTGCTTGTTGCCTTGATATTGTCACAATCTATGGACAAAAAAACTAGATTAAAAAGCCTTTGGTTTACAAAAATATGCTGGCAATATTGATCCTAATATTGCAATCATGGAGTTGGACAGAGTGGTTAGAGCTCTGGCTTCCCAAAAAGGAGGTCGTGGGTTTGACTCCCGGGTCGGACCATATCAACATCTCACGATCTCTCTGGGTGGAGTTTGCATGTTCTCCCAGTGTCACCACAGTTTTTTTTTTTTTTTTCATGCACTTTGGTTTCCTCCCACCTCCAAAAACATGCATGTTTAGGTTAATTGGGCATCACAGTAAATTTCCTCGGTGAATGAATGAGAGAGTGAATGGTTGTCTGTTTAACTGTGATGAGTTGGCCACTGTCTAGGGTGTTCCCCCGCCTAAGGCCCAAAGTCACTGGGATAGGCTCCAGCCACCCGCGATCTCTAACGGGAACAAGCAGTAGAAAAGAATGAATGAATGAATATTGATCATTAGCCACACCAATCTGCCCTCCTTGTCTGGTTTGAATATGGCCCAGCCCAGCTCCATTACACTGCACTTGTTATCACTAGTTAAAGAACTAATATGATATTAATGTCTTGTTCTTAATCTTCACTTTGGCAAGTTTTAAAAATAGTGTTTAAAAAGACACACCAGGAAATGAGTTAGAACTTCATCTGCCAGCGGGAAAATAAATGACACAGTTGAAAAAAACAAAGCGATCTTGTCTGATATGCTGCAGCTGCAGAAATGCTCAAAACAAGTCTGGATGATTATGAACTTAAAAACAGCGCAGAAGATCTCATTGATCTATCTGTGACGCAGATGTACCACAGTGAATAATAGTTTAGGTTGAAGGTTTTTTGGTTTCCACAATCTCACCCAGCTCTGCTTTTAAAACTAAAATAAGAAAATCGCCTTGGATATCGGCATCGGCTGACAAAATTTAGAAATATCGGTATCAGAAAAACTCATATCGGTCGATCTCTACAAAAAAACTGTAAACAGGATTAATAATACTAACATGAAAGAAGCTGTCGTCGTACAACATTTTTCTATCATAAAAAGTTTACTGTAAAAGGTAAATCTTGTGGAAATATAAATATTCACACTACTTTCTGTTAAATCTGCTCTATTGTTTTCACTTCTGCACAAACTACAATGAAAACAATAAACCTATTGTTATGTGAACTTGAACATATTTCCTGAAAAGTGTCACACCAACTTTAAGACTAAAGCTGTCACTGAAACATCAACCACATCATATCTTGACCATTGTCAGATATAGAAGACAATAAAGTCTTCTTGGTGAATATTTGGAGCAAGTTTTGGCGTTTCCTTGGCAGCAGCAACATTTGTCCGACTCCCACCGACATCCAACAGAAAATAAACAAACGGAATCTTAAATCTTGACCTGAGTTTGAAGAGGAAGCGACACGAGCGATTCTATCTGTTCTGTTCAAAGCAAACTCAGCCAAAAGCAACAGCAGAGCATCGGCCACATTAACACATCAGAGCGACTGGAATCTCTGTGTTTGGATTCAGATTTTGTCTTAGTTTTACACGTGGCTTGGATTAGAGAAAGGTCACTGTATCATTTATTATTTTCTTTGCACTTTTAGCGGTTTGGCCGTCTTCAATTCTCTGGACTGTACGGACTAGTTTCAGTGTTGCCAGATTTTCAGAGAACAAGCGACCTGGCCTTTGAAAAAAATGCCCAAAAGAAGCGACCTCAGACCCTCAATAAAAAGGGAACTAAATAGTCCATCAATTAAGCACGTTGTGTCACAGAAGAACGAAAGTTACTGATTTTGGTAGATTTTAAATAAAAGTATTTGATCACTAGTAAAGATTTTAAAGATTGAAAATAGGCTAAAAGTTCATATTTCTTTTATTAGTGCGTATATTTCTGTGAATAAAACCGGGGAAAATGTCGAAAAATCACCTTGTTCATGACGTCAAAATGCCTTTCCGGACCAAGCCCAAAAAAACGCAACCCGCAACTGTCAAAATTCACAAGCGACTTTCCAAAAACAGAAGCCCAAAGTCGCTATAAAGAAGCGGACTTGGCAACTCTGATTAGTTTTTGCTGATCTGTTGAGTAAAGAACAAACAGAAAGACTTGATTCGAACAATTTAAAGGTCCTGCATTACATTAAACTCTTAAGACTGAACAAAAACATGCGCTTCAAAAAGTTCATAATAACTCTTTCAGTGCCAGCCCTGTTCTCTCTTTGACCCTCCATCCCTGCTAGGGCTGAGCGATATTGACAAAAATGAATATCTCCATAATTTTTTGGCAAATCTCGATCACGATATTTGGACAATATTTTGTCAGTAACATAAATATAACACAAGTAACATAAATGTGTTATAATCTATGTTCAAATTAGTTACACTGGAAAAACTACAACCTTAAACATTCATATAGTAGTAGTAAGTAAGTAATCTATATTTGTATAGCGCATTTCACAGACACAGAGTCACAAAGCGCTTCACAGTGAGATGAACCCTCCCCTCCCCACTCAGTGATAGTAAGCTGCCCTGGGGCAACTCAGCAGAGGCGATTCACCTAACACCTGGCGCCTCAACCTCCGACTACCACCAAGTGTTCCCTAATCTATCAGTTTGAAATTGGCTGAATGACGTCGTGTTTAACATGATTTGATCAGGTTTGACAATAAAGTAGAACAAGTAAATTTAGTTATTATCTCAAAAACACAAGATGCAAAATAATTAGATATTTTAAACTTGTAACTTTTAAAACTCTACTAAAAAAATGTAAAATAATAATTCTAGACAAACATCCTTTGTTTTCTCATTTAAGATGGACATTTTTTCAAGTGTGTTTAATTATGAAGTGTATATATAGAATATAGTGTTTAATTATGAAATAAATATTTGTCAAATGTATCCCAAATGAGAAGCATTCTCCCATTATAAAACAAACTTTCTTGTTTTCTTGTTAATGCAAATTTCTGATAGTTTATTTTAAAATTTGCCTTGTTTTTAAGAGTACAGCATTACTTTTTCATTTTTATTTTTTTATTTTTTGGTAAATGAGCTCTTTTACAGCATGTTTTTACTGCACGATATACTCGATATTCAATTGTGGCATATCTTCAAAACAACATTCACGATATTTTCTAAAATTTGATATATCGCCCAGCTCTAATCCCTGCCAGGACTTTTTGCTAATTTTAAACAATATTCACAGTGCTACAGAAAACTTTGTGAAACTGGAATCATGACATGTTGTACATTAATGAGACCTACAAGTGTCTACTTTAAAAAGAATTGTTATTCTACATGAATCAGTTCTTTTTTTATAGACATTTGAAATTCCTTGTTTTCATTAGATTTCAGCGTTTGACGAGAAACTTTTGAGATAACATCCTTTTCCTAAAAACAAACTTCATGTCAGTGTTTTTCCTCTGTTCTACCTTTTGGTGAAAGAATATGAGCCACTACAATGAAAAATGTTTTTAGGAGAAAAACATGAGGTTTACATGATTAAAACAATGAGGACGAGTGTCTACAGACGAGAAGGCAGCAGCACTTTTCTACTTTCTGATGCAGATTCTCTAGATTCAGCCTCTTTCATGGAGCAGAGATTATATTGAATAAATCCAGTAGTTTGACTTCCTCTGACACTTTTCACTCGCTCACAGAAGAGGACGTTTCTAGACTTGCTGCATGTGTCGTTCTCCTCAGAGTCCTAGTCCAGTAGGATCGTCTTTTCTTCATTTTAAAGATCAAACATCTGCTCTAAACTTACTCAACTATGTTTTCTGTTTCATATTTTGTCTGTAATCTGTTTGAAAAGAAAGAATCCAGAAGCAGCTGATCACGTAGACCTAATGTCAAGAAAAGAGCACATACATACATTTACCCGTCATGCGACCTCCTCTGGGTCCTTGTGCTCACACTTTCCCCCTCTGCTGGTGAATCTGTGAAACTGCATCATGTTTTGATTGTAGACAAAGTCAGCACGTGCATCAGGGAGCCCGACATCGCCGCAGAGAATAAAAGTCCAATGAAGGAAATATCTGTCCGTGGCAGGCTACGATTGGACGCACAATGACAGATACTCGTCACTGGCATGGAAAAAGTTAAAATAGTTGCATTTATTTTTCATTCTATATCAGGGAAAATTTTCCTCTTCCTTTATGTTGCATCTAAAACAATTATTAATTAAGTAAGATAATGATTAGATTGTATCTAATTCAAATGCTTTAGTAGATTAAAAACTTATTTGGTGTACCTAAATAGGGATGCACCGATCCGATACCTGGATCGGGTATCGGCTCCATGATATCGGTTCAGCCGATATCATAGTTTTGGACATAATGAGACTATTTTACAGGCTGGTGTTGATTCATAACGTTTCATAATACTGGGCATTTTATTCAGATTAAGTTGTTAAGTTGTGACTTGCACTATAAACATCAGTTAAATAACACAATATGGCCAAATGTATTGGGGAAAAGAAGCAATTTCAGTCCTTTCACTGGTATCGGTTGATATTGAGTATTGGCAGATAGTTAAGCCAAATATCGGGAGCGATATCGGAACTGAAAAAGCTGAATCGGTGCATCCCTATACCTAAACAATCTTTTCAACTTAAAATAATCAGACAAACACTCTCAGTACCTATTGTGGGCCAAATTAACCCTTGGAGGGTCTAGTTTGGCCCCTGGGCCCCACTTTGAGCGCCACTTTTCTATATCATAATTGTGTACAAGTGTATTGTCACTGTCAGCTAAATTAGTCTACAAAAATACATGTAATGTTTTTCTATATTTAGGCCGATAATTGTGACTTTTCCTTCGTTATTCTAAAAAAAATTTTCGAGACATCCCTAGTTGAGAAGACCAAAAGAAATCTTCAAGCTTTGCGCAACAACATCACAAGGTGGAAATGTAAAAGACAAAGCCTAAAATACATACAAAAAGCACACTATGCCTCCTTTAATATTATTACACAATATATCTTTGTTATTGCCATTCACAGTTCTTTGGATTTTGATTAAACTGCGATAAGTTTTGCAAGGCTAATCTAAAAGTCCCACGTTGAGCAGTAAACACATTAGTCTAATTGTCAACAGACGTCAGCAATGCCTGGAATTTTTATTGAAAACGTAAAGACCATAAAATACCATATGCTGAGCTCACTCCTGCATTCTTTTGACACGAGTGCAGCTAAAACAATGAAACGCATATCTAAAGAAGAAAACTGTCAAAGCTAAGACTTGTGTGTGTAAAAAAAGAGGGAAGTGCATTTATTAAAAAGCTCTGTGAAAGATTTCTTTACGAACTTGACAATAGCAAAGTTCAAAATCACATTCACATTAATCGGCCCTAAATGCTTTACAATCAATTATATCCACAGTTGAGATCCACACAGTGAAACTCAAACGAGGTCTGTCGTGTGTAATATCCTGAGAGAGAACTGCCACCCGAGCCTCAGACTGTTAGATTCAGGGACATTTGGTAAAAACATTTCCTCTGCTGATGTTTTCTCCATGTGTCTGACTGAAGTGAGTCTCTGCCTCGGCTGTGCTTCATATGAGACAAACTCCACCGGAGCAAAGACAACAGTGAGCTTTAATTCAGGACAACAAAACAAGATTATACAGGAGCTTTACAATGCAGCAGCACAGACTGGGTTTAGTTAGAAACGCTTTAATAAAGACTAGGGATGCACCGATCCGATACCTGGATCGGATATCGGTGCCGATCCAGGACATTTTGCTGGATCGGGTATCGGCTACATGATATCGGTCCAGCCGATATCGTGGCTGTGCCTTTAATTGAACATAATGAGCCTATTTTACAGGCTGGTGTTGATCCATAGCAATTCATAATATTGATCTTTTATTCAGATTAAGTTGTTAAGTTGTGACTTGTACTATAAACAACAGTTACATAACACATATGACCAAATGTATTAAGTTTTTATAAGAAAAAGAAGCAATTTCAGTCCTTTCACTGGTATCGGTTGATATCGGGTATCGGCAGATAGTTAAAGCCAAATATCGGGATCGATATCGGAAGAGAAACAGCTGGATCGGGGCATCCCTAATAAAGACATGACCTGACCTCTGTAAAAGTGCAAAATCTAATTATGTACCCTTTGCAATAGGACTGGGCAATATACATACATCGTCATACATCATCATTGCACTAAAACTAAATTATTGTGTATTTATGTATTCTGGATATTTATTTTTGGTAAGTGTACTTTAAAAAGTATAAGGACCCAAGAAAGAATTACAGCAGCTTGCTGTAGCTAAAGGAGATCCAATAAATAAACACAAACAGTATACATCATTTTTCATGTTGCTCCACATTTTGCATTATTTATTCACTCTGCACTGATGACAACTACTTTTGTAGCTGCCCTGGGGCAGACTGACAACATTTTTTGCACCATTGGCCTCTCCGACCACCACCAAACAATCACACACACGATCCAGACTAGGAAAGTTTACATGCGTTCAAATAACCCAGTTATGAGCAATATTCTGGTTATGACAGTATTCTGGATATGGTGTTTACATGCGCTCAGAGAAACCAGGATATTCATGTTCCTGTTTACATGTGCTATTGACCCTATTTTGTCCTGCCTACTTTTCAAGGACATGCACTTCCTGTTTAGCTGCATTTAGCCTGTAGATTTCAGTCAATGGGTTTATTTTAACTGTCATTATATTTAATTAAATTTGCCCCACAAGACAGACAAATAAATACGTTAGCTACCTTAACAAAGCTAAACAGGAAGTGCATTTCCAAGCGAAGTGGGCGGGACAAAATAGGGTCAATAAGAAATCCTGGATATTCAGACTGGTAACTATGGCAACAACGACACAGATATGGCAAGGAGCAGTTTATAGGTTTTTAACATGTTTCCAAGAGCAAACTGACAAATGTGATCCCAAACAAGAGAAAGTGCAAGAAAAGAATATATGGGGGGGGGAAAAGAAGATAAAAAAAGATAATAAATTTGAGTCAATTTTGGGGAATGAACTGCTTCTCCCAGATCAGTTCCTTGAGTTTGCACATGCTCAGTTTGGTTCCAGCAGTGAGAAATCAGTTTATGTGTCACAATATTCTGGTTATTGTTTCTTATAACCAGGATATTCGAATAATCAGGTAATTGAAATCAGAATATGGTGTTTACATGGACACACACAAAATGCAGAATAATAAAAATCCTGATCATAACCGGGTTATTTGTGCGCATGTAAATGCCCTCAATTCTCCTTCAGTCCTCCCACTGTGACACATGAGGTTCAGAGTCTCCCACCAAAATACTGCCCAGGCCAAACCAGTTTGTCTTCTGAGATCTGACAGGATTAGGCTTTGACAAGCTGAATTGACCACACATTTCAAGTTACAATATTAATACTGTTCTGAAGGAGGCAATCATATAGAGTTGGCTGTCTCGACTCGGGTTGATTCTGGCCAACACACTGCTTCATCTCTGTTCACTGATTGGCTGATTGTACTTCCTGGTTTTTGGAAACTGATCTAGTAGCTGGAGTGAAATGACATTGAGCAGAGGCACCAGGCTTCTGCTTAGCTGCCGCTAAACTCAATCAATTATCACTTTGTATTATAATAAAAAACAGCATACAAACACTCTTCATTTTAGCTGCATCTTTATGAAGTATTATCAAGCTATAGTTATATGAACACAACCTGCAATCTTAAGTAATTATTCTGACTATAAAAAGCAGTTTATTTCAAAATCCATCACCATTTGTATTTTCATTTCAATAAAATCACCAAGTATTTTGTTTCTTCAAAAGTCTGTATGTTGTACTTTCTGCATGTGCACATTTTGTCCATCTGATATAAAGTGTTAAACTCTGACATCAGCCTGAAACCGCAAACTGGACCGATCGATCGTCTCTGAAAGCTCTCCTCAGACAGATTCGATTAAAGGTGTCTTATTTCTCAAAACCTGCCCCAGACCTGCTAAAGTCATGGATTATTCCTGCTCTAGTCTTGATCCAGTCCTGCTCCACATCTGTTCCAGTCCTGCTCCAGTCCTTTTCCAGTCCAGCTCCAGTCCTGGTCGAGTCCCTGGAGTCTGGGGCGGGTCAGTTTCAGTCTTTTGTGTCTCTCTTTCAGAGCTTGTTGTCCCAGATTACAGACTGTGTGGTTGCCAGGTACAAACAACAATAAGCCTTTGTACAGATCACAAAACAGTTTAACAGCCAACACAATGTACTGTCCGTTCGTTTTATAAAATCAGATAATACTTAAAGTGTGTATGACATGTTTTACATTTCTCATACCTTAAATTGGAATATATTTTTAAAGAAAAGTAATTACTAGGGAGACTAAAGACTCACCACAAATAAACATGCAAGAAAACCAGTCAGTATCAAGAGTGACCACCATTTGCCTCATGGAACATGCCGTCACATTCGCCGATCCAGAGCATCCCAAGCACGCTCAATGGGCGACATGTCTGTGAGTTTGCTGGCATGATAATGCACGACCCCATGTTGCAAGGATCTGTGCACAATTCTTTGAAGCTGAAACATTCTTGCAAGGCCAGGAGACTCCCTGGACATGTCGCTCATTGAGCCTGTTTGGGATGCTCTGGATCAGCGTATATGACAGCGTGTTCCAGTTCCTGCCAATATTCTTTGAAGTTCTTAAATGCTACAGAACTTTTACATCGGCTGCAGCCGAAGTTTTTGTAGAGGAATATTTTGATGGGATGGGCTTATCACCGACTGAAAAAACAGAATTTCATCTGCTCCATCTGGACCTGACTGTCATCTGTCTTTCACTCCGGTTTTCACCTCCATGGCACCTGCTCCTCCAGCTAAGGCCCTGACTAAGCCAAGCACAACATCACGGAGATGGTCCTCGTGCACCATTCAGCAGCACACTGCTCCTGACAACAACCTGATCCACTCTGTGTGAAGATGTGTCACACCAGATATTGACTTGTTCTCCTTTTATCTATTCAAAGTGTCCTTTTATTGTGACCAGTTTAAGGCACACCTGTGCAAAAACCATGCTGTCTAATATGCATCTTGATGTAACACACCGGTGAGAAGGAGAAGTGTTCACTATTGCAGATATAGACAGATTTGTGACCAATAATTGAGAAAACTGTTTTAGATCTTTGAATTAATTTCATAAAAAAATAGGAGCAAAAAAAAAAAAAATCAAAAGTTCAAACCTGAAAAATTGGTAAAACTCACCTCTTTTGTGACTAGAAAGTGCAGCCCAAAAGACCACAACCTTCAAAAATCACTTTAAAGTAGTGAACTTGGCAGCTGTGAGGCTAAGGGAAATATAGTCTGTATTTGAACAATCACATTAAATAGAGAAATCACAAAATGACAATACCATCAAAAATATCACAAGGATGAGCTTTGATTTGTTTTTCATCATAACATTGCCCAGACCAACCTGTCATCCTCTATTTCAGTCTGAACCCGTTGAACCCCTGGTTAGGAAACACTCATTTAGAATAAAATAAAACATGCACAGAATCCTGTGTTGAAATGATCAAAGTTGAGCAGAAATCAGGTCAGTGAGAGTAGAAGCCAGAGCATATTTATGACATTAGTGAAATCTTTCCTGAGAGATTTGAACCACATGAGATCAGACGACACACATTCCAGCTGCTCATGTGCTCGGCCAATCTCACTCAGAGTCTGACTTTACACAAACCAACGGAGCTGCGAGGGTGCAAAGAGGCTCTGGCAATGTTAGCATGATTATTTGACTGAAGAAAAGCTGTAATGTTTCCAGTAGACTGCATTTTACAATAAACCATAGTGAGCATGAGTATATTTAAGATTGGACTGAAGATTTTACTTGTTTTCTCCCAGTTTGGCTGTTTTGGTCAAGTTTACAATTGTCTATTAACATGTCTTACTGTAGATACACATTTCAGTAAGACAGTGTTGAAATATGACGTGCACTACCGTTCAAAAGTTTGGGATCACCCAGACAATAATACACGGCTGAGATTCACATGAAAGTTCAAATTTTCTGGCCATTTTAAGCATTTAATCGAGCCTACAAATATGATGCTTTCGATATTCAAACTGCTCAAAGGCAAGAGATTTTTAGAGCTTCTCTAACCAGCTAAACTGTCTTCAGCAGTGCTAACATGGTTTTATTCATCCATTAGCTTCTGACACAATGAGCAAACACAGTGGACCATTAGAACACTGAACTGATAGTTGCTGGAAATATGCCTCTACATCTTAATACTAATTTATAATTCATTAGATTTTCATGACACCTAAAGATATTTGCCTTATTCATTCTTTCCACACTGTAGTGGTAAGCTACTATTGTAGCCACAGCTGCTCTGGGGCAAACTGACAGACGCTACCATTTTGCCCCATCAGCCCTGCCGAGTATAGCTGCAACGATTAGCCGACATAATCGATTATGTCGATTAGGGTTAGGGTTAGCGCGTCGATGCGTCACTGTATGAGCTGTGTCTCTAAATAATGTGCCAGCTTTCATTGATCCACGAGCGCTATGAACATCTGCGATGGATGTCTACCCTAAGAGCACTCGTACACCTGAGTAACTCGCTCTCTAGACCATCAAGAGAAAGCTTTCAGCCCAGGAGAGTGATTTGATGTGAACCACGGCTGAATGGAGAGTGAAACTAGAACGTGCACAACATGTTATAAAAAACAATTCGATCGCGCAACAACACCCGAAAGTTCTGTTTGTGCACACACGCGCTCATCAACTTGTACTGTCCACGCGCTCGGTGCCACGAACTGTACAAGCGCTCGTAGTTTCACTTTAACTCAGTGAAACTGCTCCATGTAGTTCAGTTCTTATTGTAATGCAAATATAATCAATTGTTATCCCTATAACTATCATATATAATGCAGTTTTGCAGACACTTGCCCATCACTGGAACACTGAAATGTAAACCTACCAGATCTCTATCAGTGCTACATTTCTTTAGTCATTCAGGCTCTTTGTCTCCAGACTCCAGGTTCTGTTTCTGATGAGCTTCAGTGACTTGGAAAATTCAAACTCAACTGGTTATAATACTATTTCAACAACATCATGTCCCAGGAGAAAACAGCTGACTCTCCACGAGAAAAACTAACACTGTCAAATGGAACAGAACTAAATCTTCTTTTAACAAACTACAACATCACAACTAAGCCAAAATTATTTGTCAAAGTTATCTTTAACAAGTTTCATGATTGTCAGAGAAGAGAAAGGGGAGTGAGCGGCGGAAAGACAGATCTGACTTGTTGCTACAGCTGCGTCGAGTTTAACAGAACAAGTCCAGATCAGAGGAGAAGACCGGACCGAGAGGAGGACGCACAAGAGGAAACACAGCAAACACAGCTCCTGACTCTGACACAGGAAGAAGAACAGGACACAAATGTTTTACTCTCATATTCAGGCAAAGCAAGTTCAAGGCAATTCAAGCTACAGAATACATACATAATTCAATGATTTAACAGATTATTTTTGGAGTATCGGTCAATTTTTCTGACAAAAAAATTCCATTCAATCGTGATTGAGACTCAACTCGAATTAGTTGTGCTAAAATACACTTAAGCCAGAAAAACATCTTAAAAGAGATCAAAAGTTTAGCTTCCCATACGACTCTCCTCCTCAGCAGGACTGTATCAGTAAGAACTGTGACAATTTTTAGGCAAAATTAAGTATTTAATTTGTTCATTTTACAAAAAACATTAATGTTTAATACACAAACATTTGATATTTGGTTCAGACGCACACGTTCGTCAGCATTATTTAGTGAGCTATTTTTACTACACAAAAATGTCAGTGAGGTACGTCTTTTATCGGTCGCCATAAATATAAGCTTAAATGAAGCACAGTGAGGTGTCTGAATGAAATATTAAACACTATTTATTAAGTGCACAGTTAGGCATCTAGAATCAGGTTTGCACTGGTAACAGGCATGTAATCAATACAATTTGAATTTAAAAGTGTTATAGGATTCCAAAATCTGTTGGCGAGCTACTTGGAAGGTGGTGGAGACTTGCTGTAGAACCCAAGCTACAGGTTGGAGGCAGCTGATGGCAACGATGACAGCTCTTCTAACTTCTGAAACACACTGCATGTGCCAGCGCCCGAGAAGAGTTTCTTTCTCTGCTGCTGTGTTGGACCAGTCCTCTTGTGGAGTACAGCTCACACGGGAGTATTCAGCAGGACACCTCATGAGCTAGCACAAGCCGGCATTGATCACACAGCAAAGCAATGCTGCGAGACACTCCAGCAGGACTACTTAAAAATCAAGAAGCACAACTTCTGCTGATGTCAATGAATTTTCCATGAAGCTTCTTTTGGTCAGTGCAAGGAGGAGGAGGCAAACTAAAAAGTGTATCTCCAGTTTGACCAAATCTGTGCTTGAGAAAAAGCTACGGACTTCATACAAAAACAGCAATATATATAGAACTGAATCAAAAACCGTTTTTTTTTTCTTCGAAGACAGTTTAGACCAGGCATGTCCAAACTGCGGCCCCGGGGCCAAATGCGGCCCTTGGACCAATTTTTAGGCCCTCAAACATCCTGCTTGATTGGCCCAAATTGCAAAAAGTTTAGTTTTTATTGTCAACTTGAGCAATTATTCTATCATAGTTGAAATAACACATTTTTTGATGTTATATAAGTCTAAAATTAATGTTTATTGCCTTACTAAAAATGCTGTGGTTCATTAAAACTAGATCAAATGGAAATTTTTGAATGGTTCACTTCATAGAGATGTGTATTTATGGCCCGCCATTCCATATACGTTTCAAAATGCGACCCACTGTGAAAAAAGTTTGAAAAACCCTGGTTTAGACCAATCATTTGGTCAAAAATCTTCAGCTGATTCACCTGTTTTTGTTGCTGTTCAATATAATTAATTTTAAAACAAAACAAAATAGTTAATCGACTATAAATGTTGGTTAACTAAAACTCTATCGACCCATTAATCAAACAAGCGTGTAAAGGAAAACATTCCTCGATGAGATTATATTAAGTTTGGACACACACAGCTAAAGCTTTGAACAGTGGTGATGTCAAAGTTCGTGTCTTGGTTTAAAGCACAGGTTTTCCAAAATGATTATCACATCTTTTTCCTGCCAGGCCTTTTCATTTCTTCTCATACAAGTGATGTGGGTGGACTGACGTTTTGCACGATTCTTCCTCACTGATTGGGTGGAGCCTCTGTTATTGCACTGACCTCTGCTTTAATGAGGCCCAGCTGTTTGAAGTAGATAGCAGTGTTTGCTCTGGCCCGGTGCAGCCTCTGTCCCATCAGCTGATACCACACGACTGCGCTACATGTTTGTCAAAGGCTTGTGGAGGCGGACAACAGTAGAACAGAGCTGTACTTGTGCTGATAAAGTCTGACCTGAGCTGGACGAATGCGCCGCTGGGACAGACTGAGCAAATACACACTATTCAAATGTTACAGTTAGACTTGTGCAAATGACAAACGCTAGGACGCTGAGGTTAAGGAATGAAGGGACATGCTCAAGCTAAGGGCAAGGCAAACTATGGCCCGCGGGTCAACTGTGGCCTTTCGAATAATTCTTGTTGGATCTCTGGTTTTACAGTAAATTGGCCCAAATGACTGTGGAGCTCAACAATGACACCCACTCCTTGGCTCCAGAAGTACAGGCTACCATTATAAATCCCCATTTGAATTTGAAAAAACAAAAAACAAAAAGGTCCTCAGCTCTGTGGTAATACTGTAAGATAACTTAGGAAACAATTTTATTTAAAATCTGTGTTTGCAGCTTTATAAACTACAAAGTAATTGAGACGTCTTGCAGAATTTTAAAGAGAAGCTACACCTTGAAACAACTTTCCTGTGTATATTGTGTTTAAAAAGCATTGTCTACCATTATTATTTTTTTGCATTTTAGTGCTGAGCAAATTTACAAGTTTCAGGTCAAAATAGTCACAAACTGGCTGTCTCTCATGTCATTCCTAGACTCTATGTGACATCAGTGTGTATTTTCCACTCAAAATTGAGCAATAATTGCACCTGCTGTCAAGTTACAGTGGACTCACACCAGCAGCGACTCGAGCGACTTGAGAGAGCAGCTCCCATTCATTTCCTCTGCAGCCTGGCACAAGAGGCGACATGAGGAAGTGATAAGACGAGTGCAGTGGTCCAGGCGACCTGAGCGCGACAAAGTGGAGATGAAGTTAATTTTATGCAAATTCAGAGCGACATCACCGAGGCAACAGCCACTCAGTGAACGCCTTTTCACAGACACAAACACATTGGTCGAAGCACTGCTGCATTCATGTTCTCGGAACCGGAGGTATCTACGTAACGATCGAACCTCCAATCAGAGCGTTCATGACAGCAGTTTAAAGCACACGGAGCAGTGACACACAAGCATTTGCATAATTCAGCTTGATTTCTTTGCAGATTCGTAAAAATCATGTGAAATTCTTTGTTGTAACTCATAACTTACTGAGGAGCTGTATCTTTTCTTGTTGGTAAAGTCTGACATAAATGATTTCGGACATTACCTGTAAATTGCATTGATGTAAACTAATTTAGTCTACGTTAAGTTTAAATGTGTTTATGGTGAAGCAGAACTCTCAGTGTGGTAAACTAAATCCTGTCATTTTGAGTCAGTGCCTGCCCAATCTCATGAGGTCTGCTGTGGTCTGCCAGGCTTTGTCATTTGACGCAACTAGGACTCGGCTCCAACACTTCCGGCGAGTTTCGCGCTGAATTCCTCCCGCAGTGTTCAACACGTCTTCTCAGTCGAGCTCGAACTTCCCATTTCGAGAAACGATGCAACTCCGCCCCATTCCCCTCCTCTGAAACCTGTAGAGAGAAAAACGACAGAGCTCAAGGGGCCGGTTTATCTCTTCTGGTGTGAGTCTGTGAGCTGTGATCACTCTAAGGCCACCTTTGCCATTTCCTAAACATTTCAATGAGGTTGCTGTGTTTGAAATGTGTTTCACTTGAAGTTATAGAGGTGCTTTTTAGACTGTAAACAACTGTGCTGTGGTAAAATTACTCCAAAAGAGCATATGCAAAAGTTGTATTTAAATGTTTATTATTATTAAGTTTAGAGTGCAACCTGCGTATGATTCAACCCCAAGGCTGATTTGACTCTAAATAAGAGGTCTACAATGTTCTTTTTATTTTCAACATTTTCAAGTGCTTCGTAGTTCATGCAAGTGAAAGAAGTGTTTATTTTTACCACAATGTTTTTATTTCATTGTACAATTTTGAAACATGTCAAAAAATGCAGATTACATTTGCTTTTAAAGTGTATGTCCATTTTTTAACCGCTGTCACTTTTGGGCAGTGCCTGGTGTTGTCTGGCTGCTCTGATTGGCTGTGTACTCATAACACACAATCTTACGATCTAATGGTAACAAACAGAGTCACATTTCACCCACAGACATGACATGTTACTCTGGCCACACCTCCTGAAGTCACAGAGAATGAAATCAGGCTCAAAATCAAACCTAAAATCCTCTATCGTGCATTAAACCACACCTCCAGTAGTCTGATACTGTTGTTCCTGCTGCCAATAAAGATAATAGTCTCTTAAAGAACATTAGCTACACCCATTTGTAATATTTGCTCTTATCAAACATGTCACGACCTGCGTTTGTGTTTCTGTTTCTCAGTTTCGACAGTCAGAGCGTTAGAAGTTGCGTCACACGGAGGTTTGACAGGTGAGGCTCGGACAGAAGCGGTAAAGCCTGTTTTGGGATCAGCTGATGTGACGACAAGAGCACAAACCATTGGAAAGAACAGCCCACAGGAGGAAATACAAATCACATCTTAATATAGAAAACTACACTGAAACAATACAAATGTTTAAATTATACATTAGGGATTTGCTAATAAAAGAGTAAATGTTGTTAATATTTCAAGTATAGTGGCTTTTTCTTCCCAGTTCTAAGTTAGAAAATGTGTGTTCCATTGACAATTTATTTTTAAGACAATCAAAATTTACTAAGACAATAGACTTAGTACTTACTTTATTCTTATTTAAGATCATATTTGTTCCAGTGTATGTAACTAAGTAGAAAGAAATCCCATTCTTCTGATAATTAAACCTCAAGTAACACATTTCAAGACATGTTTTAGAGCGTTTATATTGAACTGACACTATATTGTTATCAAGATATGCTAAAAAATGTATTGAGATATTCATTTTTTGTCAATATAGTCCAGCCCTAATTGCCCAGCCCAACTTCTATATTATTTATCTAATTATTATGCTACCAGACTCATGAAAACACCCTTAAACAGCAATAACATCCATTTCTCACAGATCAGCCTCACAGAACAATGACAGTCTGTTTGTGCTCTGCTCCAGGCCACGACACTGACCTAATATTTCTCTGAGACGAACCCTCCGCTCACAGAAGCACAAAGTCTGGTTTTATGTTGGCACAGAAGCTCCAAGCATGAGGTTTACAGTTCTGGACAAATATGTATAATCAGGAATCTGCAGCCGTGAAAACTGCATTGGAAAAGGTCAAGGCAAATCATAAAGTATTTAGTGCAATCAGTAAAGATAAGAACGCTAAATGTCAAAAGGCGCTGTTAAGGGCAAACAATAGGACACAGTGAGTAAAAGAACTGTGACTGTTTCTGCTCAGAATACAGTGTACTCCCTATGCATAATTTAAAAGGTTAATACATCTTAGTGGTAACAAAAGCTTGAGGTAATCGACCTTCTGACATACAAATGAATCCAAGCCTCAACATATCTGCAGATGTAAATAGAACCCAGCAAAGAATACTATATGAGCAATATAATGTTTACATGTCCAATAAACCAACTACCAACCAACCTGTCTAGGGCAGGTCATTGCTCGCGGGCTATAAAGTGCTGGTGCAAGTTTAGCAGCGCGTGGTGGTAATTATGGTGTCCACAACAAGACCTAGTTCAAGATAAGACCACGTCCAAATGTGCTCAAGTTTGGAAACCAAGGAGACCAAGACCTTAAAAAAGTATTCTTGAGTACTACTACACTAGTACTTTTGCTCAAAACATAAATGAGTCTAATTTAAAAATTAAACAAAAAGACACAAGCTACCAAATCCTTTTGCTGACCTTATCCATCACCATCCCTGAAGCAAACCTTAATCTGTTTGACAATTAATCAAAAAATACTTCACTCGGAATTTAAACTCCACTTAACAACCTCCACCAAACCAAACTGTGATTTTAGAATAAAGTTATGATAGTAAACATAAAACTAATATGCATTAGTTGCAACTTAAAAAGAAGCTGAAAAACTTTGAAAGGTAGTCATATCTTGACAAAGTTGCTGAAAAAACAAACAACTTTCAGCCAAAAGTCTCTTTTAATCAAACTGAAAGTGAAACCAAGGCTAAATGTTTTAATTATGTTCCACAGCACTGTGAACCGTCAAAAGGCAACAAAGACATTTTCTGTTTTCATATTAGCATCGCATCACCCACTCACAAGAAAACATTGTCATTGGGTTGTTGAAGTAGAGACACTTAACCCGATTTTACTTCCAGTGTCTGTTATGTTTGGTATGTTTTCATCTGGGAGTGCGGTGGTGCACATCTGGGATAGACAAGAATAATAAGGCTGCAGGCCTTTGGTATATACTATGTGTTAAGTCCATCAGTTATAGTATTTCTATAGATTTCAAGAGGAAAAAATGTTACCAACTCAAAATCAAAAAGTATACAGAAGGGTGGGGTAATCCGATAAACTGCTGAGTCACTGGTAAATCAATCACAATATAGTTTCATAAACACTAACTTTAGCATTTAAACAGGCTAAATACTAAACTTTGTGATAATTAAACATTCTGGCTGTGCCAATACTTCTTTGTCAAAGATTATTCTCATCAGATCTCATAAGCTAAGCAAAATAGAGCCTGATTAGCGCATGGATGTGATACCCCTGAACACCAGAAGCAACAATGGAAGATTGGGCAAAATACTTAATATACCTTGCCCCTGTGTCTGCGTACAATGGACGGTTCGCTCCTTGACCTCAAGTGCTTTGAATGCTATGAAAGGTGGAAAAACATAGAAACCATTTACTATTCTTCTGACACTATGGAGTTATAACAGTAGTGACTCAGCAGTTTATCGAAACGCTTAATTGCTCTTGTTTACCTTTTTCATCGTCTTTCCCCAAAAACAAAGCAACAGAAACAGTAGTAGTAACATGTAAAGATGATTGTTATATAATAATTACCTTTCTGCAGGTGGATGATGTCTGGGAAGTTGGCGAGCAGGCCCTGGTACAGCGACAGCTTGTCCAGCATGTGGAAGAGGTCGTACTTGGGCTGCTCCGCGAACATCTCTCCAATGTTCTCGTAGGTCCGACCCGTGTGCGAGATGGCGTTGTTGAGCGCCTCCGAGCTGTGAGGAGGATCCAACGAAAACGAATGACTTACAGACTGAAAAGCATTGCCCAGTCTTTGAAATTCCCTCCTAAATCCACCCAGGTGTTTCCGAACCAGCTCCGAAGCCACGTGAGTCAACTGCAACACGCTATCGTCCATTTTTTTGGCAAACGACTTGAACGTGTCCACCCTTTCCTCTACATCCTGCAAATCTTGGTGTTCATTCGGGATTTGCAGCGTCAGCATAAAGTGGCGCCGACCATTTCGTCCTTCTCTGCCCGCCTTTTGCCCAGCTTCCATTGCTTGTCGTCTGCGCACATCAGAAAGTGCTCAAAACCCTCGTACTGCGACAAAACGGGGTGACTTGTCATGTGATTCATCCACAGCACAAGTCGTCTTTTGCGTTTTTCGATAAAATCATCTTCGAATCGTCCCGTCGCCTGCTTTTCAGGCAAATGCGGCACAGAAATCACAGTGAATTTGTTCAAAAGCCTGTTGTAGAGCCAGTCGAAGTGTTTGTATCGCCTATAAACAGGGCGTCCCGTGTGCGAAGGCGTGACCCGGTACGAAATGTAAGTCTTTATGCCCTTGAATTTCGTCTGTTTTGTCGGATCTTCGATGGAGCATTCAAACGGGTTTGGATTGTCCTTCCAGCGTGGCCCGAGTGTTCCCATTTCTATCGTGTAAGACTCTGCGATCTTTGCCATCATCGGGACATCGCCCAAAACAAATGCTTCTACACCTGAGCGGACAAAACTAGAAAAACGATTCAAGTTTCTTCCCACCACGCTGCTTTTTCTGGAGCTGGAGATGCTATCCTGGCGGTCCATCGGAGGTCTTGAGCGGTAGTGCACGTTTGGATTGCTGGAATTGGATACCGGACCTTGATGCGCGTGTCCATTCGCCCCAGGACCTCTACTTGGGTGACTCGAATGCTCAATTTCATCCACAACCGTCGATCGATCATCCCAGTCGTCCCAGTCGTCGTAATCGTCATCGTCGTAGCTGTAACTCTGCTGCAGATGAGCGTTGGTGGAATTCGGCGTTCCGTGGTAGTACGAGGAAGACGGGGAGTTGTTTCCGAGCGATCCCGCCGGACTTATCGAGCAATCGTCCGTCACGTTGGAGCTGGAACGGTTGCGTAATATTTCCACGTAGGACGCAGGGAAAAGGCCCCTCTGACCCTTGCTGTTTTCGCCCTGAAGCCATCCGTCCACCGAGTTCTCATCAAAAATAAGCACTTCCTCGTTTTCCTCTATACTAATCTCCTCATTGTTTTCGCTCTGGAAGGTATAAATAGCTCTGGCTTTCACTGACATCTTGAGCGCTTTTCCTTGACCCTGAAATCTAGCATCTATAATAGGGCTGTAATTTAAGAATATTTCAGCAGTTGAGTAGTAAAATTATTATTTTTATTGTAAACGAAGACATTTTAAATTCATGTTAACCAAATATGATGACACAAGGCTTCTAGATAGATAAAAATCAACCTGAATTTCTCAAATATTAAATTAGATTATAAAGATTTATATTCACAACTATTGTTTTTAAAACTGGATTTTGTTACAAAGAAATCATCCAATTTGCAATACCAATTTTGAAACCACAATGAGAATCAAAATTGCTCTTTTTAGGTTTTAAACACTAGACTGACATTGTAAAACAATAATTAATTGCTAGCACTTTCTTATGCTAACATTTTAGCATAGCATTTAGTAGCTAGCTCTGATAAAGCTGTTCAAGAATGCTCAAATTTTGTCCTGTTTTTGTGATTTTAAGGCATCAATAGGTCACTTTTAGTTTTGGTATTGATTAATATTAGTTTTCAATATACACAACAGCATAAAAATAAGGCATACATAGAATTAATTGACAATTTAGAAGTCTATCCTGAGTTCAAGGCTACTTTCTACACCTAGTGATAACTTTGTTGTGCAATTTGGGTCAAAAATGTCTTATATGTTAACTACAAAGCTAAAAATTATTTACAAATAAAAAAACTATTGAATTATTGATAAGAAAAAAATCTGACTTTGCTCATTCTTTTAAAGCATTTTGGTTGAATATTGCTGCTGTATTCGTTATAAAAATGTACGATCACTGTTTATACTCGATAGTCTCAGATTACAGCCCTTGATCTATAGTTACTTACTTAATTTCTCTTTCAGTGCATGATGTATTGGAAACTAGCTCACTGTATCATATCGCATAGCAGCTGCTGGATCAAGTGTGCCAAAACAATGCTATGACTTATGTAAAATTAATAATAATAGTGGGAACAAAACGCCTCCTCAAAGCTCCATAAATATTAAATGAACCTGATAGAAGTAACCTTAAGCAGCGTGCACCTTAAACTATCGCTTTATAACAAGTTTTACGCTCTGCCTCGCTCGTAACAACAACCTTCCATTGACATAAGTGGACAACAGGTTGGCAAACAAAGCTGGCGTATCACAAAACAGCAGCAGTTCGTTGAAATAATCCACAAAAACAATGTGTAAGATCACTCGTCTCTGCGTATCTCCGTGCGTAAATCTTAAAATCCTCGGTACGTTTCCAAAAAGACAAAGGCGTAGTGGCGTGACAATGCGAAACCCCGTGCGTAATGCTATCCAAGCGCATTCCCTTGCATTATTTTCCTCGCAAACAGGTCCTCCGCCTCGCGCATCTTCTGCTGTCGGTCCTCCCTCCGAGAAATGAAATCCAAAGCGAGCCAGATGACAACAAAGGGAAACATTTAGCGCGACGCAAACCCACGTCTTGGGACAGTTTAGCGCGGTTTGTTTGCGCTCGCGAGCCTCAACAAAGTAACTCTTTCCATGACGTGAGGCTGGACAATTGGAGGCAAGTTTAGTTCGCCCCTTTTTTTTCTCGTCTGCTGTTTCTTCAGGACTCTTTGGAAAACACGAGCTGCGCGATGCTGCCACTGCCTGGATAGAGGGAGAATTACAACAAAATGACTTGTAATAGACATTTTTGGTCACATCGAAACGTGATCAAAGTGGTCCAAAAAAAAAAAAAAAAAAAACTAGTGGCGTGCTGGTACTTTTGAGTTGTTGAAAATAAAAATAAAAATAAAAAGCACTTTTCAGATGACATCACGGCATTAAAATGTCAGCAGTGAGTGGCGAAAAAGAGTGAGAGTCAATGGAGACAAAATACATTTTCTACTGACCCGTCAAAAGACAACTTAAATAAGAAAAAGCAGCTACAGACTGATAATAAATATAAACAACCACAACTATTGCTAAATAGGTACTGAGTTTGTATGTGACTTGTAAAAAGAGAAAATCAGATAAACAGTGGCAGAAAAGCAGAAAACTACAGGGACACCTCTGTTTCTCTCACATTTCTCACTGACAACAGACTTTAGAATCAGACACAGCTCAACTTCTTATCTTTCTTTGCTTAAATAAGATGATTTTTAGTTTGTTTGAGTGAAATATTGTTAACAGCTATCTGCTGTTAGCAAACAAGTTAGCTAAAGTCTACTTTATAATGTTTAGGCCTATTCCCACATTCTCACAAGAGAAAATATTTAACCCAGAAAAGCTGAGAAACACATTTTTAAGATGTGTTTATCATACTCAGTCAGAATGTTGAGAACAATTAAAAATAAAAATGGTCAGTTGGCTTGTTTATATTAAAAATAGCTAACTTCTGTATGAGTATTCCTGTTAGCGTTAGCAAACGCTTTTTCTTTATAAACACAAAAGGTGAAGTAGATATTCTCCTGAATTGTAAAGTCTTTAACATGCTCAGTGGTCACTGTCTGATCTTCCGAATGTTTATTTATTTTAGACTGATGTAGTGAAAACCTTACGGAAATGAACAGAACAGGAAATGCTACAGTACAGTATAGCCTACAGAAGTTAGCTATGTAGAAAACAAACAAGCCAACTGACATTCCATGCCTAGAGCCTATGCAAAAACAAACAAACATTGTGCTAATTAAATGAGAATTTTGGTGCGTTCCCGGGAACTGGGATATTTCCCCACTTCCCACTTGTACAAATGCACTGGAATGCCACTCGAACTGGTAAATACCACTTGTGAACTGGGACATGGTCGAGGAAGTCCCACTTCACATACAAGATAAACAATCACCACAAAAAGTAAATCTGAGGAGGTTAACTGCCACAAAAACAATGTAAACATTGGTTATGGCTATTTAATGTTACTTTTGTTTAGCCTAAAGGTTACCATAATGTTTACATACAAGTTGATTACATTGGAATGCTTTGAACTGGTATTTTTCAACTGGGAAATATCCTGGAACATAGCATTATTGTGGTTGTACAAAAAATGTAGTAATAAACTATAACATAGGTTAGGGTGACCAGATTTTCAAAATTAAAAACTGGGACACTCGAGTTTTTGTCAAAATAACAAAGTATATTCTTATGCATTTAGTCAATTCGAAGCTCCTTCACATATTCTCTCAAACTTTTATCAGTGCAAATTTATGCATTTTGTATTTTGGTCATTTTAAAGCACAATGTTTGTCTGAGTAAAGAAAAAGCAATATATTCCTCCCCTTGGGAAGTGTCAAAGTTGTCAAAAATCAGGACAACTGAACTGGGACATGTCTTGTGTAAAACTGTGACAAAGCAATGGTTTTGGATGTATTTGCTGGGACATGGGACACAGGGCTCAAAATAGGAACTGTCCCAGGTAAATAGGGACGTCTGGTCAACTAACAGTCATTTACAATTTGTTCACCATCAACCACAAAATTGATCCAACATGGCTTGGACTTATAAAATAGTTAAATTCCTGTTCAAAACAACAGAAATGATAATTCTTCATTGAACAAAATAACTGTAACAAGCAACAGATTTTAAATTACTATATTTTTATTGTTGTAAAGTGGCTACATGACACTTTTAAACCTTATGGCAGAGCTGGTTAGAATGTTTTAATGTTTCTGTTTGGTTCTTTTGGCAGGAAGTAGTGCCATGTCTCTCAGATCAGCCACTCGTTTTATCAGTTATGATGATAGTAAGTTTGTTCCACCATATCAAGACATCTTTTCTGCGAATTCTGTTAATCGGCTTAACAAATCAGCAATAAAGACCGACTCAGTTCTGATGCAGTCTTAAACAGGGTTAGTGTCTCAGATCTGTTCATCATCATCATGTTTCACCGCTGCACCTGCTCCTGCTCAGCCTGGCTCTGAACATCACTGCACAAGGTAACATATTCTTATTATCCAAACGTTATAGTGTGTTTTACAACCTTTCTAATCTTGCAATCTTTCTAATTTTAACTTAATTTGGTAGGTGAATACAAAAAAACACTTGAGGTTAAGCTGCTTTGGAACGTTGACTGTCCATCTTTGTTTTGATCTACGTAATACTAATCATTTCTTTTTGAACTTGTCTTTCTGCAGTTGTTGGTGCATCGATGCTGCTCAGCTCAGAGGTGAAGCCCCACAGCAGACCCTACATGGTGCTGGTGGAGTATTTACGGTCAGCTGGAGACATTACATACTGTAGTGGTTTTCTTCTGAGGGACAACTTTGTGCTGACTGCTGCGCAATGTAGAGGCAGGTTTGTGCAGTTAAATATTACTGTTTTCAATTATTTGGAAATATATTTGTCAATGGTTTGGAAATATTCAACACCAGACAATAAAGGACTAAATGAAGAAACTGTGGGCCTTTGATCCAGTTTTTCAATAGAATTTCTTTTTCAACTACATAACATATAGAGGTATTTTTGGTCGATGTCACTTTCCGCCCTATTGTGCATGCTCAATGCAGAAATCCATTTTCCATCTGCTTAGCTGGGGAAACGTCTTTGAATAAAACAACAAAACGGGACAAGAGCAGCTGTTTGGATCAGGTCTGAACAGGTCTGACAGACGTCTGTCTCCTGAAGCTTCAGACAGTGTTTTTCTCGCTCTTTTTTCACCTGAATGTAACTTTTAGGGCCGTAGGGTCAAATTTCAGTCACAAATGTTGAATTAGCAGCAGAACTTTTGTTTTCTCACAGTGATAAACTCTTGTACAGTAGTTAGCTGACACGACCTAGCTCGGTTGTTCCTCCAGCTTGGTCAATGAGCACGGCTCTTTCTGCAGGTCAGGTGCACACACATCGCTCATGTTGATAAACAAATAATCCCTCTTATGACATAATGTTTTTTCCTCTTTTTCTTCCTCTTGTAGATCCTATAAAGTTTTCTTAGGAATGCATGACATCAGAAAACAAGACAATACTCAGAAGATTTCTGTGGAACAGATTTGTCCTAGTGAAAATTTCGATGAATACACTCTCAGATATGACGTTATGTTACTCAGGGTAATTATTTATTTTATTTTTTTCTAATGTGAACATAACCTATTTAATATTTTCGATTTAACAGAATCATAATTATTTTTTCCAATTTAAAGCTAAGCTCTAAAGCTCAGCTCTCCTCTAAAGTGTCGACCATTGCTGTGGCTGGTCCAGAGGATCCAGTTCCACACTCGTGCAGTTCCGCCGGCTGGGGAAAAACTGATAAATATGGAGGAAGTTTATCCCCTGTTCTCATGGAGACAAATGGGACGCTGTGTCCATGTGAGCAACCGGACGACGACTGTTACTTCTACTGCAGTGAGGGCGGAGATTGGAATGGAGCGGTAAGTACTGTCAACACAGATCAAATAAATGTTAAAAACTGTATCTGTCTGCTGCCTTTAACATGACAGCTCCTGCACTAGATAGATAGATAGATAGATAGATAGTAGATAGATAGATAGATAGATAGATAGATAGATAGATAGATAGATAGATAGATAGATAGATAGATAGATAGATAGATAGATAGATAGATAGATAGATCGAAAATCAACCACTGATATCAGCATTGGATGACAAAATTTGGAAATAGCGGTATCGTAATGGGCCAAAGAAAAACACATATCGGTCAATCTCTAGTTATTACCACAATGATGGAACATTCGTATCCAACAGGAAAAACCTGGAGTTTAATTTTGTTTATTTTTTGTAAAAAAAAAAAAATAAAGCTGAACACGTTAAAGACAAGAAGAACATGCAGACAACAATTTGTGTCCCAAAGGCTCCGATACAGTTTCAGTTTGATTTGTAGAAAGTCTCAGTCAAGTGTTTTAGGGAAAATAGGCTGGGTTAAAATAATCCAAATTAAACTTTAGTGACAGAGATTAAATCATGTAAAATGTGTCCTAAGTCTGCTATTTCTGTACATATAATTCAGTTTCACCTTTTCATATTGTTAAACAGTTTCCCTGACGATGTTTATGTTAAATATATTTAATTATGAACCCCTGTACACATGACATTTACTGATGCTAACAATTTAAACTTGTGATCTTGAGAAACATATATGCTCCAACTAATGAGAAGTTTTCGTTCATAATGACGACAAAGTAAAACCTGAAAATAACTGGTTTCACTTTAGTTAAATCAAGTTCATGTTAATCAAGTTAATGATGTAAAGTTAATTTCAAACTCACATTTCTTTTGTGTGTTTTTGCAGTTAATTAGCGGCAGCCCCCTGGTGTGTGAAAATGGAAAAGTGTATGGAATGTTGGCAGGTATCATGGAATCGTCAAAACGGGTCTACATGTTTGTAGAGCTACAATCCATGAAACAGTTGATTGATCAAACCATAAACATGATTAAAATACGTAACATGTTCCATCAGTATGGACTGAACTAAGCAAGTTTCACTGCGTTACGTGTGAAAAGCGCTGTACAAATAAAGCTTACTTACTTATCTATGTGCCAGTAAAATAGACATGTATTTTCTCAATAAAATCATTTGATCAAACTATTGTCTTAGCTGTTTTCTGGATGTAACTGAGTTTTTCTCATTGTGAATAGCTAAAAGTCATTATGACATGTTAGACACACTATTCAGGAAACTGAAGTGAATGTGATAAGGATTTTAAGAAGCTGTTTTTTCTCATTTCAGCCTTTTTGTGGCATTTATATTTTGCACTTTGTCGTTGGACACAAGCAACAAATAATGACAGAGGTAACAGGTTGCATCCACGTAACATCGCAACATTCTACAGGCCAATAGTTTAACAAAGGGAGGGCAGCTAATAGGCCCTTTTCACAATGAGGCTAGGCTAATACTTTTTTGAAAATACCAGCAGATAGTCTTGTTCTATTCATTCATTATGGAGCTCAACAGTGGAAGATCGTCTTGGTTCCGGAAGTAAACTTCTTATTGTAAAGTGCCATAGGCTTTTCAGAAAATTCAAATATTAAGAGTAGACATGTCGCGGGTTAGCCAGTCTGCTATGTGCTAAATGTCTTAATAACTGTAGTTTATAAAGCTGCAAAAACAGATTTTAAACAGATATGTAGGTCTTACGCTCATGACTCACCACAGAGCTGATTACGAACGTTTTCAAACTTTTAATACAGATTAATAATACCTACCTGTTAGTGCTAGATAGTCAGGTCCGGAGGGACAGAAATGAGCTGGTTGCCATGGTAATGAGTTTATTACTGTTGCTAAAAGGGCCTAAACTGTTATAATTTTTATCTTAACCTTTACCCAAACCTTTTTCCTAACCTTAGCCATCACCCCAACCCTTTTCCTAAACTTACCCGTTCTCCTAAACTTACTCTTCGTCCCTCTGGACCTGACTATCTAGCACTAACCTTTTGAATATTTAACACAGGAGCTCAAGCTTGTTGAATCAGGAAGTGGGCGGGCACTGTTGAGGTCCATGGAGAATTAGCTAATATAACAAATAAATATAACAATAAAAATGACTGTGTCCTAGTGCTTTTATGTCTCAAGTAGTAAAATCTTGTTACATTCAAGGAGTTTTACCCAATTAATTATATGGTTACTATAGGCAACTCATCTATGAACAGGAAGTAAATCTTTAGTCCTATAAAAACGTCTAAACTATGAACTTTCAAATGTTTAGTAAAATCTTAAATATAATGATCGTAACTTTGTTTTAGTGAAATGAGCAGTTCAACCTGTCATAGGCAGTTTTAGATAAATGTATTGTAGTGATGGTTGAGCTCTTATGTGAAGTGGGACTTCCTTGACCAGGTCCCAGTTCACAAGTGGTTTTTACCAGTCCGAGTGGCGTTCCAACGCATTTTTACGAGTGGGAAGTAGAAAATATCCCAGTTATATCCCAGCCTATTTTTCATTGTGAAGCTGGAGTGAAATGAAATTGAGCGGAGGCACTAGCTGCGGGTTTAGAATGTTTTAATGTTTCTGTCGTTCTTTTGGCAGGAAGTAGTGCCATGTCTCTCATATCAGCTGCTCATTTGATTATGATAGTTATGATAGTAAGTTTGTTCCACCATATGAAGAAATCTTTTCTGCGAATTCTGTTAATCGGCTTTGCAAATCAGCACATAAAGACTGACACAGTTCTGATGCAACAGGGTTTGTGTCTCAGATCTGTTCATCATCATCATGTTTCACCGCTGCAGCCTGCTCCTGCTCAGCCTGGCTCTGAACATCACTGCTCAAGGTAACATACTCTTATCTAAACGTTATAGTGTGTTTTACAACCTTTCTAATCTTACAATCTTTCTAATTTTAACTTAATTTGGTAGGTGAATACAAAAAAAACACTTAGGTTAGCTGCTTTGGAACGTTGACTGTCCATCTTTGTTTTGATCTACGTAATACTAATCATTTCTCGTTGAACCTGTCTTTCTGCAGTTGTTGGTGCACAGATGCTGCTCAGCTCAGAGGTGAAGCCCCACAGCAGACCCTACATGGTGCTGGTGGAGAGTTTACCGTCAATGTGCGCTGTTGTGGTTTTCTTCTGAAGGACAACTTTGTGCTGACTGCTGCGCAATGTAGGGGCAGGTATGTGCATTTAAATATTACAGTTTGTCAATTTGTGGTTTGGAGATATGCAACACCAGACAATAAAACACCAAATAAAGAAACTGTGGGACTTTGATCCAGTCTTTCAATAGAATTTCTCTTTCCACATAAGTATTGACAATAATGCTTTTTCCTCTTTTTCTTCCTCTTCTTGTAGCTTCTACAATGTTTTGTTAGGAATGCATGACAACAGAAAACAAGACAATGTACAGAAGATGTTTGTGGAACAATTTTTTCCTAGTGATAATTACGATAAAGACACTTTCAGATATGACGTCATGTTACTCAAGGTAATTTTATTTATTTTTTTCTATTGTGAACATAACCTGTTTAATATTTTCGATTTAACAGAATCATGTATTTTCTTTCCAATTCAAAGCTAAGCTCTAAAGCCCAGCTCTCCTCTAATGTGTCGACCATTGCTGTGGCTGGTCCAGAGGATCCAGTCCCACACTCGTGCAGTTCCGCCGGCTGGGGAAGAATTCATAAGTATGGACCTTCATCCCCTGTTCTCATGGAGACATACGTGACACTGTGTCCATGTGAGCAACCGGACAACAACTGTTACTTCTACTGCACTGAGGGCGGAGGTGGGATTGAAGTGGTAAGTACTGTCACACACAAATGCTAATTAAACAGAGCAGATCATGAAAAAGGGTAGATATCTGCTTTACTGGGCCAAATCTACTCACAAGCGCCTTGAGCTTTTTAGATGGGATTAGGGCTGCAGCTAATGATTATTATCTTATCGATTAATCTATCAATTATTTTTTTCAAATTAATTGACTAATCTACTAACTAATTTTTCAATTGATCAGTTATTAAATAATTAGTTTTTATGTATTTTTACAGTTTTACAGCCTGATAAACTGAGCTGTGTCTATTTGAACCTCTGAAACAATAGTCTTAATTTAATGCACATATTAGTGACATACATATCATAATATGATGAAGTTTGTATTAAATTAACATTTTGTGTAGTATTTGTATTCAGTATTCAAATACATTTTGTTTTTTGGGCTGTATATTATGAAATTTATGGCTTGTCAACAAAAGTAGCAATGTTCCTAAGTGAAAATATATTTTGTATTAGGCCTACATTTAACTTTTTTTTTTTTTAAAGTCACATTTAACTAATAAAAAAACAACACAAATAAATCACAATATTCAATATATTAAAGCATAAAAGACATAAAATGTAATTATTTAACTCACCAATTAATTGTAAAATTAGTCAATTAATTGAAAAAATAATTGATAGATTAATATCTACCCTTTTTATGATCTGCTTTGTTTAATTAGCATTTGTGTTTTTCAAATTTTTGTGCTTGAATTTGCATAAACATTTGTGTTTTTGCATTTAAAAAAGTTAGCCCCCAACTTAAATTATGTAACATTTTCAAACTCACATTTCTTCTGTGTTTTTGCAGTTAATTAGCGGCAGCCCCCTGGTGTGTGAAAATGGAAAAGTGTATGGAATGTTGGTAGCTGAAGAATCGAAACAGTTCATGTTTGTAGAGCTACAATCCATGAAACAGTGGATTAATCGAATCATGAACAGTTATTAAAATAGGTAACATGTTTCAATTGGATTGGATTGAACTAAGCAGGTTTCACTGTTATTTGCCAGTAAAACAATGTGTATTTTCTCAATAAAATCATTTGATCAAACTATTGTCTTAGCTATTTTCTGGAATGATGTTACAGCTGCAGTTTTCCCCCATTGTGAATATAGCTAAAAGTACATCATGACATGCTCCAGAGGATCCAGTCCCACACGTGTGCAGTGTTACGGGCTTGGGAAAGAATTATGCAGAAAGTTTAAAACGTGTTCCTTCAGTGACACATGGGACGCTGGTTCCATGTGTTTCACCGGAGGATGACTGCTACTTCTACTGCTTTGAGAGCGGAGGTGGGATTCAGATGGTAAGTACTTTCAAACACAGATCAAATAAATGTTAAAAACTGTAATTCTCTGCTGCCATTCGCATGAGAGCTCCTGCAAATCTGCAGATTTACCAAAGAAAAATCATGTGAAAATTAAAGTCTGTTTCTCTTCTGAGCGGAGCTTGTTCCCACTTATGGTTAGAGTCCATCATGCATCAAAGGGTAAAAGTACAAAGCTTCAGCTGCACAAAGAGACAATAGTTTGTGTCCCAAAGGCTCAGAAACAGTTTCAGTTTGATTAGAACTTTTTAGTCAGGTGTTTTAAGGAAATTGGGCTCGAATAAAATAATCCATATTGAACATTAGTGACCTATTTGTGGCTAAAATTTACTTTTTAAGACATTAAATGGTAATGGTAATGGTAAGGTTTATTAAGGACAATGTACAATTACATTAAGCACAAAGGCAGAGATGCTTGTACCAGATTCTAGCTTACAGCTAATTTCCATCTGTAGTCCAGGGGAGGGGAGAAAAAGTGTGTCCTGAATCTTTTATTTCTGGACGTCTGATTCACTTTCACCTTCTGATATTGTCAGTTTACCTGATGAAGTTTTATGTGAAAAATATTTATTATAAACGTCTGTACACATGACGTTTACTGATGCTAACAATTTAAACTCATGATCTTGAGAAAATATTGTGCTCCTACTAATGTGAAGTTTTTGTTCATAATGATGACAAAGTAATAGGTGGGTTTCACACTCTAGAATTCGTGGAAGGTATTGCTGGGTTTCAGATGACATCACAACATTCTACAGTCCAATGTTATTTCAATCAGACTGGGGGCAGGTAAAATGAAGTTTAAACACAGTTTATTTTTGCAATTCAAAAGTTTATTGGGTCTAGTCACCCCAAAAATCATCACTTTTTAAATTTATTAAATCATTTTTGAATTTTTCCATGGCAAAGTCCAATGTTATTAATAGGAAAAACTGGATCTTGCCCCCAATCTGGCTTTTAACTGACAAGAATTCTAGAATGTGAAACCCAGAAATAAGCTAAGTGAAGGACAAGAGGCTGTTTTTCCTATTAACAAAATTGGATGTTGCTCTAAAATACTTCAAAAAGTTTTTCACTAATTTAAAAAGTGGTGATTTTTTTGGGGTGACTAGATCCATTTTTCTGTTGCATTACCAAAATAAACTGCATTTAACCAATATTCATTGTAGCTGCCCTCTACCTCATTGAAATTATATTGGCCTGTCTGTTGTGATGTCACGTGAAACCAACCTATTCTAACACCTGAAAATAAGTTAAATCAAGTTAATGTTAATCAAGTTAATGATGTAAAGTTAATTTTAAATTCACATTTCTTCTGTGTGTTTTTGCAGTATAGCGGCAGCCCCCTGGTGTGTGAAAATGGAAAAGTGTATGGAACGTTGGTAGGTGTCATGGGATCGTCAAAGTACTTGTTTATAAAGCTACAACCATGAAACAGTGGATTAACGAATCATAAACAGTGATTAAAATAGATAACATGTTTCAATTAGGTTGGATTGAACTAAGCAGGTTTCACTGTGATGTGCCAGTAAAACATGTATTTTCTCAATAAAATAATTTGATCAAACCATTGTCTTAGCTATTTTCTGGAATGATGTTACAACTGCAGTTTTTCTCATTGTGAATAGCTAAAAGTACATTATGACATGTTAGACACACTTTGCAGACACCACTCATGTAACATTCTACAAGGCAATAGTTTAACACAGAGAGGGCAGCTAATAAGCCTTTTTCACAATACTAGGCTAGTACAGCTCTGAAAATTCCAGCAGATAGAGTCTTGTTCTATTCATTTCTATGGAGTTCGAGAAAAAACTTGACATTTTTTAGATTAATCTCGTAATTGTTTTGAGAATCTTGTGTGATAATAAAGTGATTTTTTAATTAGAAAATGATTGTAAAATGCAAGGAAAAATGTCAGATTTTGTGAGAATAAAGTCGATTTCGAGAATCAAATGAAACAGTTATGCAAATAAAGTCCTACAAATTTCAAGAAAAAAATTAAAATTTTGTATGAAGCTTAATTGTCTTTAATTTAAATAGAATTACTGATCTAGCTTTTCTTAAAAACAATCTGCCTGGTAGATTGTCGTTTTATTATTTTTTTTATTGTATTTTTTATCATTGTCTACTTTTATTTGTTAGCATTTAGCATTTGCACAAAAAAACTCACTTTTATAAACACACAGCCTTTCCTGGTGAAGTGTTTACCTCGTCGTTTTATGTAGTTGAAATCCACTCTCTGCATTGCGATTTTTAAGTATTGATCTGATGCATCCCGGCAAATTCCCAGGTATGAAGCAAACCGGAACTAGCCAAGCCGCGACAGGTCTAGTCATCATAATGGCAAAATTACTTGAAAAATAAAGTTACAGAGGCGTTTTAACAGTAGCTTTGTAGTAAACATGCTATTCTATATTAGTATCTGCAACTATATAAGTGCGTACCACGTTTCTTCATAGAGGCGCTCTCGCAGCTTCTCAGCCCACGAAGAAGATCCAACATGGCGGACTAGCTTCTCCATCTGCTGCAGTTTCACACCGCGGTATGTTTATTCCACATGTTTTACCATTTGTTCTATGAATGTAACGCTTTTATCCTGCGCTATATGTTACTGTTTGATGATTTATTTGAGTTCAGAAAGAAAGTACATTGGTGCAGCCCGTAATACAGAAAAGTTGCTGCTTGAAGTGATAAATAGCACATTCGTAACAACACAAGTATCCAAAAATACAAATTAGTTCTGTTTTTTACGCAGGCAGTGGCTTAAGTTTTGTTACTTTATTCCTGACGTTAAAATGCTGCCCCTGTTTTAGTCCTGCTTGTTCCCTTTTTAATGTGGTGAAAGAGTGCAAAGTAAATATAAATAAGTAGTAGCTAAGGCTATTTGCTTTTTCTTACTTTGCTATTGACCCTATTTTGTCCCGCCCACTTTTCTAGGATTTGCACTTCCTGTTTAGCTCTGTTACGGTAGTTTACATGTTTGTCTGTCTGTCTTGTGGGGCAATTTCTAACATATGTAATGACAGTTAAAATAAAACCATTGTCTGAAGTCTACAGGCTAAATGCAGCTAAACAGGAAGTACAATTCCTAGAAAAGTGGGGCAAAATAGGGTCAATATGTTCTATTAAGTAAAGTGCATATGAAAGGTTAGACTGCATTCACGATTTCGATTTTATCTCAATTCTTGTAGACTTTTTATCTTTGAGCTAAATACAATCATCTGCTTTTTCTGAAAGTTCCTACTTACTGTGATTGGTTAAATCCAGCTGTCACTCACTCAGAGCAGAACAAAGACTGGCCAGTGTTGCCAGATTAAAAAAAAAAATAAAACACGAACAGGCTTTGATAAAAATCCAAAGACAAGCAACCTTAGCCCATTAAAGTTATTCAAATAATCGTTTAATTAAAGCATTGTCTGATAATACAATTTTGGCATTTCTAACACAAAAATATGCAAACATGCCAAGCTGCAACACAAGAGACTTTAAAGGTGCACCGTGTAACTTTTTGACCAAAAAATAAACTTGATTAAAAGCATGTTTTTCTAGTTTAGAAGTCTTTGTGACACTAAAAAAATAATGTAAATGTGTAATTTTACTATGGCCACAAAAATAACTATTATTTGGTCAAGAAGTGGGCCTCCATTTGTTTATTCTATGGAAAAGCAACACCTTTAGCTATATTTTCCCACATTATATCATAAAACCTTTTTATTCCCATTAAGAATGTTCTATAGAATTGTTTTATCTTCCTATTTGTGTTGAATTGTGAAGTTGATTTTTCACCTCCAGAAAGTGTGCACCTTTAACACATTCAAAATTCATAAAACTATTAAAACAGTTGCCCAAATTTGTTATGAAGAAACAGACTTGGCAACTCTGAGGCTCAGAGAAGTAGGTTGGAAATAATGCTGCGTTCATGTGGTCCTCGGTGCTCGTGTTTCCGAGATGAGGGTAGGGTTCCGACCTAGTTTGTATTCATGCGCTTTTACTTCGGAAAATCGGGATGTTGTTGTTAACCATAATAAATAAATGACACAGCACTTTTAACATAGGTTAATAGGCCTATTAGTGAGATCTGATGTTAGCCTGTCCAAAAACGTTAAAGGTTGTTAGTGTTTATTTTCGAACTGATTTTCATCAGTCTCCATGTGTCAGTGACGTCAGGTGCAGAGCTCGGGCAGCTCTGTTTGTCCCGAGTTACAGAGCAGTTGTTCCGAGATGCTTGAGCGTTCATGTGCATTTTTCAACTTGGAACAACATTATCCCGAGTTCCCGAGGACCACATGAACGCGGCATAAGTGTCTGTATTTTAACAAACAGAAATCACGATTTGACGATTTCACCAAAAAAGCAGATTGTCACAAAAGTGAGCTCACAATTCGATTTTATCACGATATTGTCCAGCCCTACATCAAACTAAGTCACTTTAACTGCCCACCCCTGGTCACCCCAGGTTTCCTCAGAGCCCCATGGACGACCTGACCCAAGCCCTGTCGGCCAGTTTCGCCGTGTCGAGAGATCCGAACAGCACAGCGGCCCCTCACCCTCGGCTGGCACAGTACAAGAGCAAGTACAGTGTGCTGGAGCAGAGTGAGCGACGACGCAGGTTCCTCGAGCTACAGAAAACGTAACACAGCTTTTATTATTTTGCACAATTGTGGTGTTTTTGTAAGGCCGTTTTCTAGTCCAGTGTCTGCGCTTTTACACTTATTAAATACATGAAAAGTTTTATCAATTATAAAGGTGCACTTTGTAACTTTTTGATCAAAAATAGACTTGAAGAAAAGCATGTTTTTGTCATTAGATTTCTTTGTTGCACTAAATGAATAATAAAAAAAGAAGTTTTTTTTCTTTGAACAAGCTTGCATGGCCACAAAACGGACCATTATTTAGGTTGGAGGTCTCTTCCTGTTTGTGTCCATAGAAAAGCTGTTAAAAGAGACCTTGTGCATTGTGTTTTTCCAACTATTTAGTAAGAAACAACATTGTATGCAGATCAGTAATTTACCTTTTGTTCATTGTAAAACACAGAATTGATCTAAAACAACTTGAAAATAGAACCAGCTCTAAAGACTTCCTGTTCATAACTGCAGAACTGATAATTAAACTGTAAGAAGCAACAGATAGTAAAATAACTTATTATTATTGTTGTTGGAAAATGGCTATGGGACATTTTTAAACCATTTATGCTTCACTTTGAGTATTAATCTTTTGAAATATATCAAGTAAATACAGACAAGTGGGAGGGGATAGGTGTTAGGTGAGAAATGGGATTTTCTAAGCACTTTCTTGAGCTCCAGCTGAAGAACAAAATAAGATTACTGAAGAGTGTATGAATCAATTCAATTATAACTTTGAGTGAACTAATGATGAAGGGAGGCCATTATAACAAGGTTAACATCTTTAAATAATACATTTTACACAATAGGACCCCTTTAATGTAGCTGTATTTTTCACATTATGGCTTAAAACACATTTTGCCCCGTCCCAAAACATGCTTGTAACTTTCTATTCGTTGACTTTCCACCTCCAGAAAATTACACCGTGCACCTTGAACACCTGTAGGGATGTCATGTTTTGGTGTTGACATTTTTGCAAGTCAAAAAATCTTAATTTTTTGATTATTCACTGTTATGAAATTGAACACCACAACTATGTACTTGTGTAATCGTTCATTTTCTTAGAAACGCATTGTGCAACTTTATCACGTTTCCAAGTTTGTGACCATTTTTATGAACTCAAACTTCCAGTGACAAAAAAAAACAGTCAATAGTCTTTTTTTTTTTTGTAGATTGACCGACAAAAATTAGATTCTTTATGGCCACATTTAGAGATGGGACGATTTTTCATTCATTTTTAATTTGTTTTTTGCCAATACCAATATTTGTTTTTGAACCTCCTCTATTTCCAAATTATATATCGATAAAAAAACTCACAAAATCTCAAAACCCGAAGCTGACATTAGTCTTTTTGTTGTCGTGGCAACGGTGCAGAGCTTCACTAGCTTGTGGTCTTCGGAGATTAAGGACATTTTAACTGCAGCACAGCAAATTATGAAAGAAAAAAAATGCATGTGATCCAAAACTCTGTGAGAGAAGCTGAAGTCTTGTTGTTTATCTGCTTTTCTACCACTGTTTACCAGAGTTTAGTCAGATACAAACTTCTTTTCTTGTTTCAGCAGGGTTTTTTTAGCTCTTACAGGAAAAAAATTCTCTTTCTCACCTTTGTGTCTAATGTGTTTTTGCCACTCAGTGCTCACATTTAGAAGGATGTGACCTCGGTAACTTCACATGTAATTTCCCTTGTGACCGTCAGTAAAAGACTGAACTACGTGAACCATGCTCGGCGATTGGCTGACGGGGACTGGACTGGGGCCGACAGCGATGAAGAGGAGCAGAAGCAGCAGCAGCAGCAGCCGCGGGATGTCCCAGTGGAGGAAGAGGAGCAGGAGGGGGAAGAGGACATGGAGGTGGAGAAGAGGAAACTGCCGAAACACTACGCCAACCAGGTGAGACTGCATCAGGATTACAGGGATTCAGACTGTGATGTAGTAGATGTGCACAAACGTAAAGAACAATCTCGCAAAATGTTTCCTCTGTTTAAACTAGAGATGGAACAGTATCAAAATAGACAGAAAACTATTCTCTATCCCAGGTTATATTTTGTGTTGGGACCAGTATTGACAGCAATAATCAGGTTGATAAGTAAGGGTAAAAATGGTGAAATATAAACACTCACAAGTAGTAAGAAGCAAATGCCCAACAAGGAGTATGAAGCAAATATTTATGTATAACAATTAAACAGAATAATCTTGACTAATCAAATACTAAAGTTATATTAAAATGTTACTAAGTATGCTGCTGCACAGATTCTAAAACACATTTTTTCAGTCTAGAAACCTTCAGCCAGCATATTTACACCTTTGTTTTACTGATAAAGTTTTTAATAAGTCCTAGTAAACAGTAGAAATAATCATTAGTTTGGCTCTAAGTTTATTTCTATGTTCATACTTTCGTCCAGCAGATGGCGCTAGATTCTTTAGAATAGACTTATATACTGCATGTACAGTGAATGGCTTTAGTGAAATCAGAGAACAGCTAAAGGACATTAAATGCATTTTACATCTTTATTTATTTATTTATTTTGCAACTGGTAAACATTTTTACTGATTATAAATTTCAGTTTTTATGTTTCTTTTGGTATTCTTGTTATATTTTCACATACATTTTCAGTTTATGTTTAAAGACACATTTTGCATGTATTTAGTATTAAACTGTGGCATGTGTGGATCAATACTTTAATTTTTGTTTATTGTAAAACACAAATCTAATCTAAAACGGCGTAGAAATATTAACTAGTTAATTAACTTCCTGTTCAAAACTGAAGAACTGCTAAGCTCCGCCTCTTCTTCGTACATGTTTTAGCCTACATGTTTTACTCAGAATCTGAATTTTTGAGTGACCGCTTAAGTAAACAGACAAGTGGGCGGGGAAAGGAGAAAATAAGAATTTTCTGAGCACTCGAACATCGGCTGCAGGACAATAATTACTCAAACATGCAGGAATCATTCTAAATACAACTGTTATTAAACTGTTGATGAGAGACACTGTTACAACATGATTACAAACTTTTGGAACATCTGTGTCCAATCATATTTGTTATTGAAAATGTCTTACGGTTTGTCTCACAGTCAGCTCTTTGTGATAATCTGTCCTGTGTCTCGTGTAGCTGATGCTGTCGGAGTGGCTGGTGGACGTCCCGGCAGAGCTCTCCTCTGATTGGCTGCTGGTGGTTTGTCCTGTGGGAAAAAGATCTCTCATTGTCGCCTCGAAGGTAAGAGTTAGAGATGCACCGATCTGATACGAGGATCAGATATCGGTGCCGATCCAGGACATTAAGTTGGATCGGGTATCGGCTCCATGGTCTCGCTTCAGCTGTTAACGTAGTAGTGGATCCAGAACATCTCATAATTATTCTCTCTCTCTCTCTCTCTATCTCTATCTCTTTCTCTCTCTCTCTCTCTCTCTCTTTCTCTCTTTCTTCTCTATCTCTCTCCTCTTTTTTCTTCTCTCTCTCTTTCCTCCCTTGCTCTCTTTTTTTCTATCTTTCTCTCTTTCTTTCGTCTCTCTTTTTCTTTTCTGAAATTTGGGGGAACGCATATACCACAAACACAAAACCACTATTTATTCTGCAGAAAAAAGCAATTAGAATAAAACTTTACTTTACTTTGGTATAAGAGAATGTGGAGCACAGAACACCAACATGCTAAGTTTTAAAAAGATGTATAAGGAAAAAATTTTGCAGAATATACTGAAAATGAAAGTAAAACAATAATTTAATTTGTAAATAAGAATAAGCTGAGGCCTGGTGACGGGTGAGGATGGGGTACATGAGTAATTTCTATGTATTTATTAATGTAAGTTGTTTGTGTTTAAAGGGGCACTATGTAAGAAAAACAAATAAAGTGATCCAAGTAATTTCCACTTTTGAACACCAGAGGGAGCCTTTCACATGCATTTTGCCTATTTATTTTTTATTCAATAATACACATTCCGCCCCTAATAAAACATTTCAAATACGTATAAATGTATCACATTGATGTGGATTGGTTAACAGTGCTCTCTTAAGTATTCATGTTGTAAAGAATAAATATGATTTAAATGTTTGTGGACTATATGTGATAATTAAAATTCCTCTCAATCTTACACAGTACAGCCCCTTTAGGGATGGATTACATAAGATTTGTCAAATGGCTGTACTATGAACATAACGTCATGAACAAATAAACAATGAAATGAAATTTAAGACCATAAAAAGTCTTACATTTGTCGTTGTAGGTCCTAAAAGTGTTTGCGCATGTCTTAAATATTTTTATGAGCCAATTTTTGTCAAGTTCTCAATCTATTTCACATTGCTGCAGCTTGGTTGATAAAATGGAATGTTTGATAAATTGTATATAAATTACATTTGGGTTTTGTTTTTTTGTTTTTTTATTTTTTAGATTTTTCATAATTGTAGCAAAATATAAAGTTATATCTTTTACTCAAACTTCACTATCAAATAAATGATTATAAATGTCTTGCAATGTCCTCAATTTAATGATATGAACAAGCCTCTTTTACTTTTTATGTCTGACAAATAACATATAATGTACAATAATATAATTTTCTTGGCTCATAACATTTTTTTTTTCATGAGCTTGCGTTTCTTCTGATGAGAATTGGGTCAATAACTCCAGGAGGAAGTAGTTGAAAGTAGGTGCAGAGTCAGTTCACACAGAATATTACAGAACAATCGCTTTTTTTGTCAATTGTGTGAGTGACTTTGAGAAGTATGAGAAAAGACTCTTACGGTAATCTGATTTACGCAAGCCTAAATCAAATCATGAAGAACTATGAAGAGTTAGCCATTAAAAATGTCTTGACCTGTCTTGATAAAGTACAATGTTATTAATAGGAATCGCTCAACTAATCGATTACTAATACAATCTTTACTTGCAGCCCTAGAGTATACACTGTTATAACCTGTAGGTAATGTCCCCTTTGAAAATATCACCTCCAGCTGATTGGTAAATTAAAAGTGTAAAATCCACTTGACTTCTGCTGTGTTTGTCTGTGTCTGTGTAGCTCGTGCAGTCCGTCGCGTATCACAGAAAACCCATTGAAACTCACGCATTGTTTTGGTTTGTTTGTTTATTTTCGCTCAGGGTTCGACTGCGGCCTATACTAAAAGTGGCTACTGTGTGAGCCGCTTCCCTTCGCTGCTGCCCGGTGGGAACAGACACAACTCGGCCATGGGAAAAGGTGGGTCTGTGTTTACAAAGGCCTCATGGACAGAGCAGCACAATAAAAAAAAAACCTGCCTTTGTTGAGTCACTGTCGAGAAAGAAGCAGCAGGACTGTTTTACCTTTGAATGTCAGCGAAAGGCTCAACTAGGAGAAACATTAGGGCTGAAACAATTGTCATATTTCATATTAGAGGTTAGCATGGACATTTTTATATTTGAAAAATCCTCCTCAACATTGTGACTGAGGCAAAAGTCTGATAAGCCACCTGATAAATGTGTTTCTGAAAGCATTTGTTTGGCAGAAATTTTACAGCTTTTCAGTCGTCTAACATGAACTTTAGTACTTGTACCTAATGTACAGTTATTTAGGACATTTTTTATTTGCACAACATAATCACTCATCAAACGGATAAACTTTTATTTAAGCATAAAAAGTGTAAGAAGTTAACTGTCGTGATTTACAAGTCTGTGTCAGTGAGAAATGTGAAGAAACAGAAGATTCAGTAGTATTCTGGATTTTCCAGCAGTTACTGATTTCTCAATAAAATACAGCTTAGTTTGTCTAGTATACTGCAGTTCTTATTTCGTTTTATAGTCAGTTCGTAACTACTGTATAGTGAGAAGTTGGTACTTTGTTTGCATATTACTCTACATATACATTGTCACCCATCATGTCTGGATTTTTTTAAGTAAATGATTGTGATATGAACTCTATGTAATACCATATTTTGTGATTGACATGGTTCTGTTTTGTCACGATTTCGATTCTTTAAAACCTACATGAAATGTAACTAATATTGTGTAAATGATACACGCCGACAAGTAGTGTTACATTTTGAAAATATACCACTGAGTTCCTGATCAGTTGTACGTGTCAAGAACATAGGCTTGACCATGTGGTGTCCATTTACCTATGTCATTTTCTACCACTCATGCTGTTTTTTTAAAATGTTTTGTGATATACCTCTATACATTTTCTATGTATTGTGTATGGTTCTGTTTTTGTCACGATTCGATCTTAAAAACTCAGAAATGAACTAAACTGGAAATGAACAGCGACAAGATGTTAGCATTTTTGAAAATATACATGCCAACTGACTTCCCTGCACTCAGTTTAGTGTCAAAACACATGGCCTTGACCTGTAGGTGTGCCCCAGGGGTCAATACTGGGACCTCTTGTGTTCAGTCTCTACATGCTGCTTTTAAGTCACTTATGTTTAATTTTATGATGATTAATAGGGTTTCTAATAATGTAATAATAATAATTGTGAATTTAATGTATCTTTTTCTGATATTTAAAGCAATACAAATACATTTGCCTTGTCTTCTCATTCAAATTACGTATATTACAACCTCATGCTTACATTAGCATGCCAGGAGACTTGATAGCTTCTTTTTCTTTTCCCTGATTATTTCCTCTGATCGATACAACTTATAGGCATTATCTTACTTTCTACAACATTTTATTTCCAAGTAAAAGTACTCAAGATGTTTTTTTTATCTGTCAAAACCAGTGCGGTTAATGCCTGAGAGTGTCCTTTAACATTACATTTGTGTTTTAGACTACACCATCTTGGATTGCATCTACAGTGAAGTGGATCGGACATATTACATTTTGGACGTGATGTGCTGGAGGGGACATCCTGTGTACGACTGTCCGGTAAATCTGAATTTTACACTCACTTATCAGAAAATGTGGTATTGTAATATCAGAGTTACATAAGCTGTAATTCAAGAAGCATCATGTGTTCTCTGGAAACAGATGTACAATGAGTTTTCTTGTCTTGTTTGGTTTGTAGCAATTCAATAGTTGATGTGATGCATTCTACAAAATACAAATCTATTTTGCATTTCAGATGTAAAAAATGTTCTAATTAGGCTTCTACAATGGTCAGGGCTGCAACTAAATAAAGGTCGGGTAGCAAATTTTCACACTGCAAACATTATTTAGGTTTTAAATCTGACAGCTTTCTCTCCTAAATCTTTTGACACAAGGTTAATATAAACACAAGATTCATTTTTGGTTGCAAACATGGCTTAAAAACCACTTCTTACAAACAGCAAAGTGAAACTGGAGAGGACCACCCAAGTATCAACCAATCAGAGCACTGCATTTAGCTCCTGATTTTAACTAAAATTCTTTATTATTCAATACATACAGGACTCAGCACTCTCATTTTTACTCAAAGTGCTGCAATTACCTTATACTTTTTTGCAGAAAGCACAAAGGTTGTTATTTAATCGCTAAAATTTAGTGACCCTAACTTTAATAGATTAATCACAACTAATATAGTAATAGAAAAATCATTAAGTGGTCTTTACATAGGCTTCACAACCATTCATGAGCTGAGAAAAACTCAGATTGAACAGCAATGACATGAACATTTTGTAAATGTTGTTTTTTTACCTGTAAATATATATCCACCTCCAGAACCTCTCAAGTGGCTCAGATTTTACATAAAGTTATATTCAAGAGATTTTTGTGTTCAAAGCATTGTATTGATTATTCAGAAGTACTGTATATCTAATCAGTTTCTGAAATAATTGTTGCAGCTCTAATAAGACCCACATTTGGTAGTCCATCTGAGTTCACGTGAGGCTCTTTTGACTGATGCTAGGTGTTTTGGGCTAAACCTTCGCTGCTCTGATGAATGCTTCTGGTGCCAGTCGTGTTTGGTGATAGAAAAGAGATGTGCTAGACATTAGTACACTTCACAAGACTTTACTGAACAGTCACAACTAGAGATGTCTGTCAAGATAATCGGTTAAACAATAGTTGTGACTATTCAAGTCACAATTGTAAGAACAAAAAAATGCTGTGCCAATTTTAGAATACTTTTGTTTTCAAGCTATAAATAAGGAAGATCAAAATATCAGTTGAAGTTTATAAAAACAGAACAATTGCCATTGCCACAGAGTACAACAAAATTAGGTTTTAGTTAGCCTCAGGCCGCTGTCTGTGCGCGCCGCCACTCACTCTTCTGAACATGAAAACAACACATAACACACAGTACGTGATGTTTTTTCATGAGGAGTGGGTTGGGGAAATGTAAAGGCAGGTATTGTTACAAAAAATAATTTTGTTTTCATTATTTGCTAAATTGAAAAATACATCTGTGATCGTGTGAGTCTTTTTGTAGATTTAACTTCCAAGTACTTTCCACAGTAAGAGTTTAAATGCTTTCAACCTGTAAAAAATTACAATTTTAGAAGCAAGTTTAGTCCTTTAAGGCAAACTAAATTAAAACAAGTGTATCTATATGGAAACAAAGAAAGAAATTTGAACTTGATTTCCCTGCTATTTGGACACAACAACTTTTAAATAAATGCAAAACTGTGATTTCGTCTGCCCATATTTGCACTAAATTGTATTAATAATATGATAAATGTACTTTCACTGCCTTATATTGTTTCCCAAATATAGAAGAGATTAATGTGGTCCCCCATAATTTAAAAACTATAAACAAGGAATTTAAACACTTATATTTAATCTGTAATAAATGTGTTTTCATGGGTAGAGGTAATAAGTGACATTTATACTCAGAAAACTGTATTAAATAAATGTCCTCAAACATGGACCACTTGTCTTGTACCAACAAAACGTAAAGGAAACACTTAAATAGTCTAATATTGCTCTTTTCGTGCATAAGTAGCTGGTGGGAGCTTTGCACTGCGTAACCTCCAGCCTCAGATGCCTGTTTAATGACTTAAGAAGCCGAGTCTGTGCTGCAGATGTGCTTTCGAGGCCACGTTGACCACAGCTTTGCCTGAATCGTCCAAAATGTTGTTTACTCTCCTTGTTCTCTCATCAACAGACAGAGTTCCGGTTTTACTGGCTCCAGTCCAAAGTCCAGGAGACGGAGGGACTGTCGGAGATCGCCAAACGAAACCCAGTGAGTGCAGACCTACACTCTCAATGTGCTGCTGGTTTAGGCCAATTTATCACCTTGCAATTTTTTATTTATTTACTCTTTTTATCCCCTTTTCTGTTTGAAATCATTAAACTGTTGGTACCATTTTATACACCTTAATTCACATTGACAAAGCATGAACAAAGCATGAATAAACTCTTAGTTATTTATGAACAAAAGTTGAAATATGAATGAAAATATTTATTAAGGCCTAGTAACTACCTGATTAAGGAGCTATGGTTAGGATTTAGGGTTGGGAATAGGGCTTGGATAATTAAGTAGTTACTAAGTCGTGAAGGTACACTGTGTAACTTTTGAGCAAAATAGACTTGAATAAAAGTATCTTTTTGTCATTTTTTGTCAAATTTTAAAAAATCTGCGTTTTTACTTTGAACAGGCATGGTCACAAAATGGACTTTTGTTTTGACCTGGAGAAGGCCTGCTCATCTTTGTTTCTATAGAAAAGTTACTGTAGCTGTATTGTATGTATGTTATTGCATACAATATATTTAGCAGGGTTGTACTCGATGTATCAAGATGCGTATTAAACTCATAATATTTACATTTAGGGACCTAGCCTGCTGCTTTAAGGCTGAAACTATTGAGATAAAAAATGACTTATTCATAGAACACTTGTATGTAGCATTAAAAGCAGTCTGAAAATGCAATGCTTCTGTATTTTGTTATTCTACATAATCAAAGTTACATTCTTAACGTTGATTTTAAGAAGCTCTGTACTCAAAAACATGTTAAAATACAATACTTTTCTAGAGTTTTTTCCTACATTTTCTAATCTTGGACAGTAAAATGTATCTTTTTGTATCGTATTGAGAGAATTGGATTGGATAAACATGTATCGGGATATTTATCGTATCGTGACCCCTGTATCGCGATGTGTATTGTATTGAAAGGTTCTTGGCAATATCTAGCCCTAGTATATAGTCTGGTTTTAACTTTCCAGTTCTAGCTAATTGCGTAAGCGACGTTTCACCTCCAGAAAGTTACACAGTGAACCTTTTAAGCTCATCATTTGTTTAGGATTCATTTACTCTTTGTTAAGGTCTTATTAAGGCTAACTAAGGTGTTGCTAATAAAAAGTGTTAACAAACAGTTGTACATTTCTTTTTACTCACTGACTGTTAGCAGTTGTCAGTCAACATGGATGTAAAAATTGATGTAAAACAGCTTAGAAAAAGAAACGGGTTCATTTACTTTCTGTGTAAAATTGCAGAACTGATAAGCTCCACCTCTTCACTGTAAAATTTTAATGTAACAAGCAGCAGATTTGAAATAAGTAATTTTTATTGTTGTAAAGAGACTGTTTTGAACTGCACATGCTTTAATAATAATCAGATTTTTTTGAATAATCACAATTAAACACAGAGAAGTGGGCGGGGATAGGTGGTAGGTGAGGACAGGGCTTTTCTTAGCTCCAGGACAGTACAAGATTACTCAAACATGCAGGAATAATTCTTAATACAACTTTGATTAAACTAACGAGACAAGGCAGTTACAACGAGGTTTAAAACATTTTTTACGTCTCGTTTAATGTGCTGCAGAATTGATCAAGAACCTGCAAGAAGGCATGTTTCTGGTTGCAAAAGATGTATATTTTTAAGTGTATTAATATTTAAGTTGATTTTAAACTTCACCTTGCACCATTTTACAAGACAGGGCCCTTAGACTTTTTAGATAAGTCATAGGAACAAGCACGAGAAAGCGAATAATTGTACAAGAAGACTGAGAGAAAGAAATTAAGTATTAAGTGTGTTTTTGTGGTTTATTATAAATACATTTTGCAGATATTACTCAGCATAATAAAGTTAGATTTCCTTGTTAAAGCTCTGGTTCTCGTTTTGACGCAAAGACTAATGTGTTTTGATGTGTTATATTTTTCTGCAGTTTCGGTTCGTGAGTCTCCAAAGCACCGACTGCTCCGCTGAGTCCATCCACAAATGTTTGGCCGCCGAATACAGCTACACTGTAAGAACTAAGACTCATCTAGGGCTGCAACAAGTTAATCAATGATCACCATTAGAAGTAATCCAGATGTGTGACAGCAAGAAAAACATACAAAATTACATACATACATACATACATACATACATAAAATCACACAACATGGACTGTAAAGGTTCAGTTGTCATACAGTCTTATATGTCTAGTGTTTACTTTACTCCTGCCTCTCCGTGTTCCAGGTGGACGGTCTTCTCTTCTACCACAGACAGACCCACTACACTCCTGGCAGCACTCCTCTGGTGGGCTGGCTGCGTCCTTATATGGTCGCGGACATCCTGGGCATGGATGTTCCCGCGGACCTCTGACCCAAAAGCCAGACTACGCCGGACACCAGCTGCAGCAGATTTTAGAGCACAAGAAAACCTCCAGCGAAGTCAGGCCCATGAACAGGAACGGAGGCTACGAACTGGAGCACCTGTCCACGCCCAGTCAGAACGGCACCGACGAGAAGACGTTTTTAAACCAGAAACCGATCAAAGAGGCGCAGATGGAGGTCTAAAGAGGGCAAATGTACACAATGCTTAGGTTAAAGGCGCTGTACCTTATTTTTACTGTCTTAAATGTAAAAAAAATATATGTTTTTTCTAATTTGCTTGTGCACTTGAATGTTCTCCCTGTGTTGCAGTGGGTTTGCTTCAGGTACTTGGGCTTTTTCCCACCTCCAAAAACATGCACGTATAGATCAAAAGGCAAGACTAAAGAAAATTTTTTGCCATCACTGCTAATAACAACCACCACTCTAGCTTTGGTACTGCCCATTTTTGAACAATTATTATGTCCTTTAACTCATTTAGAGAGAGAAGCATTTGATCTGTCCTTCAGTGAAGCTGGAGCACCTGACTGGACCAGCATGTTTGAAATGTGAACAGAATCTGAGTTCTTAAACATAAATAACAATCGAATTGTAATCGCAATTCTTGTCTAAAAAAAACACTGAGACATTTTACTGAGATGTTTTACCCAAACTGTGCATTCCTGACAGAAGCAGTGGGACACACAGTTTTGAGCACAGCTTGGTCTTTTACCTGTGCTGCGTGTTTTGGGTTTATGAGAGAAAATGGAGCCTAGTAAGTAAGTAAGCTTTATTTGTACAGCACTTTGCACAGACAGAGTCACAGAGCGCTTCACCGTGATAGACCACCACTAAGTGTTCCCTAACCTGCATGTTATTGGTTGGTAGAGAAACCAAAGTGCTCGGAGGAAACCACCCAGACACGGGAAGGAACATGAAACTCCACACAGAAAGCCTTGGGGTATGTGGGAATCAAACTCTTCTTGCTGTGAGGCAAGAGCGCTATCTGCTTTGCTCAATGAGATTATTTATCAACACAGTGAATGCGTGCCCAACCAGATAGCAGAATAAGCCTAGGCTGATTGACACAAGCTGTAGCAGCAACACTAACCAGAGCTGTTGTCAGCTACAAGAGTTTCTTACTCTGTGAAAACAAAAGTTCTGCTGCTAACTCAATATTTGTGAATGAAATTCGCCTTCACAACTCATACACGTTGCATTCAGATGAGTGAAAACACAGAGAAAAACACTGTCTCAAGCTACATGAGACACACGTCTGTCAGACCGGTTCAGACCTGATCCAAACTAGCTCTTGGCTCGTTTTGTTTTTTTACCAAAGAAGTTTTCCCAACCCACTAAACGGACAGCATCTCTTTCTGCAGGCGACATGCGCAGTAGAGCGGAAAATGACGTCAAGCGATAATCTGTCTATAGAAAATACTCCCAGACACAAGGAAAAACATGTGAACTCTATAGCAAAATGTTCTAAGTCAAACTCATGACCTTCCTTCTGTGAGGCGCGAGTGCTAACCTCTGAACCTCTGTATATTCATCGCTTAAACTGATGTAGAAAAAGATAGCCCTTCTTTTTACTCTCAATAAAAACGATTAATAATTAGACGCAGACAGAACACAGTGATTTAATTTTGATCCTGTGATCTGCTTCTACAACACATTTATACTGAGACAAAACTAATTTTACTTCAGAGCAAGAACAAATGTGGTACAGCCTCTTTAAACACAAGCATTTATTCAATTGTCTGCATCCTTAACCATGAACACGCTTGCATCTCCACAGAACTGACTCGTAACATGGCTTCTGTGCTGTACATTTTTTGTCAAAGCAACCATTTTTTATTCACAAGACTGACTTTTTGTGCTTTTTTTTTCTGTTTTCATGTATTTTTATGTGGAGCTCTGATTAAACGCACTTGAAGTTACTTTTATCATGTAATCTGCAAGTGCTTAGTATTTTTAAACATCTCTTGCCAAATAAATAGTTTTTATGCTTGATCTTGAGTACAACTTTTTAACATTTCTAGGGAACGTATGAATACAGTTGTTCAAAGTCTGAGCTGTATTTTCAATAATGTGTAACCATGTATTTGGCCTGAAGTTACTCATGAAACTGTTTTTCTTCTCATGCCGCCCACGTGGAACAAAAACCTGGTGAAAATAAGTCCTTTACATAACGTCTCCACTGCTGCCAGTCACTCGAAGAAACTTACAAACCCTGAAAACTATAGAAGGTGTAAACAAAATGAGAGATTTTTTTAGCAGCGCATCAACTAAGCAAACAAATATTTCATTTTAAACTTTCCTAAATCAGTTACATGTTTTGGTTGCTTACCTAATGCAGTGTTTTTCAACCAGTGGGTCATGGAACACTGGTGTGCCTTGGAAAAAAATAATACATGTAATTGGAAAAAAAATAAATAAAAAACATTTTAGATTGTCCTGATTACCATTTTCACAAAGATAAAAACAAGACAATCAGACTCCATTTTAATGAACAAGTTAAAGTGTAATGGGCAATATTATGTTTTACTGTTTTGAGTAGGTGGTGTGCCACAGAAAATTTTTAACCAAAGAAGTGTGCCATGACTCAAAAAAGGTTGGGAAACACTGACCTAATGCTTTCTGAACTTCTAAATTGTTCCAGCAATTTGTTTGAAGCACTGACAACAACTTTTTAGAAATGTTTGCCTCAATGCAAATAATGATAAACTGTGCAAACAATCTACAGTATTGTTATAGTGGTTCTCTTTATGTGTGAAAAGTTGATCTTAAAGGTTTGACACTTATAAATACAGTGATAAATGTTGACTCATTTGCTGGTCTACAGATGATTTATTGAGGCTTATGTTTTCAAAATAAAACTTGAAGCAGAACTTAAAGGGGACCTATTATGTCAAGTTCACTTTTCTAAGTTTTTAACCTTGTTATGACGGCCTTCCTTCATCATTAGTTTACTCAAAGTTATATTTGAATTGATTCATACTTGTTGGAGTAATCTTGTTTTGTTCTTCAGCTGGAGCTCAAGTGCTCAGAAATCCCCGTTCTCACCTAACACCTATCCCTCCCACTTGTCTGTATTTACTTGGTATTTTCAAAAGATTAACACTCAAAGTGAAGCATAAATGCTTCAATACTGTCCCTTAGCCACTTTCCAACAATAAAAAAATTGTTTTTAAAAATCTGTTGCTTTTTACAGTTACATTTTAAAGGCGGGGCTTATCAGTTCTGCAGTTTTGAACAGGAAGTCAGTAGAGCTGTTCCTATTTTTAAGCCGTTTTAGATCAACTTTGTGTTTTACAAAGAACAAAAGGTAAATTACTGATCTGCACATGTTCTAGATTCTTACTAAATATTAAAAAAAACACAATAGGACCCTTTAAAGAGCGATTTTTTTTTTTTTTCAACACGGGCGATGCTCGTCCCCGACCTGCAGAAAGAGCCGCCGCACATAGACACAATCAGTGGAAACAAGTCAAAAAAGCACAGCTGTCAGTAACTACAAGAGTTTATCACTGTGAGAAAACAAAAGTTCTGCTTCTAAATCAACATTTGTGAACAAAATTTGACCCTATGAACCTTAAAAGTTACATTCAGGTGAAAAAACAGAGGGAAAAAGGCTGCCTCAAGCTTCAGGAGACGGACGTCTGTCAGACCGATTCAGACCTGATGGAAACAGCTGCTCTTGCCTCATTTCATTGTTTTATTTACATAAGCTTCCCCAGCTAATCAGATGGAGAGGGGCTCTTTCTGCATAAAACATGCGCAGTATGAGCGGAAAGTGACCGAAAATCCTTTTACCTCAAAATAAGCAAAATGTTCTTATTTTTTGAAAAGTCTTTTTGCAGTGTAAAAGTCATTTTTAAGAAAATTTTGGACCCTAACCCTCAGCAATATAAGTCTTTATAAACATATCCATTCTGGCCTATGTGGCTCGTCTCGTCAGCACTCGGCTGCAGTGCATTCTGGGACCTGTAGTTCAAATAGATGCTTTTATCAGAGCAGGGCATCCTCAATATCAGTAATAATCAGAAATCACTTTAGGGGGCTGCTTGAACTTTTCTTGGCGCTTTAGTAAGATGAACCATTGACCCGATTTTAACTGCCAATTGCATTTCAGACAATTTGTTTCTGTTCAGTCAATAATACATTAACTCTACATCACAGGTGAAGTAGTAAAAACCACAGGAAGCATGAAGACAGAACAATAAGTCGACACTTTTCTTCTCTAAATAAACCTCTGCAGAACAAACTTTCGTCACACTTTGTCGCACACGAGCTGTTGTGTTTCGCGATGAGTCAAAAGTGTGTGGTGTGAAAGGTCAGCCACACAAGTGTGTGGTTACAGAGGCGCAGGTATTAGTCAGCAGCTCGGCCACGGCTTTCCAGGAACTCACATTAGTGCTGCTTCAGCTCTGCTCCACTTTACACTCACTCTGCGATCACCTCCATTCAACCTTTCATCTGCACATGAACCACAAGGACAGCCTGTCAATGCAGCTTATTCGGAACCTTTATTACTTCTTTAAATATTGGTTTTGCTCATTTGAAATACAAAGAGTCAATATAGATCACGAAAACAAAATAATGTACCGTAATTTCTGGATTATAAGCCGCTACTTTTTTCTTGAGCTTTGAACTATGCAGCTTCATAGACTTACTATTAACAAGTGCAGCCTATATATGTACTTTATAATTTTTCTTACTTAAGTCTAGTGGGTGCGGCTTATATTCAGGTGCGCTCAATAGGGCAGAAATTACAGTATATGATTTCAATTGTTTGCACCAAATATTGGACTTTTTTTTCTATAAACCTGACTGGAACTGATATTTTGTCCATATATGGTTCCTCTAGTTCAGGGTTTTCTATAAGGCCAGACTTTACTGAGGACCATGGCTTCTGGACCGGGTAAATGCACAATACGTCACCACTTTTGACATAAGGTTGTGCCAAATATGCACAGCACTAGAATTGTTTTTAAAGTAATAATAACTAATGCTATAGTCAATTTTTATTGCTCTACAAAATGTCAAAATCAGCATTAAGCCACATGACCAAATCTGAACCGGGAGAATCTCAGTATTGAACCGGATTTAAACCAGGACTACACAAAGTCTTAAGCAGAGTTCAATCAGGACTGAAATGGGCATTTTAAAAAAAGGAATAAATACTTAAGTCAGATTTATGTTTATTTGAGCATATTTTAAAGGTGGGGTAGCTGATTTTTTATAATAATAATAATAAATGCAGCACTTTGTGAAGAATTTAGACCTCTGAGAACTGTCTGAACTGAATAAGAAAGAATGTTTGTTCTAATCAGGAGCCGAATGCAGGACTCTGATTGGCTGAGCTTGGGTGGTTCTCTCCAGCATCAGTTTGCTTGTAAAAAGTAGTGTTTAAGCCACAGTTGCCACCAAATAACTACATGTCGATATTAACCATGTGTCGAAGAATTTATGAGACGAAGTTGTCAAATTTAAAACCTAAATTGTGTTTGCAGAAAATGAAAATCAGCTACGTCACCTTTAACTGTCTTTAAATAAGATTTGTCAATAGAGGATTATTTGTTTATCAACACAACCTGCAGAAAAAGCTGCCGCGCATTGACCAAGCTGGAGAAACAATTCGAGCCAGGGCTGTCAGTCAGTCAGTAACTACAAGTGTTTATCACTGTGAGAAAACAAAGTTCTGCTGCTAAATCAAGTGTTGCGAATGAAATTTGACCCTACGACCCTTAAAAGTTACATCAGGTGAAAATACGATGTGGAAAAACACTGTCTGAAGCTTCAGGAGACAACGTCTGTCTTAACAGCTGCTCTCATCCCGTTTTGTTGTTTTATTCAAAGAGGTTTCCCCAGATAACCAGATGGAAAACAGCTTATTCTGCATGGAGCATGCACACTAGAGTGGAAAGTTACGTCGACCGAAAATCTATAGAACATGAGAAAAGTGATTGTTTTGCCAATATATTTGTTTAGAAAACAGCATTTTTTTCACTGGAATTGAGAAAAATACACTAGATTCATAGGCAATCTTGTTTTCGGACAATCAAAATGTAATAAAATCCAGATAACTACTGTGCTTAGTTCAAACACATTACTGTCAAATTAAGACATTTAAGTTGGCCACTAATTCCAAACTTAAATTAAATTTACAAACAAGAAAAAATATATTTTTGTAACATTTAAAAAGTAAGTTGAGGGCTGGATCAGATTTTTGGAGGACGGAATTGGCACCCGGGCCTTAAATTTACACGGCCTGCTCTAGAGTAAACTCAAAAATGTAATTGGCACATATACGCAAAATCTGCTCTTTTGAGTTCTTTATCTTGTTCTGAAATTGCTGCTTCATCAAAAACATCACTGAAGTCTTGTACATGAGATTTCTTTTATACGTCTTCAACATAATTCTCCTTCTTTACTGCTCCGACATCACCAAGCACATATTTTAGCTTCAGAATGATGACCGCTGTTGGAATTAAAGTGAGAAGAGCGTGGACTTCCTTCTCTAATTGTTGAATAATCCGATCACGGCGGTATCAGAGCCGGGTCACTGATTTCTAGGAACTGATTCAAAATTCTCTGTAAGAAATCTGACAAAGTTATGCAATACAATTAGAACCGGCCCCGTTTTGTTCGTTCCAAAACTGGGTCATTGTACAGAACAGAACATACTGTACAAGAGAAAGAGAATGTTTTATCAATTCTGACGATGTTTGCAGTGAGTTTTGGGTTTGAAGTGGGTCTGAGTGTGGACAAACTGAGCTACTGGACATTTAAAGACACGGTTGATCATTTAGACCAGTATTACCCACTTGGAAGGATTTACAGATTACTAAACAATTTACAGATTTAACCATTTTTGTTGGATCGAAAATGTACTTCCTTCATAAATAATGACATAAAAAAAACATGCAATAGTGGGCTAAAGCAGACTTTTTTACTTGTGTTTCGAATCTAATCGTAGTAAACCTATTTTGGATGGAAGGACGAACAGACAGAAGCTTCAAGTTACTTTAAGTTACCGACCTTCAAGTCAAGTCCAAAGTCTTTTATCAAGTCTCATCAATAGTGACTTAAAGGAACCGTATGTAAGATTTTGATGTCAGATTTCATAAACATGACCTATATGTGTCCACAGATACAAGGTCAACATGTCCAAATATACTATTATTTTACTGAAAGTCAATGTAATTCTGAGTTATTCTTAATTAAAAAAGCAAAGGACATGATGTCCCTTTGTTGATGTTTACATTTATTATCCAATCAGAAAGCAGAATAAGCCTCACATAACTCTCTCAGTTGGGTTGCCAGTTTGGTTTCTTAGAAGCTGAAGTTAATTTTGAATCAGTAATCAGTAGCTTCCTATTTTCAATGTATGAGCCATTTCACAATCTGGCAACCCATGTTCATTTGTGATTGTTATACCTTTCTAAAACCACTAGTTGTGCATCTTACATACGGTTCCTTTAAGTCTAATTTAAGTCCAAGTTATGACTTGCAGGTCCACATTTCTGACTGAGTGGCAAAAGTGCTGATAAGAACACCTGACAAATGTGTTGCTTTTTTTGTGTTTCCGAGATGAGAGGTCGAGGTTCCGATCTTGTTTGCATTCATGTGCTTTCAGAGTAGTCAGGTATTTGTTGTTAACCATAATAAATGACACAGCACTTTTAAGAGAAGTTAATAGACCTAACTGTGAGATCTGATGCTAGCCTGTCCAAAAACTAACGTTAAAGGTTGTTAGTATTTTTTCTTGTTGATTTTCATCAGTCTCCACAGCAGTGACATCAGATGCTAAGCTCCGTTTGTTACTAGTTCACGAGCAGTTTTTCCGAGCTGCTCAAGCGTTCATGTGGCATTTTTCAAATCGGAACAACATTGTGAGTTCACGAGTGTGACGATAGTGGTTAGTACCGTCCTGAGCTGGAGTCGAACCAGGATCTTTCGTTCCGCAGGCGACCGACAAACACGTTGAGCTAAAGGGAACGCTCCCGTTAGCCCAGTTTGCCGGTCAGATCTTATACCTGAGGGAGTGAGTTATCCTTACTGCCACCACACTTCACCTGTTCTTCGGTCCCTCATGTGGACTTTTTACGCTCCGTTACACGAGGATCACATGAATGCGGCAATATAGCCTAAAATATTTTTTTGTTGTCATGACAACAGGGTAGACTTTAGTTGCCTGGTAAATCCAGAAGTGTCTCTACGGTAGCCTCACAGCAAGAAGTTCGCGGGTTGGATTCCTGTGCAGGCCCAGGCCTTTCTGTGTGGAGTTTGCATGTTCCTCCCCGTGTCTGGGTGGTTTCCTCCGGGCACTCTGGTTTCCCCACCAACCAATAACATGCAAGGCAAGACAAGGCAAATTTATTTGTATAGCACAATTCATACACAAAGCAAATCAAAGTGCTTTACAAGGCAGGAAAATATGCATCAAAATTACAACACAACATTATTAATTCGGTAATTCGATGCAGGTTAGGGAACACTTGGTGATGGTCGGAGGTTGAGGCAGCGCCGCCGCTCCCAATACGCACATAACGCAGAGCGCGTAGGGCATCACCTGCTCTGGGGGCACCAAGCCGAGCTGTGCCGTCCCACTGTCCCGTGTGCTGAGCTCATGAGTGACAGACAAGTTTGGTCTAGACGCAGGTGCCTGATGATTCCTAACACACAGCGCAAAAGTAAAGACTCTGGAAACCGTTTCGAACACAGGAACATGTTCTACAACTTGTAAGCTCTTGGCCAATCTTTATTTCGCGTCAATAGGACATATATTGGGTCAGTTACGATCAGAAGCAGCAGATGATTTAAGACGGCTGCAGATTTGAACACGCAAATAACCGCGGCGAAATACGGCGGATTTTTCCACATTTATGTTCAGATTCTTTCAGAGGGAAACACAAACCATGAATCTAGTCTATTTGTCCTGACAAAAGTTACAGACGATTGTATTTCCTCAAACTTTTGCGCGAGGATGCAACTTTACGCTGGGCTGTGTTCAGTGAGCGCAGGAGAGGGAGCAGTGGCGGAGCATAGGGCAGTTTAGGGAGGGGCAAAGAGGTCTGGGGCCCCACTGGAAAGCAATCTGGCAAAATTTGAAATTAATTGATTTACTGTTCTAAAACATCCCAGATAAAAAACAACAACAAATGCATCTATTATGTAATAATAATAATAATAATAAAAAATAATAATAATAATAATAAAGTAAAAATAAATAAATAAATAAAACAAAACAAAAATGTAGGGGGACTTTCAGACCCTGTCTCTTAAATAAATAGATATAGATTTTTAGAATAGATTTTTTTTTATATATTTTTTTTTATATTTTATTTATTTTTATTTATTTTGTGTGTGTGTGTGGGGGGGGGGGGGGGCACCTTTTTGAAAATCTTGCATAGGGCACCAAAATGGCAAGCAGCGGCCCTGGGTTGAGGCACCAGGTGTTTAGGCAAATCGCTTCTGCTGAGTTGCTCCAGGGCAGCTTACTGTCACAATTACTTACTTACTTAATTTAGAATTTCAATGGGCGTGATTGACAGAATAATTAACACAATCAGGGACTTGAATTGTCTCCCGTATGAAAACCAACTTGGCTGCTCACAACGAAGAGTAGAACTGAAAAACATTGCAGATTTGTGAAAGATCAATAAGCAAAGCAAAAAAAAAAACAATTCCAATGTGAGATGAGTGAGGTTAGATTTTGGTCTAAATGACTCACGTCCAATCAGCTTTTTGTTTCATCTGCGTCAGGCAAATAAACGAATCTGTACAATGTGGAGTTGATCTTAAATGCAGGTGGGGGGGAGTGGTGACCAGACCCACTCTTTGACAAGTCCCAAACACTTTAGCTAGCTTGTTTGCTAACAGAAGGTGGAAATTTAGGACATTTTTACTGTTGTACAACAAATAATTCACATCAAACAGACATAACAACTGATTCCAAAGTCTATGCCTGTGACAAATGTGAGAGAAACAGAAGCGCTCTTGTAGTTTATCTGCTTTTCTGCCACTGTTTACCCGATTCTCTCTTTCCACACGTCACATACAAACTCCGGATTCAGCAGTAGTTGTGATTGTTTACATTTATTATCAGTCTGTAGCTGCTTTTGTCCTAATTTAACAGTGTTTTGACTCTTACAGATGATAATGTCATGTGTCTCCATTGACTCTCACTCATTTTCCCCACTCACTGCTGACATTTAGACTGCTGTGATGTCATATGCACAAACTCTAGAGAGAAAACTGTGAATTATCCATCTGAAAGTGAGAATTTCTGTGTCACGGAAAGATCAAACGTAAAAACTGAAGTTACTGCTGTAGCTTATTTGAACAGCTTCCCCAAAAACCAAAATACCGAGTCATGAGAAAGTGGGTGAAGGCGTGGACTCCTCTTCCTGACGCGCACACACACACCAGTTTAATACTTCCTGGAACTATTTACGGAGCATCAAACGACCATTTAAATATAAACAAAAGACGGGTTAAAAAATAATGTGCAGCAGGCGCAGGACAAAGGTGGGTTTGTGGAGCTGTGTCTGACTCAAACAATAGTCGCTTCAATTCGGTTTCTCTGCTTTTGTGAAGAGAATGAAAAGTTAATTAAGGTGACATGTGGCTTTCTGCGAGTGGAAATCCAAATGCATTACAGGCAAAGCATAAAGCTAAGATATTAACATTTTTATAGAAACAAGCAGGAGGAGGAGTCGAAAAGTACGAGTCTGGTTTGTGCAAAGTGGATACATTTTAGTGCAATTAAAACATTCACAAACTTTTATTTCTCACTATTTTTGGCTTACAAGCTACACATTCAGGCTTTAAAGGACATACTGTACAAATGTTCCTTTTTTTGTTCTTCTCAGTCTTTCCTTTTGAGAATCAGAAAACACTGTTCTTAATTTATGTCTTAGGTGGATTTATGAGATCTTCAGCTCCATCAATCATCCAGGCTTCTTTGTAAAGTTTCTCCAGCTTTAGCATTTACAGAGCTCGACTAGGATTGATTTTGTTCCCTGTGCAGTTTTTTTTTACAGCCAGTAGATGGCATGGACAGAACTCGAATGAAAGACTGAAACTTCAGAAGACACATTGGGACAACTGAAGGAGAAATTGTTGCTGTGTCCTTTGGTAAAACACTTCTGGATCTGATGTGAGTGTAAATAGTTGATGATGTTCAAGCCTTGGTTCTGTCAGCCTGCCCCAGGGCAGCTGTGGCTTAGCACCATCAAGTGAGTGAATGGATAATGCAAAATGTGTAAGTCTTTAGGTGTCTTGAAAAGTGCTACAACGTTTAATGTATTTTTTTAAAGCACATGACTCACGTCATATGATCCATGATGTTTTATTACATGAGATGCCAAAGTAAAGGTGCTAAAGAATAACAAGACAACTGCAATAAGTTTAACATAATATTCATCCTTTATTTTAATATTATAATTGACAATGAACAAAATATGCACTTCGAATCTTTATTAAATGTTATTGGCCTGTAACGTTGATGACGTGATGTCACATAAACACAGCGTAGTGAGGGATTATCGGTCGACGTTACTTTCCGCTCTTCTACACGTCACCTGCAGAAAGAGAAGCTGTTTGTCTTGGTGGCTGGGGAAACTTCTTTGATAAAAACAACAAAACGGGACGAGAGCAAATGTTTGGATCAGGTCTGAACCCGGTCTGACCGACGTCTCCTGAAGATGGAGACAGTGTTTTTCTTGCAGTTTTTCCCGTTTAGGGGTCGTATGGGTCAAATTCAAATTCAAATTCAGTCTTTCTGCGATCCGGGTGAACACACGTCCAGGGTTGATCAATAAATAATCCCTCTATTGAAACAAGAGCGGGGGAATGGGTCCTCTTTAACATTAATAAATATTAAGTGCCAATGACAAGTTGAATTATTAAGATTTTTATATTTAGATTTTTCCCAAACATTTTAAAATGTCATCCCTGTTTAGCCATTTTTCAAGAATAAAAGTTTACTTCCTGTTCATAAATGATCATATCACAGTGTTTGCTTTGCAGCCTTGAAATAATCTGGGCCAAAACCCCATCAGTACCAGAATGTATATACTTGAGAACTAAAAATACACTAGAACACATTCATTTTGTTAATTTTATGTACATAAAAACGTGTTGAGAAAATTTTCCTTGCCTCTCCACTGTGATGTCATCAGTTTAAAACTCTGCTCTACTTCCTGTTATTTTCAACACATTTCAATAGACTTTTCTTCACAAACTCGTTCTTGATCATGTAAAACTAGCATTAATATTTACAACAGGTAATAATCGGACAAATTAAGCTAAAATGTGAGAATCATTCAAAACTGTCACAGGCACTTTAATTCTATGTTTTAATCGTATTTTAATTTAGGCCTTTATTATTTTAATCTATTTACCAAACATGAAAAGCAAAACAAAAGTGGCTAAACCAAAGTTGAAACTGCACTTAAACTAAACCCACGCTCATCCTTTTTGAACTCATCAAACTCACGTGAAACGAGCCAAAATGGCGCATCACTTTTATCACATTACCTCCTTCTTCTTTTCTCTCTTTTTCTTATTTTTATGAATGGAGCTTGTGTCGTGAGCCTTGCCATTCCCGCTTCTCACCAAAAGGGGGAGAAGCAACATGTAGAGAAACAGCTCGTGCGAACCCATTATTATTTTTTTTCCTCCGCGTTTTCTCTCTCTCTCTCTCCAACAACATAAAGGCGACTTCCAGCGCTTTTAACCACAGACTGACGTTAACGTTTCGCTGCGTAACGTGACCCCGGCGTGCGCGAGAGAGATTCAACCGTTTACGTTCTGTTGCTTTTTCTACCTAGCATAGCCTGTGTTTCCCTTGCCTCACACTCACTCACTCACCACTGCTGCTTCTTTCCTGGCTTGAAATTTGACACAACAACATCCGCAAGATTTCTCTGCCTCTCTGTCGGATGTGAGAAGAGATTTTTTTTTTTCTGGAGGGTTAAATTGCCTTCTGTTTTATCGCAACTTCCAGGAATAACCGAGAGAGCCGCGGCAGATGATTTTGAGCGAGAAATCCAACGCGAATTTCTGGTTTTTACGCATGAAATCCAAAGCAGAAGGTGACTCGAGACTCTAACCATGGCAGCTACGTTGACTTTGGAGGAAGAGCAGGTAGGCCATACGTCAAATTTACTTGTATTTACGCAGTTTTACGCGAAATCGGAAATGTTGCGTTGACTCGTGGCGCATTATTGCTCGTGTTGCATCAGTGCTTCTTCCTCTTCTTCCACCACAGAAGCGGCGACAACACGGGCTTTTTCACTTCGGAGAGAGAATTAAAGGTCCCGTATTACGCAAACTTGACTCCGGTGTGATTTTAGCTTCGTTAAGTCTTCGAAAACAAGCCCCAAAGTTGTTTTTTCTGTACGTTCGCGGTTGTTTCGGCGATCGTTCTGTGGCTGTTTGCGAAGTTCAAAATGCTTCGTTGCACCTTTGTGATGTCACGACGTGGTAGTTTTAGCAGCAACAGTCGTGTTAGCATTGGTTGAGCAGGTTTACGCTACAATACAGTACATTAAGATGGAGTTAGTGGCTTTTTTATGATGATTAATCGGTTAAAATGGTTATAAAATAATACGGAATTGTCGAATGGGGGAAAGTGGGGTGAGTTGTGCCAGTTTTTACTTCACATGACATTAAAGTGAGACCATGAGAGTAATTCCTCAAACTACAACATGAACACATATTTCAGGATGTGGTGCATCTTTGGAAACAATCATTTTTGATCTGAAGTAGCCTGCAAGAAATACAGCTTTCTGAAAAAAAGTTGTCTTGTGGCACAACTTGCCCCAGGTGTGGGGGAAGTTGTGCCTTTGGAGAGATTGCACTGGGGTCAATTGTGCCATTTATTATTACAGTAAAGTAGTATATTTTAATTTCAGAAACCGATATCTTCAGCAGGTTAAACTTATGCACGCCAAGTCCAATTTCCTTGAATTTTGGTCTTATTTCCTAATTTTTCCACCTGTGTTTGGTGTAAAATGAAGAATTAGATTGCTTTAGTGATAAAATGACACAATTATCAAAAAATCATATATTTTCAATTATTCATTAATGGAGTGTCAGTGGCACAACTTAACCCAGGCTCTTTGGCACAAATCACCCCAGGCCCACCATTTTGGAAAAAGTGCATCTGTCAGTTTTGAGCTAACATCATGCCAGCTTTATAGATTCAAATGTAGCTTACCAAAGCACTAACACATGGGTGATATATTACAAACTTGCCAATAATTGTTCAGTTACAACAATCCAAAAACCTTGATCATAAAAATTTTACTTTGAAGGGCAAAAAATATTTTTTTTTGTACTTAAAAGCCTTTATTTCTCATGCAATAAGGCTCCCATCTTTACAGGATGTATTAAATGGCTAAACCTTCAATAATGTATAGTCACAAAACTAATTTTTTCAATGGGTCTTTAGAACAGGGGGTGGCACAACTTCCCCACTGGCACAAATCACCCCACTTTCCCCTACTGGTGTTCAAAATGTTTTGTCATTTTTGTAAGGTTAGGAAAGCGTTGATTTCACTGTAATTTCTCAGTCAGAGGAAGTAAACAACAGCTTATTGTCGTCATATTTTTATTGTGCTGAGTTTTGACATCACTTTTTTTTTCGCTAAAATTGACCCAAAAATGACTGAAATAAGAATATTTTTTTTTATCTTTGCAAACTCCTGACTTAATTCACCTCAAACTAATTTTTTGTTATTTATTGCAAAGCCATGTCTTATTTAGCAAATTCACAGAAAGTAGTTTAATTTGAGGTTTAGCAAAATACAGAGACAGAATCATGTACGTGACAAAACAGAATTGTCCCCACTACAAAAGTATTTTCACTGATCAATCCAGCAGTTTAAACAAGGATAAAACATTAACTATAGCTGCAGAATTAGTCAGTTTTAAGGCTGAAATTATCCAAATGTTTCTAGTAAAGATGTGAAACCAATGAGTGGAGACAGAAGAATCCAATCTATACAATATTAAGCTAAAGCATGTTTTTGATGAGGAAACGAAACAACATCATGACGTTGATCAAATTAGCATAATATTGATCTTTTAAAGTGGTAGCCTGATATGTTTGATTAAGCTGGTTAACTTTAGTTTTTCTCATTGGCTGAGTGGCTGTTCTCCAGTTTTTGAAGCCATAATTGCAGCCAAACATTAAGATATATTAACTATGTGTTGAAAGATACCGAGAAAGTAGTTTTGAAAAATGTAGTCTCTTCCTGTTTTGCAGCAGAGACTTTAACCCGGCGTCGTTTGAACCGGTTTAGATTTTTGTTTGTCTGTAAAACTGAATTCTCTCATTCTGCCATCATCAAATGTTTATGAGTGCTTAGACATAACTCCGTGTTATAGCAGAGGTGGGACCGCACTATTGCAAGTCTCAGTAGTCTCAAGTCTTTCGCCTCAAGTCCAAGACCTCTGCCTTTAGTCTTTCTAAGTCCTTTTAAATCAAACTACCAAAATACAGGTTGTATTTGTACAAGTTTTAAAAAAGATGACATTCAAAACAACCTTTTGGTCACAAACAAAGAAATGAGGAAAGACATGTTTCAGTTTGTAAATGTATATAAATCAATTACACAACTTTTTTTTTTTTGAGAAGCAAGTCGTCTCAAGTCACTGACCTTCAAGTTAAGCCCCAAGCCTTAGTCCATTTTATCAAGTCAAATCTGAAGTATCAAACTAGTACTCAAGTCCAAGTCATGACTTGCAAGCAGGACTGGGCAATCTGTGAAAAAATATAATCACATTGTGTTTCCTCATATTGATCAATCTTGATTTTTGATCTGATTTTGTTTAGCCTTTTCCAAAAACAAATAAAAAATGTCATTCATGAACATAAACAACACAAAAACTTTAATATGTCCCGTTTTTTTTTAGATTTTTTTAATCTATATATCAATATTCTGCCTTTAAAGTTTGACTTTTGCTCCAAACTACACTTTTTACTGACAAAAGATTAGTTTTCAATCTTTCGATTCAAAACCCACCACCAAGTATTGACAATTCAATCTCTTGATTTTTCTATTAATGGCCCAGCCCTATTGCAAGACCACACCTCTGCTACGTATCTGGGCTGAAGTGAACCCAAAGACATTTTAGTAAACTAAAGAGATGCTGTATCAGCTGATAAGTCGATTTAAAAGGAACCCGAGAATTTTTTAATGTTTGTTTTCGAGTTTTCCTTATATCATCAAAGATATAAATATACACAAAAATAATCTGAAAATCTACCGTTTTATTAAACTTTTACGAAATATATTTTCACGGAAGACGCCATCATGTTTATCAATCAATCAATCAATCAATCAATTTATTTTTGTATAGCCCAAAATCACAACAACAGTCGTCTCTGAGGACTTCCCAAGATTATTAATTTTAGCAAATATGAATAATAGGAAATCAAAATAAAACAATACATATTCAATAAAACAATACACATTCAATGAAAATTTGATCAAGCAGATTATAGTAGAGCAGATGAATGATGTCCAGAACATCCCCTGTCCTTAGACCCTCCTTCTCGGCAAGGAAAAACGCAGTGCATTATGGGTAGTATGACGTCGAATCGTGTAACTACGAGGAAAGTTATGAAAGCTTACCGCATTCTCCTTGTTTCCTCCCGAGACGAAATCACAACCCAAAGCCACACATTGTACCATTTTACAATGTGTTGTCGACGAAAAACTACTGACGCTCCTGTTAACCAGATCAACGGCAACTGTTGCAGCTGTTGTGTGCGTCTCACGACTGACGCTCACTGCGCCAGTGCGCCACACGATTCTGCGTCATCACCTCAAGATGGCGGCGCCCGTAATATCAGGAAGTTGTTGGTAAACATAACAATTTTACGTCAAACGGCGAATATTTGTTTACTTTAAGTTTACTTTTTAGTAAGTATACCTACGCGAAGTATTTTCGATCTATTTATGTAAATATTCGGGTTCCTTTTAAAGCATAGCGTAGCAAAAGCCTGCTCAAAACTATCAAATGTCAGAACAATCTGACCAATTATCTGAAGCATGATTTCCATGGAAACGAGCTAATGAGGCTCCTCTAGGACACAAAGAGCAAGCTCAAAATAAAGACATGTTTAAGTCAAAAAAAAAAACATACATCATCCCTCGACTAGTGCTGGGCGATATGGAAAAAAACGTATATCCCGATATAGATTTTTTATATCACGATAACGATATATATCACGATATACCATAATTAAGTACGTTTGTTCAATTATTCACTGTAAAGTTTGGACACTATTTCATTGCTTACTTTTCTCAACTTTATTTTGAAGTGAATTTAACTGAACTGTCACAAATGAGACTCATTAGAGTGAAGAGGAAAGAGAAAAGTTATGTTTTCTATGTTTATAATTGTATTAAAACATGTTTATGTATTAAAACAATATTTTCCAATTGTGTAAATGCTGTAAAATAAAAATAAATCAATTTATAAAACAATTTGCTAATTTACTCATCAAGTAAAGTTAGATTAAACAAAACAAAAACATATATACAGTTTTTATTGAATTTAATAGCATATTTGTGCTGTATTAGGCACTGGCCCTTTAACACCTACAGGTTGGGGCTGTAGTTAGCGCTTTAGTTTCCCGTTGCCAACAACAGCACACGTCAAAGTAAACTACAGACAAAGTGATTAGGAGTGCTTTGTCCCGTTCATCAGCGCTGCTTCGCTGGTGTTTAACGGAGCGCTATTGGGTCATTGGCCACAATGCGTACATGGAGACAGGCGGAGCGCTCCACGAGGCTCTGGCTGGAGACCTACACCGAGAGGCGCGCGGACCGACAGGCAGAGTGAACACAGATATAGCGGGACGTGCGCACGGCAGGCAGGGCGCGGTGGAACTCTGGCGAGAGTGACAACGAGTGACGAAGGAAAAAGCGAGCCACACCGTCTGTCTCTGTTCACGACTGCGGCGCTGACTGCAGCCCGGGCCACTCCTCCTTCCTCCAGACAGCGGTCTTTACCATCTCTCTCTCTCTTCTGACGCGCTCAAAGACGCGCTGGTGCGGTGGGAGAGAGAAAGAAAGGGCGACTCTGACGATGTACAAAAAGTACTTTAACTAGCCTATGGTTTTGTTGAAGTTACGCTATAACACGTGAGACAAAGCACGTTTAATACCACACACACGACTTATTTGCTGAAATGATTGATAAAATTAGGTTACAGACGATAGAAACGATAGAAGAGAAATGGCACGATAGACGCTTTTCTATCGTCCCCACGATATGTATCGTCATATCGCACAGCCCACCCTCGACACAGTTAATAGCGACATGTTTTCATTTTGATTACAATTTCTACTTATAAACTTTTTTACAAACAACAAAATGAAACTGGAGAGGACCACCCCAGCTTAGCCAATCAGAACGCTGCATTTGGCTCCTGATTACAACTACATTGATTTATTACTCAATTTAGACAGTACACAGAGATCTCCTTTTGTCAGAAAGTTCTGCTTTATTTATTTTTTTAGTCATTTACAAGTAAAATGTTAGTTATCCGAACTTTAAGCCTATTATTTAGATAAAAGTTACAGTGTGGGTCTTCAATAAAGTTGGACGGACAAAACGTAAACAATGCACACCGACGTTTTTCCTAAAAATGTCATTTACTTGTAACATTTGCAGGACTGTAGTTGTTTAGTCGATCAATCGGTCAATGAAATCTTAATCGACTAAAAGTTTGTATTAGTCAATTTATTCATACAGTAGCTTAGATTATTAGTATTTATAGTAAACAAAAAGAAGAGGTCAAAGATTTAGGACTGATACATTGGTCTAATCGGCCTTTTTATGCAGTGTTTTCCATTCTATTGTGTATGATCAGATAAATTGTCAGAACAAAAATAACCTTTTAGCTTCAGAGCCCACAACATCCTTTTTAGTTCCTTAAGTCGTCCAAAGCCCTAAAAACATTGTGGTAACACGGCACAAAGAAGCTAATGCTGCTTTTCAACATGATGTTCTACTTTAGGAACACACTGAGGTCGAACTGACCCGAGAGGACTGAGAGAGCTGCACAGTCCAATCAAAGAAACACTGTCATTTCTGCTATTTTAGGCTTGTATTTTATGTTTGTAGTTTGGACGGATGAAGCTTGTTTATAGAGGGAAAGTAGCTCAGTTTGTCAATGTAAAGTTTGAGTCGTTATAGCAACGTATTAACCTGCTGTTTACCTGAAATTTCATTCTCTGACACAACTCGACATATAATTATCCTGCCTTTTTGTCACAACTCTTTAACTTGAAGTAAGAAAAGTCGCTTAAATAATGTAACCATATCTTGATCCATTAGTAGAAAAGTTCACTTAACGAATAATCAAATGTATAAATAATCTGTAGTTGCAGTGTTTGCAGTGCATTGTGTTTTATGATTTAAAAAGAGGCTGAAGATTAGGGATGCACCGATCCGATACTTGGATCAGATATCTGTGTCGATCCAGAGAATTTTGCTGGATCGGGTATCGGTTATATGGTATCTGTTCAGCTGATACCAATGTTGTGCCTTTAATTGGGCACAATGAGAGTAAATTTACCAGCTGATGTTCATCTAAAACATCTCATAATGATTGACATTTTATTCAGATTAAGTTGTTAAGTTGTAACTTGCACTATAAATAGTTACATAACACTATATGACCAAATGTCTAATGTTTTGATAAGAAAAATAAAGTATTTTATTCTTTACACTCGTATCGGTTGGTATCGAGTATCGGCAGATACTTAAAACCCAAAATATCGGAATCGGTATCGGAACAGAAAAAGCTGTATCGGTGCGTCCCTACTGAAGATGACTTTCATTTTGCAAATAAGATACGTTCTTAATAGGGATGCACATTTTCAAAATTTCTATAACCGTTAGTTGAGCTCTCACGGTCAATAATCGGTTATCCGAACACGTTAACAGGATACTTTTTTATTACTGTTATTTTCACTGAAAGCGTTATAATTGGACACAGCAGCGCTACGAGAGAGAACGCAGAGCAGCGAGTCAGTGACAGGCCTTTAAACTGGGCACAGCACGGCTGAATAGAAGCCTCTATAAACACTGTTTTAATGCACTTTTGCATATGTATATATAAAACTACTCTCAAATAAGGAGTACGTTTTAAAGTTGCTGCTAATTTAGCTGCTTACCTTAGCTTGTCTTGAACAGGGTAAAACATCGATATTTCCCAGGCAAGCCCAGTCTGTTTTCTTCAACAACATAAAATCCAAGTGAATTAATCATGCATTGTTGATATTTGTCCATAAACACTGCAGTGTCACCAGGCTTGCTCAGTCCTTATGAGATAAACAGTGTTTTTGTAGTTTTAGCGATCTTTTCATCCTTCTCTGGCAAACACCAGAACTGTTCAGGGGCAGTTAGCGCCATCTGCTGGAGCAATTGAATATTTGTCAGTTAACCGGTGAAAGATGTTTCACTCGGTCAAGCCATTAGTCACGGTTAACTGGTTAATCGGTTAACCATGAACATCACTAGTTCTTAAACAAAACAAGAACTCTATGGTAATTAAACTTGTCACAAATCTGCTGTATATTTAAATATTTATTCATTTAATTGGGACGATGCAAATGAACATCTGTCGTGAACAAAGCACATTTACATCCACAAGACAAGTTTATTTGTTGAGCATATTTTGTACGTTTTCAAAGAGCTTTAAGTCCCAGGAAAAAGATGCTTAAATATGTCCGGTTTCATGTTTGCAAATCATGTTTTAATTTAAGACATTTGACCTACATTCGTCCAGAACTTCTGCTTCTAAAATATTTGCAGTAATGTTGAAGAATGTTGAGTCATGTCAGTAAAATAATCGCACAAACAAACTAGAAATCCACACTGTAAAAAGCATAAGGCAGTTTAGCCTAGAATTTTAAATTTAATGTGGATTGAACTCATGTGTTTGAGTTGTCTGATATTATTGCTGTCTCCACCTCTTTTCTCTTTCTCTCTCTCTCTCCATTTCTCTCTCTCTCGCCCCCTCACTCTCCTCTTTTGTTTCTCTCATCTTTCTCTCCTCTCTTTCTCGTTCTCTTCTCTCTCTCTCTCTCTCTCTCTCTCCTCTCTCTCTCTCTTGCTTTCTCCTTTCTCTCTCCTCTCTGTCTCCTCTCTCACACCCTCTTCTCTCTCTCTCCTCTCTATTTTCTCTCTCTCTTTCTTTCTCTCTTTTTCTCTCCTCTTTCACCCCATTCTCTCTGTTTCCTCTCTCTCACAGTCTTTCTCTCCTCCCTCTCTCCTCTCTTTCTCCCTCTCTCTCTCCCTCTTTCTCTTCTCTCTCTGCTTTCTTTCTCTCGTCTTGCACTCTTCTCTCTCCTCTCTCTCTTTTTCTTTTCTCTCTCTTCTTTCTCTCCTCTCTCTCTCCTCCCTCTTTCTCTTCTCTCTCTCTTCTCTCTCTGCTTTCTTTCTCTCCTCTTGCACTCTTCTCTCTCCTCTCTCTCTTTCTCTTCTCTCTCTCTTCTCTCTCTGCTTTCTATCTCTCCTCTCTCCTTCTCTCCTCTCTCTTTCTCTCCTTTCTCCTTCTCTCCCTCTTTCCTCTCTCTCCTTCTCTCCTCTCTCTCTTTCTCTCCTCTCTCCTTTCTCGCCTTTCCTTTCTCTCTTCTCTCTCTCTCTTTCTCTCTCTCTTCTCCTTTCTGTCTCTCCTCTCCCTCTCTCCTCTCTCTCCCTCCTCTTTCTGTCTCCTCTCTCTCTCTCTCTCTTTCTCTCTCTCTCTCTCTCTCCTCTCTCTCTCTCTCTCTCTCTCTCTCTGTTTCATACATGTGTGTCTCAGTCTCTTCTGCTGCTGCTGCTGCTGTGGAGTTTGAAATGGCCTGGAGTGAATGCACGTGTGTGTGTGAGATGAATGAACGACTGTTTGTGTCTGTGAGTCCAGACCTGAGATGAACTGACCACTGTCACTGCCTCGGCCTCACGTCAGACTGGAATGTGTTTCTTAAGTCACTGGAACACAAGAATTTAACATGTAATCACAATAAAATATGCTAAGTAATCAGAGTGGAATGACATAAATGTTATATCTTTGTTTATGGTTCATTCATGTTAGCTTTGCTTGATTATGATGAAAATACTAATCATGATTACTTAAATTATAATTAAAATCATGAATATTCAAACTGTTATTTGTCTAGAGAAAGTGCAGAGCGTTAGCTCTCTTAAACCCAGAAAATAAAAGCTGGTATTTGCGTGGGAAATCCAGACAATTGACCCTATTTTGTCCCGCCTACTTTTCTAGGACGTGCACTTCCTGTTTAGCTGCATTTAACTTGTAGATTTCAGTCGATGGGTTTATTTTAACTGTCATTATATTTAATTAAAATTGCCCCACAAGACAGACAAACAAACAAACCCGTTAGCTATCTTAACAGAGCTAAACAGGAAGTGCATTTCCAAGCCAAGTGGGCGGGACAAAATAGGGTCAATAGAAAAACATATCCGTGTCCCTCTTTAGAATTTCAATGAGTGTGATTGACAGATAAAGTAGCCAATCGGGGACATGCATCGTCTCCTGTATGAAACCAACATGGCTACTTACGACGAAAACAATACATTAGGAAATATGGAAAAAATATAACACGGAACTGAAAAACATTGCAGATTTCTGCAGAATCAGTGACATTTCAAACCCTTAAGGCACCAAGGAGATATGTGCAGTACCTCCCACTTTTCCTCTATTTTTTTTTTTTTTGAATTATTATTATTTTGTTAGTTTTCTCATAAAATTAATCTATTTACTTTCTATATATTTTGAAGGGAAAAAAGTAGATGTAACCCTCTTAGTTACAGTCAAATCAGACTTTCTAAGATGGCTCAGTGTTTGTTGAAATGCAAGGACTTTTTATACAGGCTTCATCTAAACTTTTTAAACTTATTTTAAGTCCCTAAATTTCATTTTTAGTTGAATTACCTTCAGCTTTTGAAGAGAAATTTAAAAAAAACCTAAACTTGATCAATTTTGTCATTCTGGCCCCAGTGCCACAATAGAGGTTATGCAGGTGACGTCACAGCATTCTAAATGTAAATGCTGAGTGGCATCAATGCATGAGAGTTAATGGAGAGAAAGGACATTTTCTCTTGTAAGAGTCCAATAAACAGCTAAAACAGGAAAAATAAACTACAGTTTGATAACAATTTAACCCACCACATGTCTACCGAACATTGGGTTTGTAACTGACATGTAAAAAAAAATCAAGTCAAAAGCAAAGAAGACAAACTTTAGCTTGTCACATTTATCAGACATTGAAATCACACACAGTTGAACTTTTTACCTTTTTCTGCTTAAAAAGGATGTTTTTGAGTCAGTTTGTTGCAGTCAAAATGTCCTAAATCATCAACTGTTGTTACAGACAAGTTTGTAGCAGACAAGTCGTTGCCACGACAACAAAGAAATACATTGAAGAAATGCCACTCATTCTAAATGTTGCTAAGCAAAATGATGTCTGTGCATAACCTCTATACTGTACAGCTTATCTTTACAAAAAAAAAAAAAAAAAAATGCGGAAATAATTTTCAGATTTTCTTTTGTACAGGTTTAGTTCTCTTTTATAATTAGGGCCAATTAGACATCAGAAGGCAAAACTGTAGAGCCTCAGTTTCACAAAGACCCCAGTCATTAGTTTGTGCTCCAAAGGATCAGAAACAGATTCTGTTTGACAGTTACAGTTTTTGTCTGGCGTTTTAGTGAAAAAATGTCTATTCAGGTGGAAATTAGTCTGCACTGTCCTGTCTACATCTAATAATGTCCCGTTTGTTCACCAAAGTCCAACAACTGTCAAGACTGAAATATCAACTTACAAACTATTATATTTTAATGAGATGTTTAGTTTAAATAAGACAAGTACTAGTATTGCAGTCCTTGTGATTTGCTCTTTGCGTTTCCTAATATTTTGATTTGATTGTGAATATTCGTGCAGCTCTAACACGTTTTCCTTTTCACCTGCAGAGCCTGAATCATTCTCTGGTTGGCAGTAAACATTGATAATCTGAGCTTTGATTGACGGCTGTGTTCAGGCTCGAATCATGTGACTTTATCTGACGGATCCATTTCCTGTTCCAGCTCTGCACCGGACGAGAGAGAGAGAGAGAGGGAGGAGAAAGAGGAGAAAAGGTGATGTCAGAGAGGAGGTAGGAACAGAGAGAGTAAAAAGAGAAGGAAGGGGAGCAAGAGAGAAAGGGCAGTAGAGAAGAGAAGAGTAGAGAGAGAGAAGAGGTATAGAGAGAGAGAGAAGAGGTATGAGAGAGAAGAGGGAGAGAAAGAGATAGGGGGAATAGATGAGAGAAGGAGAAGGTGGGAGCAAGAAAGAAAGGGCAAGTAGAGAGAGAGAAGAGAAAAGAGGTGGGTGGGAGAGAAGAGCTGAGAGAGAGAAGAAAAGAGGTATGAGAGAGCAGAGGGAGAGAAGGAGAAGGGGAGCAAGAGGAGAAAGGGGTAGAGAGAAAGAAAAGAAAAGCGGTGGTGGGAGAGAGGAAGGTAGAGGGTATAAAATGAGAGCAAGAGAGGGGGCAAGGGGGAGAAAAGGGGTAGAGAGAGAATAGAGAAAAGAGATGATAGTAGAAGGAGAACAAGAGAGGGGAGAAGGAAAATGAGAGCCAACAGAGAGAGGAGGGAAGATGGAGGAGAGAGAGAGAGAAGGGGAAGAGAGGGAGAAGAGGAGGGAGGAAGAAACAAGAGGGTTAAAGGGGAGAAAGGGGAATAGAGAGAGAAGGCAAAGAGAGAGAGAGAAGAGAAAAGAGGTGGTGGGAGAGAAGAGGTAGAAGAGGAACAGAGAAGAGCAATAGAAAGAGGGAGAGATAGTGAATGGGAAGAGAGGGAGAGAGGAGAAGGAGGTAAAAAGGAGAAGGGAAAGAAAAGGGGGTGTGAGAGAGAAGAGAAAAGAGGTGGTGGGAAAAGGAGGTAGAGGAGGAATAGAAAGAGACAGAGTGAGAGAGAGCAAGGGGAGCAATAGAGAAAGAATGGGTGGGAAGAGATAGAGGAGGAGGAGTAGAATGAGGGGTTAGAAAGAGAGAAGGCGAAGAAAGAGAGGAGAGGTGGTGGGAGAGAGGAGGCAGAGGAAAAGCAGAGAAAGAAAGAGGGGAAGATAGAGGAGAGGGAGAAGGTTGAGCAAGAGAGAAAGGGCAGTAGGTGGAGAAGGGAGAAAGAGAATGGGAAGAGAGGGAAAGAGGAGGAGGAAAAGAGAAAGGGAGAGGTAGAGATAGAGGGGAGGGAGAAGGTAGAATAAGGGCAAGAGAAAAAGAGAGAGAGAAGGGTAGCGGGAGAAAAAGACGGGGGAATAAAAAGAACAAGGGAGAGGAAAGAGTTGGAGGAGGAGAAAGAGAAGAGAAAAGGAGAGGAGGAGGAAGGGAGGAGAGAGAGGAAAGGGACAAAGAGAAAAGAAGAGAGAAGAAAGGGGAGTTATGAATATATGCGATTACACAATTATAGTAATCGATTAGTGCATTTATTTGTTTGAAGAGAGATGATACAAACTCTAATCTAAAAGCGGTGATGGATCAATACGAGGAAAAGCCGTGGAGAGAAAAGAGGAAGGACAGAAGTGTGTGAGAGTAAATGTGAGGAGGCTGCAGCTGGTAAAAGCATTTCCACAGAAGAGACTTTATGTGAGAGCAGTGCGTCTCAAACTGTGGGCCCTGCACTTCTGCCGATGATAAATTAGGGTTTTTAATATTCTAAAGTTAAAAAAGTACATGTTTTGAATGGTAAAAGTCCTCAGTGTTCATTCTGGCAGCTCTAAAACGTTTTAACTACAATTAATAAATCTCTTAATCAGACTGGAGCCATCTAGTGCCTGTCGTTTAGGTCAGATATCACAGAACTGCAGACCGTTCTCGAAAACCAGGAAGTACAATCGGCCAATCAGTGAACAGAAGTTAAGCGGTCAGAACCAACTCGAGAGAAGATAACCGTAGAGCTGCAACAATAAGTCGACTTTTGTGCTGTATTTCCACACAAAACGCATTAGTACACATGAGAAACTCGCTTTCTAGATCATCAAGAGAACATTTTCAGTTCAGGAAACGATTAATTGTGAACCGTAGGGGTGTAACGGTATACATGGTCGTAGTGAATCGTTTCGGTACAGCACGTTCGGTTCGGTGCACGTGTGTACCGTTTCAATACTATTTTATGTAAATAAATGTGATTTTGCGCGACCGGGGCGGAACTGTTCACGCACGGCATGTTTCTACACGGACAGTATTAAGTGATGCAGCGCTAGCTTATATTTGTGTTTTTTTAAACGTCTTCCTTGGACTTTTATTCATCCGCGCTGCTTACTTGATGCCAAGTGAATACTTCTGATGGATTTACATGTCTCCGCGCTCGTAAACACTTCAGAATCATCGCGGGACAAAGACGAACATTTGAACTCACCGCTACCGCCGCGTCCCAGTCACCTGTAGCACACGCAGTCACAACTACAAGGCTTTCTGTGAGTAAAATCCTGCACAAACACCGCTCCTTGTGAAAAAAGTCCATCGCCACATTCACATGTCCGCTCGATAGATATGTGTTGATCAAAAAGGACTGTCTCAAAGGCTCCAAAAACTTAAGCTGCTTCTATGAGCTTCCTCTTGATTCAGCGCCACACTGCACCACGTCATAAGCCACTGTTCAGCAACATTAGAATCACGCACTGAGCAAATACAAGCAAAAATAAATAAATTAAATTAAATTAAATTAAAATAAATAAATACAAAAAATACAGATTTAGTGAGTTTTTTTAATATAAATAAATAAATACAAGCTCAATCTAAATAGATTTTGTTTCTTTGAGATATTCCTGCTGCAGGGTATCAGCGTTAAATTAATATTAATAGAATATTGTTGCTTTTACAGTGAAATGTACAAATATTGTTTTCTTTTTAAACATAAAACCTGAACTGAAAGTGTACCGAAAAATACCGAACCGTCAACTGTGAAAACTGAAAACCGAACCGAATATGATTTAGCGTACCGTTACACCCCTAGTGAACCGCGGCTGAATAGGAAGTGAAATGTGTACGTCGTGATGTAAAAACAGACCCATTTACTTCCTGTGCAAAATTGCAAAACTGTAAGATTTTAAAAATTGTAATTTTAATGGTTGTAAAGTAGCTCTGTGACTTTTTTGAACCAGACATGCTTTACTACGAATCTGATCATTGGGAATAATCGTGATTAAATACAGACAAGTGGGCGGGGATAGGTGGTAGGTGAGGACAGAGCTTTCTTCATCATCTGCTAACCTTGCCAGCCAGATGGATTATCTTGCGATATTTTATGAATTCACAAACTCGAGATAATCCATCAGGCCTTCCAGCCGCCTGATGGCTTGGAGTCTGACAGCGGTGTGTCGGCCCAATCAGATCACAGCAGGGGTTGTTAGTTGCAACAACGACAGGAAGTACAGCTTGAATCAAACAAAACAAAGATGGCAGCTCTCGTTTTCTTTTTGAAAGAAGAGCAGAGAGGTGTGTCTTGTTCTATCCTACATGGACAATGGATACGCTATTACAATTCGTTACCACCTTCCTAAATGCTTTTCACGAGTCAAGTTCCAGATAGAGACTGTGGAAGAACTCAAATCAGAGGTTAACACAGACCCATCAGGCATGAGCCACTTACCCAAAGAGAAGAGAAGGCACTTACAACAAGGTTAAAAACCTTAAAAAACGGATTTGACACAATCGGTCTCCTTTAAATGCTGCACTAATGACTTGTCCCAAAACTCTATTAGCCTATCCCTTAGTTTAGCATTGGAACGTTACATGTCAAATGTGTAACTGGGCACTTACATGCACGAGAGTTGTTGCTGCAGCCAGACGACATCTGGGCGAGCTCCCCTTAAAAAAAATGTCTCTATGATGGGCGAGTGTGAGCTTTCAGCTTGCATTTTAACAATAAGTGAAGGGTTTTTTTGATTGAACGGGGAGGAAAGGCCCATGGCTGTCCATCTTTCATAGATTTCATTATCAGACTCCTCCTGACAGACGCCCAGCAGCGCTGAAGGATGGTGAAATGGAGAGAATGTATTTCCTTTCCAGGGATTAATAAAGGCTCTATCGAACTGTCAGTCTTTGCAAGGTATTTTTATATGGTTGTTATCCTGCCTTTTTCATCTAGCCCTTTAAGATTAAGAGAAGATTGGCCAGTTAATCTAAAGATGGAGATATTGGAAGACTTGGAAGAATTTGATTGTTTATGAGAGATTACAAGTCTGTTCATGTTATAGAAATCATTATTCAAGCCATTTTTTATTTCGTTTTTGAAAAAGCTATTAAACATTAAATCAAGAGCATTCAGGATGAAGGGAAAAATCATAATTAATGTGTTCCCTAAATCGCCCAGCCTCACATCAAGACTGTTTTTCCATCTTACTTGCGTCTGTTCTCCAGAATTCACTGCATTCGAAGTAGTTGCGTTCATTCGGGAGAGCTGTGACGTTCCCGACTTCCTGTTTTGGTATCGACTCGTGCCAAATGGGCCTCGCTGAAGTGAACCTGTGCCAAAGAGAGCCGCCCGCCTGGCTTGGCTGCAGCCGTAAATAGATTATATAGTGGCAGCATGTGTAATCAAACGCCCGGGAAGAGCAGGAGATGCCCGGAGCTGAATCACGACTCCATAAAAACCCTCTGTTAATGCGGTTTGAAAAAGCGCTGCGTCTTTGTGAATGGAGGCGGCTGCAGTTTGCCCTCTTCTTCACTTCCCATAAAAACGTTCCTGGGAGCAGACGATAATAGCCTCCTGCGTAGTTTAAGATGACTCTCTCTGGCAGGAATGTGGATCCGGACGTGTCCAAATGGCATTGTCGGCTAATTCTGGGAAGACACCGTTTCTCCGAGCTGTGACGGAGAAGTGAGTGAGTTAACCGCTGTAACCTCCTGGAAGTCAGTTACGCTTCACATGATGGTGATGTCGTTAGGTCTTTTCGCAATTAAACGCTTCCAGGCTAAGAAGTACAGTATTTCCCAACATTATAGGTAGGGGAGAGCGGGGTTGGTTGTCACAGAACAATTAACATTAAACGATCAATAACTTTTGATCAGAATAAGACAGAGAACAGCAGGTGGATTCATTAGTTACACAAGACTTTGAACTTTTCTCTGTTGTTAAAATGGTTCATGTGAGGTTTGCTGTTTATGAGAAATTCAAATCAAAGTAAAACATTTGACACAATAGGTTCCATTTTCATTTTCTCCCTAAAACCACAGACTCTTCTCACAGACGTTGTCGAGGTCATGTTAGTTTGGCCACTTCCGCTGAGCTGGAATTCGAGGATGAAGTTTGTTTTCTCCATCGTTCTCTGGAGATTAATTTGATCCAATAGAGATTCATAAATATTTACCTGACCCGGTCCAAGCGCTAAAACAGGACTTGGGTTTTCTCTACACAGAATAGTTTATTGTGCAGTCTATATTTGAGCTGCATTTCAACAACACGTCGAAGTTGCAGAAATTAACCTTTTAAACCAAATTCTCCTCAGATGTTATCCTTGTCTGTTCAATACATTTGCACATTTCTTTCTTTTTATTCACACTAACTTGTCCAACAATCTCTAGCACAACCTGTATAGCATCGAATACATTTCAAAGTTAATTTTATTCTGAAAAATGAAGACTAAATGAATGGGATATTAGCTCAACCCATGATAACTTTTTCGTTGGTTTGTGTCGTGTTGTACTTGGGCTTTGGCTGTACAATTTAAGAAAAATATTGAATTGAGATCCAGTAATAACAGAATTAAGTACTGAGCTCACAATTTAAGCGTGTCTGGGAGGTTGGCAAAATAAAATATATCAGTAAAGTCATGTTTAATTAAGGACAATTACATTTAGCAGAATGGCAAAGTTGCTTGTACCAGATTCAAGCTTTTACAGCTAATAATACAGCCATACTGGCCCTAGCCCTAAAGTAACCATAATTAAAAGCATTTTTCATCTTCTCTTCCTAAACCACGTTGTCAGCTCGTCAAAATTACACAGCATAGAAAAAACATGTATTCTTTCCTTAAACTTTTCCTAATTCTTAAACTATCTCTGTGGCAGGTGCAGCAGGTGCTGACTGGTGCGGCCCTGTCTATCGTCGTGAATGTTAAACTCACCAGCAGCAGACAGTGGACTCTTCTATCTCTCCATTTTGTATTCAGGCCTGGACAGACTTGACTTCCTGTGCTCAGTGAATCCTCTGTGCAGGCTTCAGGGAGACGCAAGGACACCACCAAATGAAAGAGAGAAAAACCTAGTGAAATAATTAGACGTTAGATTGAAATTATTGCAGAGGCACAGTGTTTTAGATATTTTAGCTCTGCCTCAGGGGAACATTGGGACCAGCGAAGATCTTACAATGCCAGTCTTTACATGTTGATTATGTGACTTTTCATGGAGACCTTTATTTACATTATTCAATTGCATGTTTTAATGCTCGGAAAAGGCTTGAAATTTCACAGATTTTACCTCTTGTTGTGCCTCTTGCGTCACCGTCACCTGCTTGTCTCAATGAAGATGGGAAAGTTTAAGTTGAAGAGTTTAAAGTTAAAGAATGTAGGCAAGCAATGACTGTGAAGAAGAAGTGACACATTCTCTAAGTTGAACAAGGTTTTCTCGTTCATGAAAGTACTATGATTCAGGCATTTGTAAAAGAGAGTTCACGGGAATTTTGTTAAGCAGTTGTTGTTGATAGTTTTTATAGTCCTGCTCCCGGTGTTTCTCACGACATTAGTTTGTGAGAAATACAATTTTGCGCACCTGTTAGCTCGTTGAACTCCTTTGTTTTTGTGAACAGACAAAGTCACGCTGCACCTCAATATCTGTCCTGTCAGCTCTCCTCTGCTCCAACACGGCAGCAGCAGAACTGAGAAAGCCCAGAACCAGGGTTAGTGTGAAGATTTGCTCCAAGGGTCAATGGGTTGCGCTTCTCATGGTGCATATAATGTGTTTTGAAAAAATTAGAATCAACCCTCTTGTGTCTTGTTGGGGAGTTTTGCATTTGTTGGCACTTTCCATTTTTAAATTGTCCATCATTGCTACAGTTTTGAAGATATTTCAATGATTTCTTGTTACAAACCTTAGATTGAGTCATATTTGCAAAAAGTCAACTCACAATTTTGCTAAACCCAGAGTCTTGTCATTTACAAATGTGCTGTACTGTTAGAGCCCTTTTACTCCACCTTTTTTGACGTCTGTAAAATTATAGTAGATTATTTATTTTTTCTAACTTTTTTTGCTTAAATCTGAAATTTGAAAAAAAAAAATGCTGTGTTTTATTATTTGTACAGACTTATAAAAAAGCAGATTCTCTAAGGAGGTGAAAATGTGACACAAAATGGCCCATTTTTCATCTAAAATGTGAATCTAAACTGGATTTGTTTGGAGCTTTTATTACAGTCTTGGACGTGTTAAAAAGCAGTCCCAACTTTGACTTTGATGCATTTGTAGTTTTTGTGCAGAAGCAGTTTGTAGTTTTTTCTCTTGTTCTGTTGGAGCCATGTTGTCCCATTGACCTCCAGTATAAACACTTTTTTTTATTGCTCTGAAATCCTCTATAAAAGTGTGATTTCCCAAACATTTGTGTTTGTTCCTTTTCAGAAGAGCTGAAATGTGTCATTTTCAGACTTGATGATGAATTGTGTGTATTTCCCATTGAAACAGGCCTGTGAATAGTAAGCCACAGTTTCCCCATGCAAACCTGTATGTGTATGGGGGGCACTGGGGGGTATCGGGGAGTATGTGTGTGAAGTTTAGTGTATGTGCATATAATGGTGTGTAGAATAGAGCTGTTCAAAGACAGCTTATTCACTACATTGAAATATGCATAATGTTCAAAATACATTAGGTCCAGCCTTAAGTGAGGTTAGGGTTTAAGCGTTTTTTTGGAGCTGAACTTTTTCAAAGCTGACGCCCAAATAGGCGTGAGAGGAGAATAACATGTCACAGGAGTGTAGTCTCTGATTGGCTGACACCAACTTCCAACGCGTGGAAGATAGATTTTCCCAACTTTGAGCTTCCAATTCGCAAGACGCCGCGTTTTCAGATGCCTAAACACGCGTCAACGGACGCTAATGGGCAGTGTACAGCTACATTAAGCACAATGGTAGAGATGCTTTTGCAGGATTCTAGCTTTTACAACTAATTTCTATCAAGCACGCTTACAAACTCCGCTGATTCACATGGAGGTATAAATGTCATTATGTCACCAAAAAGTACTGCATCCAAGTAAACAGTACTTTCCCCAAAGCAGGAGCTAAAATAGTCTCCAAAATGGCTGCTCTAGTTCTTAAAAGGGAACAGGAACTAAAAAAGTTAACAAGAAGTTTCAGAATTGTGCACTTTTTAGTTTATAAGTTGGCCAATATGTCTCTACAAATTAGCTTATGTTCATTTTCTTATCCTGATGAGGGATTGTTAAGGTGTTGCTGAAGAGAAACCATTAAAACCTGCTCTGGATCTTACTAAAATCATACATTTGTGAGTCTAAACTGTGGACCATGGTGCTGCCGGTATTTTAAGCTCCTTATTTTTATCTGGACCCGGGGGACGACCGTTGCGTTTAGCACATTTTTCAGCTCGACTTGAAGCCATTCGCTGCCGGTGTTGACATCTTTAGTCATGCAACACATTCCAGCAAAGTTGTAGGAAGAATTTGCTGTTGTAATGATGATTGAAGCTGATGAAGTCCACAGGTCATGGACACTGGCCACGCTCCAAAACAGACTTCCAGGAAAATCACTGGGAACAGGCTCAGGCAGAAGCAGAGCAGGAGGACGAGAAGGAGGAGGGGTATTCTGGGGGTTTGGAAGGAAAAAAGTCAGGCTAAGATTGTATTTTGTAAATTAAAGAGCCTGTGTGGTTTTATTTCATGTAGTTTAGCACAATTTTGATTAATTTACTAGGATCTTGGTGTTGTAAAAGTACATTATTGGGTCAAAAAAGGACTGAAAATGTCCAGGTAGCAACAGATAACATAATTACACTGCTGATATACAGTATACTATATTCTTTTTGAAATCTTTTTGTCAATTCTTTTGGACATGTTTAAACAGTCACACTTTTTTTTACAAAATTGTATTCAGACTAAGGCTGGGCGATATTGGCAAAAATGAATATCTCAATAAGTTTTTGGCAAATCTGCTGTTTTAAGGGTTTTCTATAAATTGAATATCGAGTATATTGTGCAGTAGAAATTTGCTAAAAAGAGCTCATTTACATTAACTTTACATGTACTTTCTTAAAGACAAGGCAGTTTAAAGGTGCATTGCGTAAGTTAATATGTTCAATATTACGATGTATCAAATTACAGTCCAATGGCACAAAACGCTAAAGATGACGCCCTTGTTCAAAACCTTTGCCACTTACGCAGTGCACCTTTAAAGAGAAATTAAACACAGAATCAACTTTTTGTCACTGTCAGACTGTGTATATGGGGTCATAATTGAATTATCTACTGTTTCCAGGCCTTTTTTGGACATTTTTGTGCAAACTCGCTCATTTTGGAGTTATGTGTGTAAAAACCGCGGCTTTACTGCCACGATGGCAAACGTTGTCAGTGCATTTTCAGTTCACGCTGACATCACAGTGTTTTGACACGACAAACGAGCCGCCCAGATGATTTATCTAAACTCCTCCCTCCGACACCGCTGCTGTGAAGAGTTTGAAAACAATCACCCGCTGCGTAATGACATCAGCCGTCATTTGGCTCAGCTTGTTGAGCGAGTGGCGCGTTGTGTCACCACTAGTTCAACGATGCACTGGTTCGAAACTCGTGCCTGTTTTTTTATTTTCGATTTTCATTTTTTAGAAAATACTCACATAATAGGCTCATGAGCTTATGTAGACTAAAGCAAAGGTTTGTTTTGCAAAGTAAATATAAAAAAACTTGACGTACAAGTAAGCAAAGACTCGGTGCTGTTGCTGTACAGCTCCTCCGCTGCAAATCTCACGTCCGGACCAAACCGCTCTGACACAAAACTCACATCATTCACCAAGCTCACTGTTCATATTTGTCAATTAAAGTCTGTTCACAACTTCACACCCACTAGGCGTCTCCTAAAAGGCCTCCGGGCATCTCTCACTTTTGCGAGCCTGTTTGAGGTTCAGTTGTGGGCGGAGTTAGTCTCTGAACGCGTGTTTAGCCTCACTTTAAATATATACTGTATCATAATTTGTCGTTTTTTCCAGTGTAACTAATTAGAACACAGATTTTAACACTTTTATTACTTACTGACAGAATATCGTCCAAATATCGTTCTCGAGATTTGCCAAAAAATGATCGAGATATTCATTTTTGTCAATATCGCCCAACCCTAACAAACTATGGCTCACTCTGCTTTTACAAAACATTCACCTTCAGTAGAATCTTTTGCACCACTTCAGCCCTGTCATTGTCTATGGTGTAGCCACAGCAATTGTTTTAGCCTTGTTTAAACTTGTTGGCTGTGATTGGATCGTCCTAACTTTGGACGACAAAATAATTGGCAAAAGCATATATATCAGGCAAAAACATCATAACGGGACTCAAAACCTAAAAGTCAGTTTTGTGTAATGTGGGACCTTTAACATCTCTGTGGAGACAAGAAGGCAGCAAACACTTAGACATATTTCTGCCTTTTTCAATTGAGATGTTGCCAGAAAAACTGATCCATTTGTATTAACTTGACAAACGTCGGTGTCGAGCTCACAGTTTGATTCTCAGAGTTTTTTTCTGCTTTTGCTGCCAGATTTCACATGAACACAATTAGCTAAACATCTGCAGACTTCTGGACAAATCGAGTTAAAAAGACATTTGTGAGGCCTTGTAATGATACACTCAGATCTTTCGAGGGAGATTTTTTTTTTATGTTACGAAGAACTGTTGCCACATACTTGGGAAATCCATTTGATAGCAAGTTGTTGATTTGGTTGGGAAATAAAGTTACTGAGAATTGAATCATTTTCTTGTCACTGTGGTTTGAGTTAAAGAAATGGCTACCGACCGAAGAATAAATAAATAAATAAATAAATAAATAAACTAAAGTTACAGTAGTACTAATTTTCAATGATCATAATATTTTCTGCACACAATTAATCAATTATGTTTATTTAATGTTTCTTTCTTTTTTAGTCAAGTTCTTGCTGTTTTATCTAAGGTTGTTGAAATATTATAAATCAGGAAAAAATCCTGTGCTCAAAAAACACTAAAAAGTATAAGAAACCGGACTGGTAGTCGGCAAAAAAGAACAAAAGGCTGCCGCACCAGGCCAGCCCTATTGACCATTTGCACCTACATCACATACGTGGTGCGCATGACGAAGTGTGAGCCAGAATTACAGGAGTGCAAAACTGACAGTTTCTACATAGTTTCTTATTTTTTGGTAAAGAAAACAATGAATGCTTCCAGTGCATGTTCATAATTTGTCTGTGGAAGTCGGACAACTTTTAGACGCACAAAGCAAGAGATTTGGTAAAGCTAATGAATGCAGCTGAGCCATGCCCTCTTCCTCCTGATATGTTTGCCCATTTAATAAAATCTACAAGTTTGCCTGACTTTTACTCATGATTTGTACAATTCTGTGATAAACAGGGTTTTGTCTCACACTGGAGCAGATTTAAAACAAGAGTTAACTTGGCTGTAAATCACATGAGGCTGTGTTAGCCACACTTGATGCAGGTTGTTTCATATCATATATTTTTTTCTCATTAACACTGATTTACCTTGTTTAAAGTGTTCACTGCAACTTAGAGAGATTCCAGTTCTTTCAATTTCTTGCTGCCACCCACTGGCGTCTCCTATCTTCATCAAAATGTAAACGAAAAAGCTCACAACCTGCACACAGACAGCACTTTTGCCTCCATCACGGAGAAGGGGCATTCCCTTGAAGAGGTGACCACACGTGCAAAGTGTCAATACCTGGTCGTAGAAGCTGGTGCCAGCAGCAGCCCTAAACTATAAAACAAAACCCTATCTAAATCTATTACAAAAGAAAGCAAAAACGTGACCACCAGTCCACCAGGCCGAACAAAATAAAGCTAACTCAAAAAATAAGGAAAAAAGAACAAAACGAACCAAGCTGTAGTGCAGCAGCCTCACCAGAGCGCATCGGGAGTGAGCGCACAGGTGGTGCGAACGAGCAAGGTGGAGGAGAAGAGGACACCGCTGCGTGCCCTTTAAAGACAAAAGCACCAGAGCCAACTACACTAAAAAGTACATATTACAAAAAACACAAAAAATATAACTACTAAAAGATAACTATAAAAATAAAAGTGTTCAAACCTAACATATGCCCATACCTGTTGTCAAAGCCTGATCCCGTTAGATCTCATAAACTAAGCAAGTTAGGGCCTGGTTAGTACTTGGATGGGAGACGCTAGAACAGGTGCTACAGTGGAACAACAAGAGTGAACTGTCATGTGTCCTCGGGCAAGACACTTCACCACATTGCCTCAGTGTCTGTTTCACTGGGTGAGTGGATCCTAGATTGTAAAGCGCTTTGAGTGCATTGAAGGTAGAAATGCGCTATGTAAATAAACCATTTATCTAGACATCTTCAATACAGTATTATAAACTTTGTCTTTACTTTGAGGCCACAAAAGTCACTATTTGTTTTGTTTTTTACCCTAGAGGAGAGCTTCCTCTTGTTTGTTTCCATGTGCTGCTCTTTAAATGCATTATCTTCACATTATGACATGAAATATATTGGTCCCAATTAAGAATTGTTTTGACTTCCTATTTCAGCTGATTCATTCATGAGGTTAACTTTTCACCTCCAAAAAGTTACACGCAGTCGCTTTACTTTATCTACTTCCGAAAAAAAACATATACCTCCGCTTTAAATTACTGGTAAAAATTCAGGGGAAAGTTATTAAAATAGGAAAATGTGTTTATTTGAACTCAGCTATGACAAAAACCCACATTGTTCGACCTCTAGATGCCACAGAAAAATAATAGAGATATAATACAGCACACTCAACACACATGTACCTACACAAACATACAGGTCTTGTTTAGTTTGTGCTGTTGCAGTGACTTTATTAAAGCGAACCCTGGCTACAATCACATGTTATCCTAAACACTTCTAATATCATCACTTATATAAATTCAGAACAAAAACCTTTAAAGTATTTGTAGTTTTATAAAAATCATGTTTTAAAGAAATGACATGGCTGCCATTTTGTCTTGGCTGTGACGTCAAATGGTTGTCTGTCTGCCTCTGGTGGTTGTCAAGGTAACAGGTAACTAAGCAACATGAATTCAACACTTAAAACCTTTCAGTTTGAGCTGAAGTTGGCCAAATACAGAACGATTATGTGGAATCGAGTAAAACTGAAGATAATCAAGAGGAAGAGGCAAGAACTGGACACTGTCAGAGGTGTTTTTGTTTCAACTGTTCACCGATCGAACCACAGGAGTAACCATGGCAACAACCAAAAGCAACCATTTGATGTCATCAACCCAGAATGCATTGCATCTGGACAATATGGCGGCACCCAGTAGCTCAAAACAATGCAGATTTATAAAAATGGTAAGCAGTTATATATTAGTTTGTAGTTTATTTGAGCAAACATGAGCTGTACTTGTAGTTTAGCCATATTTGTCGTTATAGTCAGGGTTCACTTTAACTCGTCTGACTGGATTCCTCGTCTTCAAACATTACACCGACAAACTGCACAGTTCAAACAGTTCAACCATTTCCTTCCCTTATTCTGGACGTATGTAAAGAGTCACCAGAATATCATTTAATATAACTCTATGGCAGTGTTATTTTGCCAGGAGGAACTGAAAATGATTACACTATTCTTTCTCTTTGTTTTCCATTTGTATTTCACATTTTTGTTTATTTGTGCTTAATGACTTAACCAGGCTCTCCATACGTTTGCACCAGTTAACACTCTTATAACTGATTTCTGCGGGCTATTAGTTAGTCGTTAATGTCTATGATAGGAACAAGGGATCACTAATGCTAATGGTTAACAAAACAAATGCAGTGGATCACCCCAGAGTCATAGAAGTTTATCATAAGCCTTCATGTAATTATTTTCTATAGAAATCAGAACAAAATAATGCCACAGGTGCAGTTTGCTGTGAGTCAGTAGTTCTCCACTTTGTTGATAATTAATTGCCACAAATTACACAAAATCTTTATCAATGTTATGGTTGCTCACCTCCTGTACTTTTCTGCAAATTACGTAGTCAAACTCACCAAGAGATCTGTATCCTCGTAGCTTTTCTCTGGTGAACACGAACACGAGGTTTTTCCACCAAAAACAAGTAAATATCAGGACACTTACTAAGGTCATTCTCACATTCAATAACTGTACATGGATCTGGGAGTCGCTTGTTCGTTAAAGTGAGCTTTTCAAAGAGTTTGGACACTGCACCTGCGTAGCTTGAATAGCTTGGGACAAGACACTGGGATGGTATCTTAGTTCAATAACAGTAAATGTGTCTATTAAAGAGCGCCTATTGTTGCAATGCTAAATGTTAGCAAATAGAGGGATTATCATAATTTTCTGATCTAGGTTAGCTGGGGACACTTCTATGATTAAAACAACAAAACAGACAAGAGCAGCTGTTTGATCAAGTATGAACCAGTCTGACAGATGTCTGGCTTCTGAAGCTTGAAACTGTTTTGAATTTCATTCACAAATGTTGATTTAGCAGCAGTATAACTTTTGTTTTCACACAGTGATAAACTCTAATAGTGACAACAGCGCTGACTAGACTTGTTTCTACAGCTGTGTTGATAAACAAATGATCCTTCTATTAATACATCTAATTATAAAGTAGACATCTTGACTAAAATACATTAAATGCTAGGTCAATTGTTTTTGCAAAAAGCTGGTTCAGTCTGTGTTTTAATATTAATATATGCTAATGCAGTGGGGGTGCAGGGTAGCAGAGTGGTTAGAGCTCTGGCTCCCCAATAAGGAGATCATGGGTCGACTCCCAGACTGGACCATTGCAAACATCGCACAATCTGTCTGACATGTTGATATGGTTAGTTAACATGTTGGAGTTTGCATGTTCTCTCCGTGTCACCGTGGGGTTTCTCCGGTTTCCTCCCAACTCCAAAAACATGCATGTTTAGGTTAATTGGGCATCACTGTAATTTTCCTTGTGAGTGATTAAGAGAGTGAATGGTTGTCTGTCTAAATCTGCGACGAGTTGACCACTGTCCAGGGTGTTCTCCCGCCTAAGGCCCAAAGTCACTGGATAGTCTCCTGCTACCCCTAACAAGAACAAGTGTTAGAAAATGAATATGCTAATGCTTTCCTATTAAATACATGATAGCATTAGCTTTGAGACACAAACGACACATTATATCAACTCATGGTTTTCCCTGGTGAAATATTTACCTCGTATGTGAAGGTCTGAACATGTGCAAATGATTATCTGGCTGTACTTGTGTTTGCTTTGTGTCAATTTTACTATGGAACGAGAAGGACTAGAACTAGCCTAGCCGTCTGTTTGTGTCTCGAAGCTAATGCTAACCTATCATAATTTAACTAGAAAGGTTAAAATAACTCTAAACTAAAACAATCAGCCTGACATTTAAAGTATTTTCATCAAATTGTCTGCTTTATATTTAAGTGAATTTATTTATTTGCATTTAGCTTTTATAATTCAGCATTTACCTATTTACTTGCATTAGCTTTGCGCCAAAACACTTGTATAAACACAATCTTCCCTGGTGAATTCTTTGCCTCATATGTGAAGGTGTAAACTTGCTGCAGTGATTAACCAGTTGAAATCCTCTTTCTGCTTTGTGATTTTGAAATATTGATTCATTTTAGCGCGACAAATTCCCAATAAAAGGAAAAATGGAACGAGAAGGAACTATCAAACTGGAACTAGCTTAGCCGCAGCGCGAAAAGGGCTATTGTCTCGCTCTAAACGCAGCTTTAAACACCTTTTGTAATTTCTAAATGAAGTTAGCTTATTGTAACGTTTGTGTTTTTCTGTTTCTGTCAGGCGACGAGACAGTTCCTGGAGGAAATCAACAAGTGGACGAGCCAACATGGCGTCTCTCCTCTGTCCAAGGATCTGGCCGTAAAGTTCCTCATGGCCAGAAAGTTCGACGTGCTGCGAGCCATAGAGCTTTTCCACAGCTACAGAGTGAGTGACGCTACATAAATTAAGTTTACATGACAATATAGTGCAGTAGTTTGTCAATACAGCGAGCTTCTTGGGGCTACAGTACAGTGTTTGATTTGGTTAAACAGGAGCAGGTTTTTGGTGTGTGGAAATGAAATCCCTTTGGAGCAGTGCTTCTCAAACTTTTTTTGCTGTGCCCCCCTTGGGATGGAAAAAATATCCATTCACCCACATCGTAAAACCTTGTTAAATACGTCTGAAAAGTACAAAAAATTCTGTCTGTGATATTTTGGCTGAGGTAAAATTTTAGCACCAAATTATATATTTAAAAATGTGTGTTTTGTAGTTCAAATTGCTAGGGCTGTAGTTCTTTAGTCGTTTAGTCGATTAATCGGTCGATGGGGCTTTAGTCGACCAAAATTTGTATGAGTCGACCCAGCCCGAGCCCGCGCACGTCGTGTCCGAACCCGACCGGAACCTGTGCCTAAGCCCGAGCCCGAAGAGAGCCCGTCCCGCCCACTCACTGAACTGTGCATTTTAATGACAGAAAAAGCTTTTTATGATGTCCAACGTGTTTAATGTAAGTGTGTCTCGCCGCTAAACGCGCTTCCTCCACTTCTCTCTCTCTCTCTTTCTCTCCCTCCGTCCCTCTTGTTCCTTTTCTCCCGAGCGCGTAACGGCGCACTTTCTCTCTGCTTCTTCCTCACCTTTTACTTGATCCGCGGATGAAACGAAAGACGTGCCTTCCCTGTCTTTCGTTCTCCTTTCTCTTTTTCCTGCTCCGCGCTTATTCACAAGTCTTCTCTCTCTCTCTCTCTCTCTCTCTCTCTCTCTCTCTCTCTCTCTCTCTCTCTTCTCTCTCTCTCTCTCTCTCTCTCTCTCTCCTCAGTCTCGCGCCGTATAGTTGGCCACTTAAACACTGACTTTTTTTTATCACTGCGGTGGTTTTGTGCTGTGTTCTGACGCGGCTGTCAATCATCCGCGAAGCGCACGTGTTCAGTACGGCTCTGCGTCTTGGCCCGAACCCGGTCGGCCCACATTTCTCACGTAGTTGTCGGGCCTGCACGGGCTCGGGCCCAGAATCTAAACTCTGCCTTTTTTGATATAAACACACTGTGTCATATTCATTTTGTGTGTAAATTGTTGTTTTTGCATGAACTCCATTGCACTTTTGCCTTTTGCGTCAGATAAATTGTCAGATCAAACTATATGTTTTTTAGCTTCAGAGCTTTAGCCACGCCCCCTTTTTAGTCGACTAATCGGTCGATGGGACATGTCTTTAGTCGACAAGAATTTCTTTGGTTGACTACAGCCCTACAAATTGCATATGTTGATCAGTTTGGATGTTTTTAAGATTAGATGTTATTTAATCTTGTTTTAGGCTGAACAGGTATATTTTTTTTTATCCAAGCTGATTGTGTTTGTCTCACTGATGAAAGAGTCTTGTTTAGTCCTGTTTCAGTCCTGATGAAAACCTGGTCCTGTTTTGGGATAGACCTGGTTAAAACCAGCTGACTGCTCACTAAATACACTGTAGTAAAACAATCTCGTTTTCAAACTCTTTAAAATAATCACAGACACGTCTGGAAAAGTTAACGCATCGCCGCTGATCGAGGCTGATTCTCTGTGCCCATATTAAATGATTTATTAGCATCACTCTCGGTTTGAAGTCTTTAACAGGCGGTATCTCTGTGATTCCTGGGTCTTTTTGGATGATTTAAAAACTCAAGGGGAGCTCAGACTCATCTGTCCCTCTGTCAGTACAGGAGAACTCTCTTCTTCGTGCCGGCTGCGCTAACTACAGCGGATAAGATCTTCTGCAGACTGTTCATAAGAGCGAGGGAGAGAAAAAGGCGCACCAGCAGCACTGCTCCCACGTCCCCCCCTGAAATTTTTCGGCGCTCCCCAAACGGGCGAACCCCACACTTTGAGAAGCACTGTATTAGTGCATCAAACACATCTAGCTTACAAAAACATGCTTTTTTCAAGTCTCTTTTGGTCAGTTCACCTTTAAATTGCAACAATACACGAGCCATTTACTATTAATAATAATGCATTGGATTTATACAGTGCTGGATTTATACAGCGCTTTTCAAGACACCCAAGACACTTCACATTTTTGCATTATTCATTCATTCCATACCATAGCTGTGGCTACAATAGTAGTAAGCTACTATTGTAGCCACAGCTGCCTTGGGGCAGACTGACAGAAGGGGTTAGGGTTAGGTTAGGCTTTTGTGCCATCTGCGCTTCTGACCACCACCAACCATCAACACATTCACACCAAATCCATACTAGGCAATGTGGGTGAAGTGTCTTGCTTAAGGACACTGTGGCACCTGAGTTTCCAGTGGTCTCCATCCAAGTACTGCCCAGGCCCAACATGCTTAGCTTCTGAGATCTGACGGAATCAGGCTTTGGCAAGCTGGTATGGTCATACCATTTGAGTAACAAGTTATAGAAACTATCATTGTACTTTACTCCCTACTTAAAGTTAAAATAGTTTATATTTCTAAGCCAATTTGGGCCAATTTTATATTTCACAAAGAACAAAATGTAAATTACTCATCTACATATCATTATTTATAAATATATAGAAAAAACACAGTAATATTCCCATTTTGTGAAATAATAATAATAAAGTTAGAAAGAGACGCTCCAAACCCATAAGAACAAACTGATCCTCCATCTCGTCCAGCCTCTAATTTCCTCTCTGCAGCAGATAAAAGGATAATATTTCTGTATAAAACCCTGTCCGTGTGTTAAATCGTGTGTTTGATGTTTGGTCTGCACTTCCTCTGGGGCTTTGGTCTGAAAATGGGACTTTTTACAGCTGCACATGAGAAAATAAAAGCGAATCCACAACATGTCACGTACAGAAAGTGTAAATAAAAGATGTTGGCCTCGGTTATTGTAACAACTAAAGAAGCTCTCAGCTAATTAAAACCGTATGAAAAGACTTCTTTGGTTAGAAACGAGACTCTTTGATTTTTGACTTTGTCGTCATATTTTGACAGAAAGTTCACTAAATTATTGAGATTTAAAGTTAAATTTAAGACCTGGTACTGGAGAAACTTTTAGGATTTCGCAATTCAATGAAAGATTAAATACTTTTAAATAAATCTTTCTGTGCAATTTGAATAGGGCACATATATTAGCTTTTCTAATGATTGCTTATGTACCCGTATTTTCCGGACTATAAGTCGCGCTTTTTTCATCGTCTTACAGGTATTATACTCAGTAAAATAAATGTGAATTTGTTAATAACTATTAATATATTATGGGTCCCGACCGGACTTGAGCGCTCCCTGCTTCTCAAACGAGGGAAAAATGCCGTTTCATTTGCTGCTGTTCCGTCAGTGAGGCGTGACTCTGCTGCCTCCGAGGTGAAGACACTTGCAGAAGTGCAGAGCTACATTTATAAAACTGCAGACGTGGAGGCTTCAGTCTCAAGAACCACACTGACGCTCACGGGAGCGCGTAGGGCTCCATTCAATGAAAATAACATGACAGAGAGCTTTGATTCGATCTGATTTCAAGAGGAGTTTTTTTTTTTTTTTACCGCTTACAAGATACTGATGTTTGTCTGGTGGCGGCTGGTAAACAACGAAAACTTGCTGCACCTTCATTTCCTTGTTTCACACAAAGCGCTCGCAGAGCTATGGAAGAAGACTGCTGTTTATGCAAGGAGAGGTGGAAATGGAGTTTGGGCAACAAAAACAGGCAGTGGATTTAGTGGAAAGAGATGTGTGGAACTTGCTGCAGGTAAATATACACTCGTCACATCGTTTAATGTCAAATAGACAAAATGCTTATTGATTTAGTGATAATATAGAAGGCGATTAATGTAGAGTTTAGTCATATTTTGATCTGCATCTTGTAGTTTTGCCTCATGCCAGTGGTTCTTGGACTCTGCATCCATGTCAGAGAAAAGCAGGAGCAGGATGGAAAAACGTGTCACGTCTGTTTATGGTGCAGGATTATGTAAATTAATTTTCCCAAAAAAGTGCGACTATACTTCGGTGTGACTTATATAAGTTTTTTTCTTCTAAAATATGCATTTTGGGGCTTCTGCGACATATACTCCGGAGCGACATATAGTCCGGAAAATACGGTAAATATTATTTTACTTAGACTTGGGAACAGTCTTGCAGAGGTGTCAAAACATGTCAGTGTTTTGCAAGGTCTATGCAAGTCTGTAGTTCTTGGCCTCAAGTCCACATCCTCTGATTTTATTTCATTTTCATTTCATTTTATATTAAATTACCAAATAAATCTTGTATTTCTACAGCTTCATTGATTTTTTGTAAATTATTACATTTAAAACTAAATGCTGGTCACAAAAAGGAGTGAGAAAAGACATGTTTCAGTTTGGAAATGTAAATCACACAATTTTTAGATTATCAAGTCGTCTCGAGTCACAGAGGTTCAGGTCTTAGTCCATTTTTTTTGTTGTTTTTTTTATTTCTGTCTCAACTCAAAAAATTTGCTTAAAGGGACTATACTCAATTTTTTTACAGCAAAATAACTTAAAACATGAATGAAAGCGTTTTCTTCTATATCAGACAAGTATCGGTAAGAGATGGTTTATTACTGACTAGTTTCGACGGTTCACTTCGTCTTCGTCAGAGGCGTCGAAACTAGTCAGGTAATAAACCATCTCTTACCGATACTTGTCTGATATAGAAGAAAACGCTTTCATTAAATACTTTAAGAAGCATGATGAACATCCTACCTACTTAAAACAGTTTCCCCTAGCACTGATATCTTGTTATTATCTATAGGTGGAAATTAGTCGTCATGTCCTGTCAATGTCTAATAAAATACTGTTTGTCGCCAACTTTTTCTGTTTTTAGCATTTTGGCTAAATGTTGTTAGCATTGTGACTCACCTCGCTGTTAAAAGCTGTGAAAAAACATTAAAACCATCATGATGAACAATTCTGAAGCTCAGAATGCATTAAGTGATGGTTTTTATTGACATAGAATGGAACGAAGCTGCTATGGAATGTCCGTAAATGGAAATATGTACGTTAGTTATGTGAGCAAAGCATGTAGACTGAAGTAAGAAGCTTAAAATGAATTATTTCTGTTTGTTTACATTTTAAGAATGCAAAAATCAGGTACAGTCCTTTGTTTGCGGTTTATAAAATGTGTCTAAAGGTCGAGATGGATACAGTGCTTTAATTCAGGGTTCTCAATCTTTTTGAGTTGCAACTCTCAAAATTACAAACGTAGGCATTCATGACTTCCAAACACAAATGTAGCGCAAAGTAATAAAGTTATGTTTGATTTTATTTTGAAAACCTGAGCTATTGAGCTAAAAATGACTTATTCATAGGACACTTGCATCTAACATTAAGAGCAGTGAGAAACATGGTTTCTGCATTTTGTTTTCTTCATAATCAAAGTTACATTCTTAACATAGGGCTGTACACAAAAACATGTTGAAAACATTTGTAGTATACAATAATTTTAGTTTTTTCTTAATTTTCACATCTTGGTTAGTAAAATATATCTTGATACGTATCGTTTTAGGGAAATGTAGCGGGATAAACAGAAGGCGGAAGACTTTTGGCAATACCCCGCCCTAGTTCAAACCTTGTTTAAGATTTCAGTGTTACTTTTTTTCACATCATCAAGGGACCCCCAGAAATCATTTTGCAACCCTCATGGAAGTCCGAGCCCCCAGGTTGAGAATCACTGCTTTAAAGGGATTATACCCCATTTTTTTTGCAACAAAATAACAAAAACAATTTCCCCTAGCACTGATTCGTGATCTTTGGTGGTCCAGTTTTTTGTTAATTGTTGTTTTTAGCATTGTGGCTAACTGTTGTTAGCATGGAGACTCATCTGCCGCTACAGCTGTGAAAAAACATTAAAACAAATCATGATGAACAATTCTGAAGCTCAGAATGCCTTGGATAAGTGAGCAGAGAATGTATACTGATATAAGTTTACAATTATTTCTGTTTACATTTTAAGGATGCAAAAATCAGGTATAGTCCCTTTAAGTGGGCCGGGATGCACGTTCTTAGGTCCACCACTTTTAAAAATGTGCCATTTTAAGTACTGGCACTTTTCTTGAAGTCCTGTACGTTCTCACCATGATTTCAACATAAAAGTGAGAATACCACCACTTCTTTTGGCCCACTTAAAGAACTAGATAGATAAATGATTTGTTTGATTGTTTGATTGTTTCATTATTTATGCACATTGAGAACAGAGGCATGGAAAAAGAAATCCCATACTTAAATAAATATGCGGCATTATAGCCAGTTCTAATTTCCATCGTCTGTCTCTACTGGAAGAACCAGCCACACAACCATTCATAAAAACACTTTAAATACAAAATCCCCTTCATATATCACACACACCACATAATGTATATAAACCACTACCTTCAACACACATCCACCATACAGTCCACTCATGCACAACCACCACGAGTGAACTAAACATTATACATTCTCAGAGATATCCATTTACAAATCAACAATAACGTGCAACAACCATGACTCGAGTTGTTCTGAAAATGAGGGTCAGCAAACACAACGTGATTATGATTGGATGGATGTACCAGGTTGTTTGATCTGACTGTTTTTAATCCTCAGTGGACGTCGAAATACATTAGATTAGTCATAACAACATTCTCTAAATTTCCTCAAAGCAGAAGTGAAAATGACTAATGTACTGATGTGGTAGAACATCTCAAAGAGGAATAGAAACTTCTCTCTATTTCAGCGGTCAAATTCACAGTCGTCACAAACGGCAGATATTGGCAAAACTACAGCTTTGATAAAGAAACACTATGTAAGTTTTCTAGTGGGTCAGTTCTTGATAGTCTGGTCCAGAGGGATGGAAGTGAGCTTTTGCATGGTAATGTGCTTATTTCTGTTTCTAAACTGACCTAAACTGTTATATTTTTTACCTTCACCTTTACCCAAACCCTTTTCCTAAAAGTACTCGTTCCCCAAAACCTAACTCACCCTTTCTAGGCTGTATGCTTGTTGTTTCCATGGAGATGTTTTGTTCAATGCTGTGTTCCAGTTGTCGTTGGAGATTAGGGATGTCGCGATATCAATTTTGTTTGCGATTATTGTGATGCAAATATCAGGATTTAGCGATTATTCCATTATGTTGCCTCGACCAACAACAGTCATTCTACACATGCTATTTTTATTAAATAAACTTTCTGAATGAAGCAATCTGTGCAAAACATTCTGGCATTTGTTTTAAAAAGTTGTATTTGAAAAAAAAAATAATGTCAAATTTGCTTCTACATTGTTTTTTTCTATTTTTGAAAGTCAGATTTTGCTTCCAAGTGCCACATGTAGAAATAGGCTGATGTGTATTTTTTTATGTTTTTTTTTTTTTTTTAATATCAATATCTGTTATTTGCCGCAGAATTCAGATTTTATCTAAAACAAGGCTACAAAATACAACTTTATTACTATAGCAAGAAAATGTGTTTATTAAATAAAACACATCTAAACAAAAATGTTGTATTTTTCTCTAGTTCATTTTTATCCTCACTATATTCAGAAGGTTTTAAATTTAATTTTGTTTCTATTATTATTCTTTTGTTCCTACGATTATATTGTTGGAATAATCACGATTATCGAACCTAATAATCTGAATCCCATTGGATGTTTTTTTTTACTTGACTGGTAAAAGCCCACGTAACATCTCACAGGTCGAAAAGTTTAGCCAACGCAAGCTGCTATAACTCCATTAGAGTTGAAGATCTTTTGTGATTTTTAGACAGGCCACTAAGGACATTTACTTGTTGCAACCTTTTGCTTTATAGAAGGATTATTTGTTTATCGACATGAGCGATGCACGCACTCGACCTGCAGAAAGAGCCACCGCTCGCTCATAGACACAAACAGTAGAAACAAGTCGAATAAGCTTTGTTGTCAGTAACTACAAGAGTTTATCACTGTGACAAAACAAAAGTTCTGCTGCTAAATTAACATTTGGTATGAAATTCGATCCTACGACCCTTAAAAATTACATTCAGGTGAAAAAATGACGAAGAAAAACTAGGGCAGGGCAATATGGCAAAAAATTATCATCACGATTTTCTTGGAGCCAGATCACGATTTCGATTTTATTACAATTGTAGACTGTTTATGGTCCTATTGTCTTTGAGGTAAAAACAAATAAACTATCAACAGCTAAATCCAGCTGTCAAAAATTTTTGCCATATCATGTGTTTTTCTTGCATTGATAACGACTTTTATAAAACATGTAAAAATCCATGTTTCAGTCGTATAAATTGATACATTTTAATAAATCAAACCTCCTAAGTTGCTATGATTCATTCTTTTGTGACTTAAAAGCGCAGTCCAAAAGGAACTTAAAAAAGAAGCCCAAAGTCACTATAAAACGTGGATTTGGCAACTCTGAAACTAATACAGGTTGGACAATTACTCTGTATTTGAATAGACTGATGCATCAAATTGAGAGAGATGTTTGTCAGACCGGTTCATACCTGATCCAAACAGCTGCTCTCGTCCTGTTTCGTTGTTTAATTCAAAGAAGAAGAGAGGATGTCTTTCTGCATAAAGCATGCGCAGTAGAGCGGAAAGTAACGTTGACCGAAAATCCCTCTATACAACGCAGCCCTACGTTTCTACAAAGACCTAAAAACCTGTCCACAACATTATTTTTACTACAATATTCACATTTTCTATTAAAAGTTTGCACAGCCTTGTTAGTTTATTCATAGTCACACTCATCATCGCCTCTGTCCTTGAACAGCGTCTTCTGAGTAAAACTGCGCTGACTTTTACTGGAATAAATGTTCAGAATGTTTGTGTGAGAAACGACTTCACTTTGGTTCTGATTTAGTCTGACTTTTACCTGTTTTGTTCCAGGAAACTCGACTTAAAGAAGGAATCGTGCGACTGCAGCCTCACGAGGAGCCGCTGAGGTCAGAGCTGCTCAGCGGAAAGTTCACCGTCTTGGTAAGAACAATAAAAGAAATAATCACTTCTCTGTAGTTTTAGCCACTCGACGCGTTGTTCATTGGAAAACACAAAATGGATCTAAAACATCTGACTTCCTGTTCAAAACCACAGAAATGATAAGCCCCGCCTCTTTATTGTTTAACAAGCAGCTATTTTTAAATTACACAGTTCTTTGTTGCAAGGTGCATTTTAATTTAGTGTGTAATAGTAGGTAAATACAAACAAGTGGATAGGTAGGGATTTTCTGAGCACCTGAACAATACAAGATTACTCAAACATGCATAAGTCAATCCAAATACAACACTGACTAAACTAAAGATGAGAAAACACTGCTTTAATGTGGTTAAAAACTGGGATGGAGTCGCTTTTTTTTTCTCTTTCAAACAATAAAACACAATTTAGGTTTTAAATCGATTAGGTCAATTTAAACAATGCTTTGGATTGACTGATTAAGGTTCGTAGAAAAAACTGGACGGCCCCCAAAGCTGATTTTTGCTTAGGGCCACTAAAAGGTTAGATTAGAAGGTTCTGAACATATCACATCAGAAACCAGTGTTTCTTATAGAGGGATTTTCGGTCACTATCTGCCCTACTACACATGCATTATGCAGAAAGAGATCCTCTCTATCTGTTTACATGGGGAAACTTCTTTGAATAAAACAACGAAAGGGAACAACAGCGAGCTGTTTTAATGTATTGAACTGATCTGACAGACGTCTGTCTCCTGAAGCTCGAGACAGTGTTTTTCCTCATTATTTTTTCACCTGAATGTAACATTAAGGTCGTAGGGTCAAATTTCATTCACAAAAGTTGATTTAGCAGCAGAAATTTGTTTTCACACAGTGATAAACTCTTGTAGTAGCTGACAACAGAGCTTTTTCAACTTGTTTCCACTGTTTGTGTCTATGAGCGGAGGCTCTTTCTACAGGCGGGTGCGCGTCCATCTCTTGTGTTGATAAACAAATAATCCCTCTATTTCCTCTCATAAATCCTTCGACACATGGTTAATATCAGCATGTATTCATTTTTGGTTGGAGCTGCATTTACGATATACTTTTTAGTGGAAAACACAAAGCTTAATAATTAATAAGTAAAAAAAGTAGTTACCCGTACTTTAAACCAGGGCTGTTCAAATGGCGGCCCTCGGGCCAATGTAGCCACTAAGTAATATTATTTGGCCCATCATGGTAAAGTGGGCCATGGACCAGGTTCTGTGTTTGTCACTAGTGTTCTAGTGGGTTAGATCTGTTATTCAAAAACCTGCAATACTTTCAAAATCAGTCGAATCAGATGTAATGTAATGATGTAATGCACTGATATTTAAAAAGCATGGTCTTAGTTTAGTCCTCCAGTGTTTCTGAGGCCAGAGAATAATGACCTTATAAACAAGTTATCTAATCTGATCTCATTTAGGGTTTCCCCCAAGTTTATTGGTTTTGGTAGGATGGGCTTGGTCATAAAATAAGCAGGGTTTTTACGTGTAATAATAGAAATCTATTTGGTGAAAGTCTATGTACTTGACAGACTTTAACAACTTTGTCTAAAAATGTGTCTTTTCTTTTACATAAAGCTTGTTGACTTAATAAAAAAGATAATCAGATGTGAGAGTGAACATGGGTCAGTGTGAATGCTATGGAAAGGCCAAAGAGCCATCATGTATTTTTTAAACCATTTTTTATGTGTCAACGCGTTAAAAAAATGTTGGCCTCATTTTTAGACAAAGTTGTTAAAGTCTGTCAAGTAAATAGACTTTCACCAAATAGATTTCTATTATTGCAGGGTTTTTTTTTTTTCAAACTGAAGCTGCTGCTACAGTTCTCTTTTGCCTGTAATCCTAAAGCAGCTGCTCACTTGTCACAGGCGTGAGCATGTGTCTGGTTCAATGAAAAAAACTGCACCCCCTCACATCTGGCTGGAGCCACACCTTCTACACTGACAGTGTATAGAGCTTGGAGAGAGCCACTAGTGGCCAACAGAGGAATAATTAAGACCAAGGCTAAGACCGGCTAAGACAAAAGGCAAGATCGGGCTGTAGGTCTATATTAACTGACTTCTTCACTGAAACACAGAACTATTCTATTACCTTACCTGGACAATCGAGACAATATATATAAAATATATCGTCTGACCATCGTGTCCCTCTTTCGGACTTCTGTAGCCGTGATTTGTCAGATTAATTAGCCAATCAGAGACACTCATTGTCTGTTGTGTGAAAGCCATCATGGCTGCTTCTGACGAAAAAAAATACATGAAAAAAATATCACATGGAACTGAAAACATTGCGGATTTCAGAATCAATGAGTGAAGCAAAATAAAAGATTTTAATGTGAGGTGAGTGAAGTTAGTTTTTCATCTAAATGACCAATCAGCTTCTTTATTTCATCTGCGTCACATAAATAAGCTAACCTGATTGCCCGGTACGATGTAGATTTGATCTGAAACGCAGGCGGAGGGCGTGGTGACCAGACCCACTCTTCACAGTTTGATGAAGCCTGGGTTCTGGATCCCAGGGCAACTATTACCTCTTAGCTAAAATTTTATTTTTTATTGTTTAATCCATAAATATATTTTCCACTTGGTCGGACTATCAAAATTAATCAAAATGCAGGAAATATCATCATTTGAGGTCAAATTTGGGGTTTCAAAAAGGACCTCCAGACCCTGACTTTTCAGTGTCCAGTCCACCCATAATGGCTATAGATTGTTCTAGCCCCTTCAGAAAAGAAAAAAAAAATCTAAAAATATAGACGTCGCAATGTAGATGTCGCAATTACATACAACCCTCTTTGGGAATGTCCTGGAAAATATTTTTGGGATGAGTGGGAACCCTGTTTTGGTAATAATAGATGACTTTTTTGCTATTAAATAGGTAAACATTTATATAATATAACACAAGGATATTTTAGGACGTGTATTACATGAAACTAAAGTTCTCAAAGGAAAAAAATATTGTTATTTACAAAGTTGTTGTGTTGTTGTTGGCAGAGTCAGGCATGTTAGAGAAGTATATATTCAAACTATCAGTACCATAGTTTCAGAAACACAGACATTTGCGTTGTAATCTGACTCTTAGGCCTTCTTCTCTGTGACCCAGCCGTGATTTGTCCCTCTGCAGCGTCTCTGTCCCGCTGACGTGCTCCTGATGCTGCACATCCTCTGCTCTGACGTCGGAGGCTCTGTTCATATCCTGTACAAGTATTTTTAGCCCGGGACACACAGAAACACCAGGCTGATGTGCTCAGGGAGAGGACAGACCAGCTCCTGCACAAACCACTCTGAATGGATCTGATCTGAGATGGTTCAAATAGGTTCATACAGAGTGCATTTTGAATTTATTTGATTTATCTTGTTGTAAAAGGTGCCCTGTGTAAATTAAAGGCCACCTATTGTGTAAAACCGTACTGCTGCAGTGTTCTCTCATCATTATTTTACTCAAAGTTTTATTAAGAAGGATTCCTGCATGTTTGAGTAATCTTGTATTGTCCTGCAGCTCAGAAAATCCCTGTCTTCACCTACCACCTGTAAACACTTGTCACGTAGTCACTTTCCAACAATAAAAAATAGTCATTTAAAATCTGTGACTTATTGAAGTAAACATTTTCAGTCAGGGTTTATCAGTTCTGCAGTTTTGAACAGGAAGTAAATGGACCTGCTTCTATTTCTAAGCCGTTTTAGATCAATTTTGTGTTTTACAATGAACAAAATGTGAATTATAGTGTATCGTGACATTTGTATTGATACATAGAGGCGTATCATGATGCTTCAATATTTAAGATGAGTGTATGTTGTTAAAAGGGGCACTGTGTAAGATTGAGAGGAATTTTAATGATCACATATAGTCCACAAACATTTAAATCATATTTATTCTTTACAACATGAATACTTAAGAGAGCATTGTTAACCAATCCACATCAGTTGTGATACATTTATACGTATTTGAAATGTTTTATTACGGGCCGGAATGTGAACATTGACGCTAGATGTCAGCATGATAGTTAGGCAAAATGCACTGGAAATGCTCCTCTGGTGTTCAAAAGGGGACATTACTTGGATCACTTTGTTTATTTTTTTTTTCTTACACAGTGCCCCTTTAAGGCTGAATATAATGATGTTACCGAGTTGAGAAGTAAAATGATTTATTAATCAGTTCCAGTGTATTTCCTTATCCTGCATATTAAAGGTACATCTTGGGCAGACTTTTAAGATCAGTTACTAAAGGTGGAGTAGCTGATTTTCACACTGCAAAGACAATTTGGGTTTTAAATCTGACAACTTCCTCTCATAAATCCTTCGACACTTGGTTAATATCGACATGTATTCGTTTTTAGTTGCAATTACAACTTATAAACTGGAGAGGACTTGGGTGGTCCTCTCCAGTTTCATTTGTCACAAACGACAAGTGAAACTGGAGAGGACCACCCAAGCTCAGCCAATCAGAGTGCAGCATTCAGCTCCTGATTAGAACTAAACTTCTTTATTATTCAGTTCAGACAGTACTCGGAGGTCTATTTTTTCACAAAGTGCTGAATTCATCATATACTTTTTACTGGGAATAATTTACAACAACTAAAAAAGTTCCCTACTCTAACTGTAAGGAAGACCTGTTGTGTACTTTTCTAAGTTTTTAGTCATTAGTTTACTTAAAGTTTTTCATTCATTCATTTTCTACCGCTTAATCCCGTTAGGGGTCGCGGGTGACTGGAGCCTATCCCAGTGACTTTGGACCTTAGGCGGGGAACACCCTGGACAGTGGCCAACTTGCCGCAGGGTTAGAGAGACAACCATTCACTCTCTCATTCACTCACTAAGGGAAATTTACAGTGATGCCCAATTAACCTAAACATGCATGTTTTTGTCGGTGGGAGGAAACCGGAGTACCTGGAGAAAACCCACGGTGACACGGGGAGAACATGCAAACTCCACCCAGGGAGATCATGAGATGTTGATATGGTCCGACCCGGGAGTCGAACCCACGACCTCCTTGTTGGGAAGCCAGAGCTCTAACCACTCTGCTACCGTGCACCCCTACTTAAAGTTTTATTAAGAATAATTCCTTCAGAGTCACTTGAAAACTAGATTTTGTACTTTTTGAGCTTAAGAACGTTTTAGCAGTTCAGATTTACCGGCAAACTAGTGTGACATTAAAAACGTTAAAATTACACAATTTTCATGGCTTATCATCATTATTGCTGTTCAGTATGAACCTTTTGAAGTCAATATGAAATAGGATTGTTGAAAGTAGGACTATCAAAAATTATAACAAAAATCGACTCAAACACTGTGACTTTGTGTTGTAAATGTAATTTTTGTCGAAGATTTTGACCTGACAAAAGGCATTTTTGAAGCAGTTGTAGTTTTTAAATATGTTAATGATTTAGCACCGAAGCCTTTGAGCAGTTTTAAAACCAGATTACAAACACGAGCAGCCACTTCTGGAGACTTTGCTCAAACAGCCTTTTCTGTGAGAGGTGCTGGTCTGTGGAACATGCTCCCTGTTCATTTAAAATCTGTAACAACGCTCGGTCTTTTTAAAAAAACAAACTAGATCTTGGATTTGTCAGCAACAGCAGTGCACTGATGATTAATGTGTGTTCTCTCTGTGTTTTTATGTATTTCTCTTTGCCGTTTTTTCTTGTGTTAAAAGCTCTTCTAGGGGTAAATGCTGTGAATTATCTTTGGCTATAAGCACAAGGAGGATGCATGCCTCGGACTGCTGTGCCACAGTTTGTCAATGTTTATGTATCTGTCCCTGTTCAAATAAACCAATAAAAAAATACTATACAAATATTGACACTGGTATTAAGAATGGACAACTTTCCTTGGTATTTTATCATGTTTGAAACAGTATAATAGTCATTTAGAATTGTGACAACACTGGTATAAAGACCAGTTAACCATTATTGGATTACTAAATTTTCAATAATCACTTAGTTTCCTTGATTATCTTGTTGCAGCCCTAGTTTATTTCTAAATCTGTGGTTCCCAAAGTGGAGCCCAAAGACCAAACTAACCCTGTGGCCCGGGAAAAGGTGCTGAGATTTATTAAAAATGTCTGTCTGATTACATTTTTAGTTGAAAAGATTGTCAGAGTTTACAAAAATAGTTTTATTTGGCTAAAACATGTTAATAAAATACAGTTCAATCACTGTTTTATCATAAATCAAATCAAATCAATTTATTTTTGTATAGCCCAAAATCACAACAACAGTCGTCTCTGAGGACTTCCCAAGATTATTAATTTTAGCAAAGGAAATCAAATAAAACAATACATATTCAATGAAACAATACACATTCAGTGAAACATTTGATCAAGCAAGTCAAAGCAGATTATTAGTAGAGCAGATGAATGATTGTCCAGAGCATCCCCTGTCCTTAGACCCTCCTTCTCGGCAAGGAAAAACTCAAAAAAAACCTAAGGGAAAAAGAGAAACCTCGAGGAGAACCACAGTGAAGAAGGGATCCACTCCCATGGACGGACAGGCTGTAGATGTAACTAAGGCAAAGTTATAGAGTTTATGTTTGTGGAGCCAGAGTCCATAAGCAGAGGGAAACGACTCATCTAGCAGGACCAGGACAGGCCAATCCTGGAGAGGGAGGTGGGGCGGAGGTCCAAGCATCAGTGGTCCGGCCCACGTCACAGGAACAGCAACGATCTGAAACAGTTACACTCCCCGAGAGGGGAGTGGGACAGGGGACAACGAGTGAATAGCAAAGAACAGAATAGAGATGAACTGTAATTTATTATTCTTTACAAGAAAGGCAGAAGTGAGAGGATAGTGCTCAAGTTGCCATACTTTCCCCAGTATATTTGCTCCTAGGGCAGCCTGACTAGAACTGTGGGTTTAGAGTCTGTTCCAACTATACATTTTAGATGCAACATAACATTAAGTTTGACCCTTGCTTTGCTGCAAAATGATTCATATTAGCTCTTTGAGGAAAAATCATATTCATTTTGGCTCACTGAGGTAAAAAGTTTGGTCACCCCGATCTAAATACACAGGAAAAAACGCAACATGTTCCCTTTAAATAAACTGCTGTTACATGGATACTAATTCAGAAAAGTTTATCTGTAGTGGAGTCAAAGAGGCAAAACATGACTTCAGTAAAAGACTCATTATCAAAGCTGTTGTGATCTATTTATTCTCCACATTCATTGTTCAGACATAAGTCACATTTACTGGAGCTGAAGGATCAGATCAGCGGCTCAGAGTCTGGAGCAGATGAACTTTGGTGCCTCCCTGTGGTCAACTATATAAGACCTCTGAATATACATACATAACATTCAGAACATCAATGTCACGACAATAATAAAATTAATAAATCAGTTTTACAGAATCAGATTTTGTGAAGGATGAGAGCTGATGATAAAGAGGTGATTGTTGTTCATTTGTTTGTGTGATTCACAAAAATACCAGCTAATGACCAAATATGGACTTTTAGCATATTTTTATGTTTTAAAAGTCATAATCATTAATACTTGTTCAGTGGAGTGACAAAACTACAGTAGTTTATTATTTTTAACAACTTTCATTGAAAATTTTAAGTTGGTTGTTTTGTGCTTCTTTTTTTTTTTCATTTGGACACCTGTTGTTCGATTTCAACTTTATTTTCTATCATATTATATTGTGTGTTTGACGGTCCATCAATATGTGCGGTACCTCCCACTTTTTCCCTAATTTTTCAATGTTGCTAGTTTCCTCGTAATATTAATCTATTTACTTTCTATATATTTAGAAAAAAAAAAGTAGATGTAACTTGTTTAGTTACAGTCAAATCAGCCGTTCTAAGAGTGTTTGTTCAAATGCTCTTATGACAAACAAAAACATTTCTAAACTTTTTCTAAAGATGTAATAGGACTTTTTATTGGGCTCCGCCTAAACTTTTTAAACTTATTTTAAGTCCCCAAATCTCATTTTTAATTAAATTACCTTCAGCTTTTGAAGAGGAATTGTAAAAACCCCAACTTTGCTGAAACTTGTGTCATTCTGGCCCCAGCTAGTGCCATGAGCTATACAGCTTTTTATATTTACAAAAACGTGTTTAGGTGGACAATATTTTCTGATTATCTTTTGTACAGGTTTAGTTCTACTTTATAATTCGAGTTAATTAGACATCAGAATGCTAAAGTGTAGAGCCTCAATTTTACAAAGATCAGGAACAGATTCTGTTTGACAGTTTTTGTCTGGCGTTTTAGTGAAAAAATGCTGGTTCCTTGTGGGGTTAAGAAAGTTCAATGCTGTTTATATTTGATAAAGTCACATTAAATCTTGTTCTTTCTACACTTACAAAAAACATTGTTTAACTTGTTGTTAACGTTGGTCACATTGAAGTTTCACTGCCCAGAGCTGTTTGCTTAAGTTTATTAACAGTTAAATATTGTGTTTTCACAAACTTTAGGCTCATATTTAACATAAATTAGGTACATTTAAAACATAATGATAAATTTAGGTGTTGCTGTAGTTAAACAGTAATGTTTATGCGCCTGTGCAGAAGCTTCTGGGCATGTGCACATCGACTTTACACTCAAATTTGGCCCTGACTTATACTGGGGAGTGACAACACCTGCTTCTCGCTGTTAAGTGTCTCTACTCACTCTCCTCATGTGCATTTCAGACAAGCTTCACCCACAGGAGCAAATCTTAGTGTTGAGGAAGTTGGGACGTGAGTAGAAAGTCGTTTGCTGCTAATATATCACGTTATTGTAGATTTCAACTCCATGAATATCGCGATTATATGTCTACAACAGTATATTCTAATGTGGGGGTCGTGAAGCAAAATGTGGAGGTCACAAGATGATTTCAGAATGTATTTTGGCATTTATGACTTGGCATTTAATCAGTTTTTTAAAGAATTGGATCATGCAAAGCAATAAACATCAAAATAAACACAATTAAATCTACGGAAATGGTATGAAGCTTCAATTTATTACAAAAGTATTTAATTTTTCCTCTGGGGGTCACAAGTTAGTTGCACGTTACTTAGGGGCTAACAGGGTGAAAAGTTTGGGAACCCTTGGTCTACGATATGATATTGCCCAGCCGTGTTTTCCAATAATGAACTCATATGTTGATGTGTGTGTTGCAGAACGCTCGGGATCCTTCTGGAGCTTCCATCGCCTTGTACACGGCTAAACTCCACCATCCAAAAAAACCGGGAACCACGTCGTTCTACAGGCCTTGTTCTACCTCCTGGACCGAGCTGTCGAAAGGTCTCTGCTCTTAAACTATTACATGACCATTCTTACTGTGAAGATTATGCTTTCTCCTGTTGTTGTACGTTAACATTTGAGCTACTACTAACTTTTTTTCCACTCACAGTTTTGAAACCCAGAGGAACGGTCTGGTGTTTATCTACGACATGGCAGGATCCAACTACACAAACTTTGAGCTGGACCTCAGCAAGAAAATACTCAACTTATTAAAGGTATGAGTCAAGCAGCCCCGCCTCTTCATTTCTTTTGTCCAAAGCTGAATGTCTGTGTGTGATCTAAGCTAAACTCTGCTCCCCGTGTGTCCACCAGGGCGCGTTCCCAGCCCGGCTGAAGAAAGTGCTGATTGTCGGGGCTCCGGTTTGGTTTCGAGTGCCCTATAACCTGCTCAGCCTGCTGCTCAAGGAGAAACTCAGGGAGAGGGTAAATATAATACTTACTTGATGTTATATAGAGCGCCTGCACACGCATGACTACATTTGTTGCGTTAATAAAGCAGGGTAGAAACAATGGTAACAAGTATATACAAGCCTGATATTTTGCTTTTGGAGTCTATTTTTATTATTTAAACATTCCGTCAAGTGGCAAAAGTATGAGAAGAACCCCTGCATAGGGCTGAGCAATCTGGTAAAAATTATCACGATTATTTTCCTCATATTGAGCAATCTCGATTTTTGATTTGATTTAGCTTAACCTTTTCAAAAAAACAAAAAAAAACATGGCATTTATAAACATAAATACTACAAAAACTTTGATTATGTCCTATTTATTAGATTTTTTTTTACATTATATATCAATATTCTGCCACAAAGTTTGACTTTTGCTACAAACCACACATTTTAATTGCCAAAGATTTTTTTTCAATCTTCCGATTTAAAACTTACAACTAAATCATTGAAGATTCAATTTGAATCGATCTTGATCTTGATCTCAATCTCTCGATTTTTCCATTAATTGCCCAGCCCTACCCTTAGAATATTTTTTTCTCCAGGGTTGCGTTTGTTATAAGAAATTTTACAAAATAGCTTCTCTGTTGTCACAGCTACAACGCAAACATAGCCGCCGTGGCCGTAGGAATGGCTAGGAAGTGGTCTAGAGTGCCATCTGGTGGTGAGGATGCCAAATTGCAGCCCTAAAATCTGAAATTAAAGTTCCACCACTGATCAGCTATTAGCCAATTTCTATTTTGTTTCAATAGGACACATATTCATTGAGTTATGACCACAGCTGATGAACTTATATGACAGAACTTATACACAGATTTAATCGGCCCTGAGTGCTGACTTTAACAAGCTTTTAGCTAACAAGCTGCATAGTTGAAGATGCTATGCAGTTCCCACCTCCCTAAACTTAGCTAAAGTAATTTAACTTAAGGCTAATCTTACCCAAATTTCTGAAGTAAATATTATCAAATATAAACTTTACTAGCGTAGCCTCTAGTACAAAGTGATGGCAGTGTGGCGTAACTGGATTGGACAAAATTTAAGTCATTTTTACTGTTCCACAACAAATAATTCACTCAAATTCACGTATTTAATGACAAATGTAATGAGTTCAAACAGTGTGTGATTGTTACGTCTGCAACAAGTCTTCTTTTTTTTTCTCTTTCTACAAGTCACACAAACTCAATTTTTATCAGTCGTTTTATTTTTTTATGTTTATTATCAGTCTGTAACTGCTTTTTTTAGTTGTGTTTTGACTTTTGTAGAAGACAATGTAGTTTCTCTCCATTGACTCTCATTTATTTTCTGCTGATATTTAGACATTTGTGATGTTACTTTCCACATTTCTGACAACGCTTCTTCTATTTCCTCCAGGTCCAGATGGTGAAAACGGCCGAACTGAAGCAGCACTTGCCCAGAGACTGCCTCCCTCAGCACCTGGGCGGCCTGCTGCCTCTGGACGCTCACGCCGTCAACCAGCAGCTGCTCTCGGGACAGAACGGTAGGGTGGACCCGGTGGACGAGCTGGTGGGGATCCCGATGGAGGAGGCGTCGGTCCACGTGCCCGGGCCGGAGTCCATGAGGCCCCAGGAGCTGATGGCGCACCTGGGTCGTCTGCAGCGCTCCGGGGTCCATCAGGAGTACGAGGAGCTGAGGAAAGAGCCGCCTCCGGGGACCTTCCACCACTCACAGTCAGTATCAGAACAGTGTCGTTAGAGCTAGGAAAGATTGGTGTGACACGGACTATTCAAGCCCACGTCAGATGAGCCAGAAAATACTGTATTCACTTTATTTTGTCCCACCCACTTTTCTTGGCAGTGCACTTCTTGTTTAGCTCTCTTTTTCTAGCTAACATGTCAACTTGTCTGGCTAATGGTGCAAATTCAAATAAATTAAAGCCAGCAACTGATTTCTACAGACTACACGCAGCTAAGCAGTAAGTGCACTGCCAAGAAAAGTGAGCAGGGCAGAATAAGGTGAATATGCATTTTACTGGGCGTTTTGAACTTATCCTGGATAAGTTTCTCTAACCTGGGTTGACAAACCCAGACATGGGCCTCTCTGGATAAACTGTTCTACAAAATGAGTTCACAACTGGATCTGTTAACCCTGGATTTTACAATGAAGCCGTGCGCATTCACACAGCAGAGGGCAGTGTTAGCACAAACTGACCAAGCAGAACAATCGAGCTGCGACTTCAAACGTGAGGAAACGTCAATCATGAAGCGGAATACTAGTATTAAAATCTAAGCGAAGAAAACTCGCTGCAGCTTCAAGTGAAGTCTGCGCTCAAGTGACCAATCACAGACACAGAAGTTTAAATGTCATACATGAATATAACAGACTAAAGCACAAATGTGCAGACATCACCAAACATTAAATAGATCGACCGCTTAGTCTGAATGAGCTGTGTCTTTAGCTCAGTCTTTTGTCTGAGTCAAAGTGATGCGTAAAGATGTGTGCCAAATGTGCACAAAGTGCAGTCAATAATTTTTTATTGACAATGAAAAAGTTTAATACAGAATCTTGTTTAATCACAGATTAAACAAGATTCTTTAGTCTAGTTACTATTACATATAAGATCTCATGGCTCCTCTTTATAAATAAGCTACATGAGCATCGCATTGATATAAAAGGATAGACTGTGACTTTCATAGTTCCTCATTTCTCTGCTGCTCTCTCTTCACAAACGCCTAAGTTCTCGTCTCTGATTAGCCAGTGACTCGTCTTTTTAACCTATTCAGGAACTTATCCTGGTCCGGAGCAGGTTATGAGTTTGCCGCATGTTGCCATAGAGATCTGCCCCGATAGGAAGTGATCCACTTTCATAAGACCATCAGACCAGGTTTAACCCAGAATACCTCGCTAAACCTCAAATCTAAATTTGTAGTACAGGGCTCTGTGCGCGAAACATCAGTTGGCTTCCTTATATTCAAAATAACTTCTGTACTTCATTTCCTGTTAAGTTCATAGATACAGTCGGCAATGCTTCATATTTGGGTTGTGGCCTGTTGTGGGGGAATTTTATGTTTGAAGAACCATAAGAATTCCATAAGAAGAATTGTAACTTTACTCTCTCTTTATTTTAAGACACTTTCTGGCAATTTCAGTGTATTTTGCAATTAAAGCAGTCGGAGTGCCGAATCTGGCCCCCGGGCCGCAGTTTGCCCAGGTCTGGCTTACCTTATCGCATACCTGTGACTTGACCTGAGGAATAGGCAGGATATTTATGGACATTAAGACCAATTATTCTTCCCTGATTTGAAGATTTCGCCTGTGTCCGAATGTCCTCCCTCTTCGCTCCTTAGGGCACTTTTTAGGGGTCACGCCATTTTTAGAACGTCCAAATGGCCTAAATATTTCTCAACCAAGTCATGCCACATAACGTCACTTTGCATTGCTGGTTATGCTAGCTTATTACTCCAACAAAGAAAGTGAGAAGTAACTGGGTCAGGTTAGTGTTAAAATTAGGTTTCAGTTTAGGTTAAGTTGATAAAAATAAAGACTCGATCAAATGTCCAGCTGGTTAAAAAGTAGAACATTCAAGTGAACATTGATGGTCACATGACTTGTCAGTTTAGACCACAATGTATTTTGAGATTCAGAAAAACTAAGATAAGCAACATGTCTTTAACTGGAAACAACACGACTGACTTAAAGATGATGAAAAAGCAACTAAACAAAGCACTGTTGAGTCAAATTTCTGAACAAAACACTTGCTACTAAAAACAGTTAGCTGTGAAGATGCTAATGTTAGTTGCAATACTTGAATTATCCAGTCCTATTTATGATTAACATGAGTAAATCTTGTTTGCAGAGCTGTGTACAACCAGGACAGGAATCGTTACGGAGACGTGCTGTGCCTCGACCAGACGAGAGTCAAACTAAAACTCAAACGAAATGAGGTTAGTTTAGTTTGTGAATGACATTTTGTCCACTAAAACCACTTTGTGATTTAAAATTTTGTGTTTTTCTCTGCAGAGATCTGACTACATCAACGCGAGCTACATGGACGGCTACAAACAGAAAAATGCATATATTGGTACACAAGGTAAGACGAGGATTTATTGTTTTTAACTGAACATTATTTACGTTTGTGTCAAGTCAAACATGTGCGTATTGTTTATTCTGACTTCTCCGTCTGATTCTGAGCTAATTACTTTGTGATCTTTTCAGGGCCTCTGGAGCGGACTTACGGAGACTTCTGGAGAATGGTGTGGGAACAAAACGTGCTGGTGATCGTCATGACAACCAGGTAAAAACTCCACATAAAGGACTTCTCTCACTAGCACTGTATTCAGATGCTGTTGCCTGTTTAATGTGAATCTTTTCCCTTTTTTCTATGTTTTTAAAGTATTGGCTTCAGCAATGTAGCATTTTGCCCTAGACAAATTGCAAATTTTGAGAACAATGAAGTATTCTATTCTAGTTATGGCGGAGTAAGTATTTTTAATAACTGAATCATTTTAGTCAGCCTACTTCTAATATAAAGGGTCTTTCACACCAACACAACTCCCAGTCGCTGTCAGTACGGAGGAGCGTCTGTTCAAGTCTCTTTAAGGCACACCGATGTAAAAGAACGCTCACACAAACAATCCAAACTGCCACCGAACAAATGTCGAATAACAAAAATGTCAAAACGTAAGTTGCGCACGAGTATAGCTGTCAAACCTGATGGAAAACAGAAGTTTCTAATCTTACCTCATGGATTAAGTTTAACTTCTGTTTCTCTCCACAGTCCAGCATTCGTATGTCGTTTCGTCTGACCAAATAGTAGCCATTCTCCTCCGTACTTACGTACCCGGGTAGATAACAACAATCTCTGCTCTTCTAATACTGTTTTTCCATAAGCATCATTTTTGGTTTTACTCATGATTTTCCGTGCACTGATTCGCTGGTATGTTGGTTGCCACGGACCAATCAAACGGCTGCATGTGCAGCAACTGGCATCGCAAGTCTTCCATACCTCGCCTCCACAACCTGCTCCATACTCCTCTGACCCCTGTCAGCTCCATTCACACCAAACATGTGAGCCGCCTAAGGATAGAAAATCGTTCCAAAACATTGAAAATCTTTTAAAGTTTGCAGCAATTGATTGAATTGCTTGAATTGAATCGATCAGTTCTGCAGCCACTAACCTACACACACACTCTCTATAGTTGTATAATACAAATAATATACAATAGTAGCCATGTTGTTTGAAGAAACAAACCCTGAACTTGTCCAAGACCTGACTGAATGTGCTTTATTATGTTGCTTTAACAACTGATGGATGGACCTCTAAAGATGGACACTAAATGTGACTGTTTATTGTTCAAATGTTCATAAAAAATACAAGTTCTGACACTAACAACAGTGGTTTGTTTTAAATGTTTTATTATAGTTTATTTTGTGTCTTAAGGTAAAAAAATGTAATATACAAAACTAACAAAATCAAAAATCTTGGCTGCAAAATCGAAAGCTGAATTGAATCGTGACTTAAACAAATCGTCCCATCCCTAATCCACCTGTCGGCAAAAGTTTCCATACTGGTTCAGACGGGTGACCCTCGGTTAGTGTGAAAGACCCTTAAGAGTGTTGTGTTTTTAGGACGGAGGAGGGCAGCCGGAGGAAGTGTGGGCAGTACTGGCCTCTGGATGAAGGTGGACAAGAAGTTTACGGGCACATCGCTGTGGTGAACCAGAGAGTGGACCGACATCCTCACTACAACCACACCACGCTCGAACTGCACAACACCGAGGTAACACACTGAAGAGTTTAACTAACAGCGCACACACAGATGATTTCTGGATGCTCTCTGCTGCTCTTTTCCTGTTTGTTCATACACATATGCAGGGGCGTAGTACTAAATTCTGGGCACTAGGTGCAAACTTTGTTGATGGGCCCCTAGTACGTAATTTTGTCTTTTAATTATTTAGTCAAGTCATATTAGTTTTATATTCATTTGGGTTTAGTTCTTATATTTAATTAAATTCTACAATCCACGGAAGTTTTACATGACAACAGAACACGATATTTATGCTATTTTTGGAGTCAAAATTATTGGGTTGGAACTACTAATTTCACTTGCATAAATACGAGAGTAAAATAACATTTTAGCTTAGACTTGTTTTAAGCATAAACTAAAATTTGGCCAAAAACTAACTTAAAAAATCCAGTGACTTTTTCGACACATTATAATGTTGCTGGAATGAGAAGTTGTGATTTATTGATAATATTCAACGCAAACTTGTAATATGCATGTTTATTGAACTGATAATTTTGTGTCAAATCTGGCTGTTTATATTATTATATCTCTATTAGATTTGTTAATAATTTAGCCAGTTAATATTCATCTTTATTCAGCCATTTTCTTTGCAAAATGTTCATTTGCAGCTATCTGAAATCACAAATAATTACATTTAAGAACAATCTATCTCACAAGCAAAAATGACCTGCTTTTGGGGGCCCCTTTCTGGCCTGGGCCCGAGGAAACTAGCACCATTTACCCCCCCAGTCCGACGCCTCTGCACATATGTCATTGAACTCCACTGCAATTCTGTATTTTGCATTTGCACTGAAGAGGAGAAAAGTGCGTCCACAGGGAGAGAAAGGAGAAGAGGGGATAGCTAACACGACTCAATGCTAAACCTGCACACATCCCTGTAGGTCTTTATCTAAACACTTGTACGTCTTCTGTTGCGTTCTCAGACTGTGAGCAGAGGCAGGTGAGTCACTTCCAGTACCTGAGCTGGCCCGATTACGGCGTTCCCACCTCGGCCGTGACGCTCATAGACTTCCTGAACGCCGTGAAGAAGCAGCAGAAGAAGACCGTGAAGGCTCTGGGACAGCAGTGGACCGGACACGCACTGGGACCGCCCATGGTGGTCCACTGCAGCGCCGGCATCGGGAGAACAGGTCAGGATCTGTGATACTGTAGCATAACTGTGCATAGAGAGGTCCTGCACCCATGAGAAAAACTTTGTTGCAGCCGTCATTAACGCTAGGATACCAGATTTTTCACAATGCAAAACAGAAAGTAGATATTTCAGTCTGTTAAACTACAAAAAGAAACAACAGCTAATGGAAACAAGCCTGAAATTTAGATTTGAAGTTTATATTTGCCATAAAATGATGCTGCAAATAACAATGTCTTAAACATTAGCTACCATTTTGTGCTTTTTAATAGTGCATTCAAACTGAACAGCATTTTTGCGCCAGAAATTGCGTGTCTGTACTAATGTACTAACATTTATGAAAGTTGACGTCCTGGTGCACATCTTTGCTGCCTGATTGGATGTCTGAGCTTTTAAATGCGTTTAAATCTGCATTTCTGCAACTTGTGAGAGACTTTGTTTTGGCACCCTGTCAGACCAGGTTGAGACAATGAGTTTTGTGAATTTAGTAAACTATAACTTACCTGATAGCACAACTTCCTCACTTCTTCTTCAGGCAATGTCCTTTTTAAGCTGCCTGTGTGCTCCTTCATTGTCACCGTCAGACAGCAGTGGTTTAAACAGATTGTTTGTCCACTCCTGGTTGTGAGATCGTGCCCCTATATCATAGGAGTGTAGTCCCTGATTGGTGGACACTCTTGCGTTAAATGCTTGATTAGGCAGAAATGAGACAGACGCAGGTTTAAGCTTCCTCACTGCAAAACTCGCCGTGTTGAATGCAAATTTGTGGGGCTATTTAGCAGGAAGCCTCAAGATACAAGTTTATAATAAATAATAATACTTTTTATTTATATAGTGCTTTTCTAGACACTCAAAGTACTTTACAGACAAAGCAGATAAACAAAGGTACAATACATAAAAACGTAGTAGTATGGACAGGATAAACGGATGGGTCTTTTTCTCAAGACCCATCTTGAGTGAGGTCAGTGCAGTCTCTGAGTTGTTGAGGTAGTGGGTTCCAGAGGAAGGGACAGTGATGGAGAAGGCTCTGTCGCTCCAGGTTTGGAGCTTGGTCCACGGAACAGTCCCAAGGACCATCTCCATGATGTGGTTGTCTCGGTCAGGGTGGATGAGCAGGTGCAGCTGGACGTTGGAGAGAACAGATGACACAGGTCCAAGTGAATCAGATGAAACTTCTGTTGTTTCAGTCGATGATAAGACCATCCCCTCAAAATATTTCTGCTGCAGCAAAAGTAAAGGTTCTGTAGCTTTTCAGGTGTCCAAAGATGACAAAGTTTACACTGATCTAACATGTAAACCTAATGTCTCAACGCAAAAATTCTGTTTGGTCTGAAACCGAATAAATCCATCTCCAAATCTGATGTTTCTTGACATGATCCCACTTTCTTATTTATTTTAAACTAACTTAGTTAAAACTTCATAGACATGAACTGAATAGGAAAGGCCAGTAGTACATAAGTTGTCCAATAAACAAGCCAACTGTTCCATGCACCGACCCAACTTCTCTCCATTGACTCTTTTGCATCTTTGCCACTCATTGCTGACATTTAGAATGCTGTATTGTCATCTGCATAAATGTGAAGTGTTAAGTCCTGTATGTTTTTAGTGACAGTCTCTTTGTGTTTTGTGTGTCAGGGACGTTCTGCGCGCTGGACATCTGCCTGTCTCAGCTGCAGGACGTGGGCTCGCTAAACGTGCATCAGACGGTGAAGAGGATGAGGACGCAGCGAGCTTTCAGCATCCAGACGCCCGACCAGTACTACTTCTGCTACAACGCCATCCTGGAGCACGCCCAGAGACAAGGGCTGCTGCCGGCCAATCAGTGAGCGCCAAAAAAAAAGACTCGCCAAACCACTGTCCCATTGTAGCAACATGTACAGTAACTCGCAGAAACAGACTGTTCAGTGAGAAACACAGATACATAAGCCAAGAAAACAGCCTCAAGTGTCTACATAGTGCTTTTGCTCAATATGTTAGTGAGAAAAAACAGGCAAGTGACGATATATTATAGAAAATTAAAGGTGAATGATGTGACTTTTCTGATTTAAAAAAGCCAAATTAGGGCTGTAACAAAAAAAGTGTGTATGACAGGTTTTTATCATTTTGAAGTTTCACATTATTGGGTAATGTACTATTCCTGTACTACTCTGTTAACCCTGGATTTTCCTAACGCAAACTGACCAACAACAACCGAGCTCTGGACTTCAAACATGAGGAAACGTCAGTCATGAAGCGGAATATACGGTTATTAAAATCTAAAATCTAAGCGAAGGAAACGCGCTGCAGCTTCAAGTAAAGTCTGCGCTTAAGCGACCGATCACAGACACAGAAGTTACACTACAGAGTTCATTTAAATGTCCTGCATGGATACAACAGACTAAAACACAAATGCAGACATCACCAAACATTTAATAGATCGAGCGCTTAGTCTGAGTGAGCTGTGTCTTTAGCTCAGACTCCCCGTGTCACTGTGGGTTTTCTCCGGTTTCCTCCTAAAACATCAATCAATCAATCAATCAACCTTTATTTATATAGCCCTTTACAACACAAAAAGTGACCAAAGTGCTTCCCATTAAAATATAATAAATACATAAAATCAGTGCACAGTTACAGTAAAAGAAAAAATACAAAATAGTTGTGTTACTACATTACTGAATGTTAAAAGCCATCCTAAACAAATGTGTTTTGAGCCTTGATTTAAAAAGGCCAAAGTCTGTGATGGTGCGAATATCGGGGGGAGTTTGTTCCAAAGTCTGGGACCAGCCACAGAAAAAGCTCGGTCACCCCAGTGTTTCAGCCTGGTTCTGGGAACCTCAAGCATGAGCTGGTTTGTCGACCTTAAAGCCCGACTAGTGTTGCGAACATTTAAAAGCTCAGTCAAATAAAATGGCGCTAGGCCGTTAAGAGCCTTAAAAACAAAAATTAAAATTTTAAAATCAATTCTAAAAGCAACAGGAAGCCAGTGAAGTTCGAAAAGGACCGGGGTGATGTGCTGACGTCTGGGTGTGTTGGTTAAAAAACGAGCTGCAGCATTTTGCACAAGTTGAAGGCGACTCAGTGCAGATTGGGAAACACCCACATAAAGTGCATTGCAGTAATCTATTCTAGAGCTGATAAAAGCATGAATAGTCTTTTCTAAGTCAGCACGATTTAAAAAAGGTTGCATGTTTAGGTTAGCTGGGCATCACTGTAGATTTCTCACTGTAGATTTCTCCTGTGAAAGAAAGTTGCTTTGTATCCACACACTGATGCGTTGGATGCAGTGACAGAGTGAATCCACTGGCCCATATTCACCTGCTGCTAGTGACATATAGATCTGATCAATGGACATGTTTTTAGTGGCAGGGGAAACTAGAGCACCCAGAGGAAATCGCCATAGACACGGGGAGAACATGCAAACTCCACATAGAAAGTATAGTCTTGCTATGAGGTCAGAGCTCTAACTGCTGTGCCGCCGTGTCGCTCAGATAGATTCCAGAGATATTTGTGAACTTCACAAAACCCTAATTTCAAGCATTTTGATTAATTTAACCTCGATTTATTGTAGAGACTTAGATTATCTTCCTTGTTTCAAAGTGTTTTGAACTAATTTCATGACATTACTCTTTGTTTCGAGCCACATTATTTGCCAGTGGTTCAAGAAAATTGTTCTTATTCCATTGGCAATTTTTTGTTCTTATGTTTAGCCGAATTTGTATAACCAGTCAGAAACACTTTGAAACAAGTGAAATATTCTACATTACAGAAGAAATTAAAATGTATCCAGTTAAAACAGCTTAAATCTCGATTAAAATTCTCATTCCTAGTCATTTTAAGCAAGTCTAGATGTGTAGTTTTTCCTGTGGAGGCACAATGGACATCTGAAATCGACATAGACACGAGGAGAAAGGCATAGACATAGAAAGGCCCCAGGCAGCCTGGGAGTCGAACTCAGAACTAGGGCTGGGCGAAATGGCAAAACAATATTATCACGATTTTTCTGGAGACGGATCACAATTTCGATTTTGTCAGAAACAATTCTTGTAGACTATTGTCTTTTGCCTTTGAGGTAAATACAATCACCTAAAAGTTCCTGCTTTACTGTGATTGGTTAAATCCAGCTGTCACTCACTCAGAGCAGAACAAAGACTGACCAGTGTGGACAGATTTTCAGAGAAAAGCCTTTAAAAAAATCACAAGCAACCTCAACCCATAAATAAAGTTATTCAAAGTTATTCAAATAATCAGTTAATTAAAACATTGCGTGTGGCATTTCTAACACTAATAACAACTTTTGAAAATCTGCTAAAATCCATGTTTCATTCTTAAATAGATATATTTTTGTAAATAAAAATTTGCTAAAATTCACCTGGAACTTGACTTGAAGCTGCAGCACAAAAGACCTCAACACACGACCTTCAAAATTCATAAAACTATTAAAAACGGACGGCAGATTTATTATAAAGAAACAAACTCAGCAACTCTGAAGCTAAGAGAAGTAAGTTGGAAATAATTATCTGTATTTTAACAACCAGATGAATTAAATAGAGAAATGCCTTACTCAGAACCTTCTTGTTATGAGGTCAGAGCTCTAAACATTTACTGGACCTGTCGTAAACCTCTGCTTTGTAACGTTTAGACCTTCAGCTTCAAATACTCGCTTTGACGTTATAAAACATTGATCAGAAAAAGTACATTCTGAAAATAACTACAGTAATCACACCTCAAAGTTAAAGAACATCTTGAGTTTAGAGTTTATTAAAATGTGCCTGTGTTAAAGCAAAAAAAATCAAAGCACAGTTTGTTCTTCTCGTTGTATCTGTTTGTGTAGAAGTTTGAAAAAGACGTCACGCTCCAGAAATCGTCTTTCATGAAACAAATGCACAGTTTAGCGTCAGACGTAGAGTTATTTGTTAGTCCTAGAAAAGAGAATAATGAAATTTAACATAGACACAGCTTAAATAACATTGAAGATTCCCTATAAGCCGTTCTCGTTGAAGCCCTTTAAGACCTCATGAGTAGTGCAATATATTTCTACTTTTATTCATTTTGTTCTTTTTTTTTTCTACATGATTATTTCTTTGCACTTTTGAAGATTGCCTTTGCGTGCTCAGAGATTAAATACAACACAAATGTCAGATATTAAGTGTATATGTGACGTGACCGGGAAGTCGTTTTGAATTAACAGCTGAGTTAAATCGTCCAAATGTGCGAAAATGTGCAAATGCCTCGTCTTTGAGAGTCAGCAAACATGGACCTACACATGTAATGGCACTAATCTTTTTGATATTAATAAGTTGAAATCAAAATATATAGTAAAAAAATAAAAACAGAATGAATTTGCAACACCATTCCAACCAGATTTCCAGTTGTTTCTCTTTGGTAACATTTTAAAATAGTGTTCCTTAGTAAACTTGACTTGAGTTTCTGTTTTGATGACTTGAAAAAGACTTGAAAAGCTCTGTGACTTCTTGACATGACTTTATGCTCCTCAAAACAAACGCAGACATTCTCCGCTTCACTAGAGCTGTGGTCAACTCTTTTAGCTCATATGAGGCGATCTAAAGCTGTAACTAGATTCTGGCAGTTTAAATAATGAAAATATTGTGAAGTTAACAACATTACTGACTCAATTTCGACAAATGACTCCAAATGTGGAATAACAGAAGCCAGGCTGGCGGCACCTAGTGCCTCCCCTCAGTTTCATTTCACTCCAGCTCTAGGTCAGGTATCGCAGGACTGCAGACAGTTCTCCAAAAGCAGGAAGTACGGTCGTCCAATCAGCGAACAGGAGCCGAGTGATGTTTTTGCCTGAACCAACTTATGTTGAGTGGAAACAAGTCGAAAAAGCTTTGTAGTCAGCTCACTAGAAGAGTTTATCACTTTGTGAAAACAAAAGTTATGCTGCTAAATCAACATTTGTGAATAAAATAGGACCCTACGACCCTTAAAAGTTATAATCAGGTGAAAACATGTTGAGAAAAACACTGTTTCAAGCTTCAGGAGACAGACATCTGTCAGACTGGTTCAGACCTGATTAAAACAGCTCGCTGTCGTCCCGTTTCGTTGTTTAATTCAAAGACGTTTCCCCAGTTAAGCAGACAGAGAGTGTCTCTTTCTGCATAACTCATGCGCAGGCAGAAAGTGACATTATAAAGTACAATTACATTAAGCACAATGGCAGAGATGCTTGTACCAGATTCTAGCTTTTACAGCTCATTTCCATCTGTAGTCCTGGGGAGGGAAGAGGGGAGGCTCATTGGACATGTTTATAGTTGTAGGAGGAAACCTACACAGACACGAGGAGAATATGCAAACTCAACATACAGTAGAAGGGCCTCGGGCCCTCTAGGAGTCAAACCCAGGACCTTCTTGCTATGAGGCCAAAGCGCTAACCGCTGCGCCACCGTGTCCACATGAAATGAAACCGGCTGATCCATCAGGCCAGAATGACGATGCAAAAATGGCAGCCTCACTTCTGTCACAGGGCAGTTGTGGCTACAATAGTAGCTTACCACTACAAACTGTGGAATGGAAGAATAAAGCAAAATGTGAAGCGTATTTGGGTGTCCTGAAAAGCCCAAAATAAATCCAGTTTATTATAATTATTTATTATAAGACTCACTGTTATTGAAACAGAGAGCCTGGAATGACTCACTGCACAACAACTGCTCTGGCATTTAAAGAGTTAATACAGTTTATTTGTAAAGAATCTGTGTCTAGAAGCCTTTACTTCAGTCACTAACATGTGCTTACTTACATATGAATAACAGTCCTTATAAATGCCTTATGAATGGTTTATAAAGGAACACTGTTTTAAAGCATTATACTCAACTAAACTACAAATGAATGGTCCTGTTTTGACTTCCTGGTGAGGAGGAATCTCATGTTATTCCAGTGGTTATTACTCCCTTTAACAACAGCTTAAACCTTCTGTACATTATTCTAGTTTTTGTAATTAAAAGTCTGTAAAATCGTGTAAATCTCGTGGTGGAGTGGGCTCTGTTTGTCTCTGTGTAAATGTACAGTGTCTTTGGCTTTGGTTTTGTTGAACAATTCTTTACTACAAAGTTCATATTGAATTTTTCTGTAGTGAAGCTTTCTGTTGTGGCTCAAAAATAACATTATGTTGTCCGTTTGACGACGGACGCGACGGCAGTTTTTTATTTTTCTATTCGAGTTTCTTAAATTTACAAGCTACACAGTTATTTACATTCATTTTATATGTGTTTTTGCTATAACCTTTTGTTTAGTCATGATTATTGAATCAAGCTATACTCGATTAAATACAAACTCTGTGAAAGTGAACTGATGTCTGTGTGTGTTTATCAGATACAAACATTCAGGGTAATATTTGGGATTCATTTTTTTTTAATTTAATGTATGACCGTACTTTCTGGACTATAAGCTGCTCTTTTTCTCACTGACTTATAAAAGCAAGATTTTGGAAACATTTAAGATCCTTTTTTAATTCATAAATCTAGATAATTTTGTGTTTCAAACTGTTTTGGTCTCATTTAAGCTTTGCCAGTTTGTTAAGAACATTTTAATAACCGTACTGGCAAATGTAGTAAGTAGTAAGTAAGTAATCTTTATTTGTATAGCGCATTTCACAGACACAGAGTCACAAAGCGCTTCACAGTGAGATGAACCCCTCCCCTCCCCACTCAGTGACAGTAAACTGCGGAGGCGATTCACCTGGCGCCTCAACCTCAACCTCCGACTATCACCAAGTGTTCCCTAACATGCATGTTATCAGTTGGTGGGGAAACCGGAGTGCCCGGAGGAAACCACCCAGACACGGGGAGGAACATACAAATCGTGCGGGAATCGAACCCGCGATCTTCTTGCTGTGAGGCCAGAGCGCTAACCGCTCTGCCACCATGCCGTAATCCAGGTTTGTACAGATTTTAACTTCAGGTTTTCGATTCCCAAGACTTTTCCATGACTTCTTCAAAACAATTCCCAACTTTTCCATGACTTTATTTAACGCACTTTTCAATCAAGAACCGCCTTTCATTAACTGATTAAGACCAAAACACAAAGATAGTGTGGATTTTTACACATAAAAATGAAAACGTTGAATTCCGAATCATTTTGATGATAAAGAGCTTTAAAATTCAAGTTTCAAGCAAAAGACCAAACCTTTCAATTTAATAAAGTAACTGAAAACCTGTTTTTGTCTATTGTTTTATAAATTCAATTTTATTCTGCCTTTTTCAAAACAAAATAGCAATTTATTTAAGTAATGATTTTATGAACATAAATGAAGTCGACATTTACTATTATTTAATCCAAATAACTGAATCTTGAGCTCTCAATTGTTCAAAGTTCAACCAGCGGGACCGTGTCAGAACAAATTATCCCTCATTTATTTTGAATACAAAGTATTTTCAAATTTTCCAAAACTTTTCCAAAATCTGCAGAATTCCAAAACTTTTCCAGGGCCTGAAAATTAGAAAATACATTTCCAGGACTTTTCCAGGTTTTCTATACAGTCTGAATCATATTTTACTATTTTAAGCCAATTTGTTTTAGAGTTGCCAAGTCCACAAAATCTGGCAACCCTGATTTCTTTTAGAAAAATTCAGAAATGCCTTGTAGCCAGTGAAATATTCCAAGTGTTCAAGATAAAACATTTGAAATCCAGATTAAAATTCTAAATCCAAACTCAAACATGCAGAAATCAACCCAAATACAACTGTGAGTAAACTTTACATACAATAATGTCCCTTTAAAGATTAAATCACACAATTTTTGCATGATATCACTTTGCAACCAGAACCTAAAATTAAACTATATTTTTTGTTTACACATTGTCTCCCTGCATTGATCCAAATATCATACATGTATTTTTGCCTTAATTCTTCTTTAGCTGTGCTTTATGAAGCAGAGATAATAGACACAATAGTGAACAGGCTGTAACTTGTAAGTAAAGTGTTTTATTTTACAGTCTCTTGTGTGATCTGTGGGTGGGACGTCCTCGGGGAAACGGAACTCTGTAAAATGGGATCGGTGAAGAGACATGATACACTCAAGTCATTCATACAACAGGTTTACTATATTACACATAAAAACATACTTAAGACTTGTCCCATTTTAAAACTTTTTAGAACAAACATGTATTTATGTAAATATAACATGATAAGGACATCACAATATTATAAAGAACAGGTCGTATAGTTTTAATAGATAGATAGGTGGTGGGCTTTGTTATGGAAAACGTTATATCTTAGTGTTGTCTGCGAGACATCTGATACAGACTAAGGTGTGAAATTTGTTCAGAAATGCACCAGGGGGGTCTTCCTCACAGGAAACTCTTTGTCTCTCACAAATAGTAAATGCATCTCTCACTGTAAATCTTCTTTGCTGTCATACCTATTCTATTGTACACGTGGTGATGAGGAGACAAAAGAGAGGCTTCTCCAGCAGAAACTTGGACAGACTGGGGACCTGACGGACAAGGGTGAAGAACAGGATTAATGTCATGTTATTGTTGGTCAGTATTTACTCAGTTACTGTAATTAAAGTACAATTTAAATATCTTTGTATTGTAACAACTTACAGTGAAAATATGGTGTCCCAGCGGTCTCCCATCCAAGGACTGACCAGGCCTTAGCTTCTGAGATCTGACGGGATCAGGCTTTGACGAGCAGGTATGACTGTGGAAATGGAGAATGTGAATATCTATGAATTAGAGATGGAAAAGAGTATGATGGACACTAAATGTGATTGTTTACTATAAAAATACATGTTCCTCTGAGCACTAAAGTGGTTTTGTTTTAAATTTAATGTATAGTTTGTGGCTGCAAACTCAAAAACTGAATCAAATTGTGACTTGAATCTTCCCATCCCTGGTATGAATTAATTACAGTTGGTGACAAAGTACTGAGTCAGTAACTTACAAGTGATGAAACCACAAGCATGAATTATTCTGACACTCAGAGGCAGAGCAGCAGACGTGTTAGTCATTTCTATTGTAGATTAATTATTTTTTTTTTAAGTCAGGAAAAAAACGGCGAGAGTGAGTGCTTCATGGGTCAAAAGAGTAAAAACAGTCAGGTGCTCTACAAGGATCCCGATACAAAATAAAGGACTTTTAATTTACCAGTCAGTGTGCGTCGGATCTTTTGTGCCTCATCTCACTCGCACTGGAAGGCAAGTTTTTTTTTGCTGCTCTCATTATTTTCTTAGTCATTTGAGCCGGTTGGAACAACTCATTACTTGTTGTCATGCATAAAATGGCAATAATAGAACATAAACGCAAGTATTTAATCAATGCATATACAGTATTTCACACAAAAAAATCTCAAAGTAATGTAACTAAATTGCTTTATTAAAGGTGGAGTAGCTGATTTTCACACTGCAAACACAATTTAGGTTTTAAATCTGACCACTTCCTCATAATATCGACATGTATTCATTTTGATTACAATTATGTTCTCTAAACAGGACCACCAAGCTTAGCCAATCAGAGCGCTGCATTCGACTTAAATTCTTTATTATTCAATAGGTTGGTTTCACGTGACATCACAACATTCTACTGGCCAATGTTATTTCAATGAGGTGGAGGGCAGCTAAAATGAAGATTGTTTAAATGCAGTTTATTTTTGCAATACAAACGAGTAATGGGTCTAGTCATCCTAGATATAGGCCTAGCCACTTTTTAAATTAGCAAAATACTTTTTAGTTTAGTTTAGTTTATTAGTTTATTTATCAGGGACAGTGCACAAAAAACATTAACCTATTGACCCTATTTTGTCCCGCCTACTTTTCTAGGACATGCACTTCCTGTTTAGCTGCATTTAGCCTGTAGATTTCAGTGATGGGTTTATTTTATCTGTCATTATATATATTAAAATTGCCCACAAGACAGACAAGCAAACATGTTAGCTACCTTAACAGAGCTAAACAGGAAGTGCATTTCCAAGCCAAGTGGGCGGGACAAAATAGGGTCAATACAAAAAAGGAGAGATGCTTGTGCCAGGTTGTAGCAAAGTTGCTAATTTCCACCTGGAGTCCCTGGACAGGTTGTTGTTAAAGATGGCGTACATGCCAATAAATACATATTTTTGTACAAAAGTAGTTAAATCATTCTCTCATCCAATCATGCATTTCATAAAACTTCATGCACTTCTACAAGATTGTCACACACATCCAGACACTATTTACATTATTTACACTCATATAAAGACAGTTAATGTGTACATGTTTGTTTGTCAAAAAGCCACTGCTTTGTCAGGCGTGTAAACATTCTATAATCTGTACATGAGATAATCTCATGTGGTAGAGTGTTCCATAGGCTTATGGCCTGATAGGAAAGGGGTTCTGCATCTTGGAACACTGCACTCTCTCTAACACTTGATCGTGTGGCTCGCAGCTTTTTTCAGATGTAAGCATAACAAAATTTCTCAGTGGGGGGCCACAACGTTATGAATAATTTTGAACAACATTACAATGTTATTAAATTTAATTAGATTTTCAAAATTTAACATTTTGTATTTAACAAGAATGTGATGGTGCCGATTAGATTTTTTATCATGATTTTTTTTTTTTTTAATTATTCCATAGCAAAGTTCAATGTTATTAATAGGAAAAAGTGCCTCTTGCCCTCTTGTGAAACCCACCTATTCGGACAGTACTCAGTGGTCTCATTTTTATACAAAATGCTGCATTTATCATTTACTTTTAGTGTAAAACAGAAAGTTTACCAATTTACAAGAAAAAAGTTAGTTACTCCAACTTAGCAGTAATTACATGTAGTAGTATTACTTACATGTATAAGTAATTAATGTGTAACTAATAACTTTTTGAAAGTAACTTCTCCTGCACATTTAACAGAGGAAAACTAGCTCTTTACAGCCATAAGGCCAAATGACATCATCACATTAGAACTCTGTTAACAGAGTCTATAAACCTACAAGTTTAGTCTCTATGTGCACTTGAACTATCACACATTACTCCACAGAATTAATCTAAAACTCAGACACTTTTCTGTCTCTGAACTGTGTGTGTTGCATTGACACTTCCTCGGTTTTAGCGCGTTATATTCAAAATAACGTGACGCGTCCCGGAGCGTGCGCCAATGCGCGCGGAGGGGGGCGTCTCCAACTATTTTGTTACAAACACGAATCCGGAGTAAAGGAGTCTTTTCCCTGGGTATGTGACAGCTGTTTAAACTAAATATTGTGATCGTTTGTGCTGCTTTTTGAGCATGAGCTGCTTTGTGTGTTGTGTGGCGCCTTAAATGAACTGAGGAAGGCTATTCGCGTCGTAAACAGCGCCAGCTCCGATGCGTAAAAGGCGAAAATGTGCGTCCGTGTGGCTTGTAAACCGTGTCTTTGTCGGTACATTTTGCAGCATCCCGCTCGTGTGAAAGTGTAAACATTTGCTGTGGAGCCTTGTGCTTGTTTGTGTCCGCGGTGGGCATGTAACGCTGCTTCTAATGGGTCTGTAGGGGGGAGGGATAGAGTTGTTGTGCTGCGAGAGAGACAGGTTAGAGAGACATTTTACCCCGCGCTGAAGGGGGTAAACAAAGAATCTGCAATGAAAAGCGAACATGTGCGCTTGTAAACGACTAATAACTGCTGCTTTTTGTCGCCGAAATGATTGGCGTGGCTCCGCTCTGCCTTTGCGTACTCGCCACAGTTCCCCGTTCCGTTTGACTTTGGCATTGTTTAGTAAGGGCAACTGGATCCGCTCTTTGCCGCACGAATAGATGCTCCCAAAGCCACCCCGCGCGTTCAAATCCTCGCGTCAACAAAGCGACACCCACTAGCCTGTCGTTTGTCAGCTTTTTAATCGTGTAATTTGGTTGTACGGACGTGGAAATGCCCCGCGTACGTCGGCAGCAGAAGGGAGCAGTTTGGCGCTGCTGGCTCCTCCTCGCCGCTGCTGCTGTGGGTTTTCCTGCCCCGCACTGCGTTGTCTCGTGTTATTTTTTTGCAATTTGACACCGCTCAGAAGCTGTCAAACACGCTCGTATGCGACGTGAGGAAACGAGACGACAGCCTGTGCGTGAAAAGTGCGGGATTTGCGGCTCGGAGAGAGCGGGGAAGCAGCGGCAGCAGCTCTGGGTCTTGTGCCTGGTGGTGGTGGAGGAATCCCTGGTTCTGCCTCTGGAACAGCTCCGCCTGTCGTGGGCGAGGGTTTATTTTGGAAGTTCCACCTTTTCCGGATTTGTAATAAAGGCTTTGACAGGTGATTGGCTGCGCTGTGTTGAAGTGGGCGTGGTCGAGTCGGTGTCACGTGTCGCTGAACTCCAGGAAGTAGGCGACATGGAGAGATTGCATTGCAGAGTTTACTTTAATAGTCAAGTATTGATTATTTATCTTTTGGATTAATCGACTTGTCAAACAATTATTTCTGTTGCGGGTAGAGAGTGTTTGAATGTATTTCTGGATAAACAGAGGTTGAAATATGATTACAAAAGGCTGATGGTTGGAAGAATATCGTTATCGTTTTTGTTCTTTTGTTTTAACCTGTTAAGTCCCGGTTGAACTTAGTTGTTTTTCTCGAATGTTCATACCTAAAAGTCCAAATTACAGTCTATATGCTTTGTCGATGCATCACTTGAAGGACTTTTTCTAGTTTGTGTAGAAATGTAACAACTAGACCTGTGGATACAACTATTTTTATACTGTAGATCGGCACAAGAGAATCTTTTCTGTGCTAAACTGCTCTGTATGAATGTTATCACTCTAAAACACATTTTGTCACTATGGTGATGACATTACTATAGTGTTTTTACATGTATTTTGTTATATGTAGCCTATATACAGTTTAGTCGACTAGACAAAATGTAATTTTTACAGCTCTATGTAATCGCATGTGTTGGGTGTAACGTAGTGAATGTAACTTACTGTAATTAGATTACATTTTTGAGTATCTAGTAGTGTAACTTAGTTACTGTGAAAATACTTGTAATTAAATTACAGTTACTAACTTACTAATAAAATACTCTTAGTTACTTTAAGGGGAAAAAATCTATAAAAGTGATTTAAAAAGTATGGGAGATAAAACAGCTCAGAGACACAAATCAGCAACTGAAACAGGGTCCAGAATCATTTTTAATATTGATTTAACTCAATTTGAGCCGATTTAGCCAACTCATGTGTTTGTCTTTGTTTAAAGGGCTGCGATAACATTTTAAATCCCCCTTTTTTGGATCAATATTTGCAATATTACACACAGAGTAGTTCTAAAGTAATGTAACTAAGTTACTTTCTTGGGGCAGTAACTAAGTAGTGTAACAAATTAGTAACTAATTACATTTTTAATAAGTAATGAGTAACTAATTACTTTTTCAACACTTTTTTCCCCAACACTAGTTATCGCTTATTTTTTCTTATGGTTTCTAACAAATAAAATTGTCCCACTCTTCTATGGTTTCTTCTGAATATAAATTAATAGGACATGTCATATTCTGGGGGAGGGGAGGCATTAATGGAGTCATGTTTATTAGAGGTAGGGGAGGAAACCTATGCAGACACGGGGAGAATTTGCAAACTCTGTGGTAGGAGAAACTCCGCACACCCGAGGGGCGACAGGTGCGTAGGAACGTAGCAGATACTTGTAGGGAAAAATCCCGCACTGTCTCACTCAAAAAGAGACATTTTTCCCTACCAGAATTTGCAAACTTAACTGGGAATCAAACCCTGGACCTTCTTGCTGTGAGGCCAGAGCGCTAACCGCTTGTTTGTTTATAATTATTAAAGTTGTCCCTCTCTTTTACTAAGGTTTCTTCGGAGTCTAAATTAAAGGCATGAACATGAATGCTTAAATGTCATGAAACATAAATAAATAATGCTAGTCTGGTTATTGCATAATACAATATGCATCAAAAATAAAAAGGACTTAGGTATAACTACTGTGCTGAATATGTAACAAAAGACATAACGATTATATGTTCCCAATGTTCACATATATTGATTTATGAATAACTAAAGACAGCTTTGCAGCTTGAACCTAAGTGCAGTTGTAAGCAAACCATTTATAATGAATGAACGTTGTTTAAAGTGTAATGACATCATCTCATATTGATATTATGCATAAGTCCAACCCAACCCTGGAGGCAAGGCAAGTTTATTTGTAGAACGCAGACTAAACAAAGTAATTCAAAGCCACATAAATTATCATTATTTATAAAGAGGAAAGTGCAGATAAAAATCATTTGAATATAATGTATTTGGTTTCAAATCAAGTTGACCTTTTGTGCTTTAGTTCAAGTGTATCCAAAGGTAATTACCATAAGCAATGTTTTCATAAACCCAGCGTTTATGTGTGCTATTGAAGATCTTTAAAAAGGTCTTGTGGCTTAGTCCTACTCCAAACCAAGAACCACATTTTGAAACATTTACAAAAACCTGTAATAAAGAGCTCAAGAGCGAGTTATATTCCTGTTTTTTTATTAAATTGTTTACATTAAGGCCAGAATTCTCCCTGAAATAGTGCCAAACCCTTTAGTAGGACTTCTCTTGTCAATAAAAATAAAAGCAAATCCCATCAAATAATTGACTAAAAAAACAAAGTAATCTATATAATTTCAGTATGTTCTATCATTAAAAGTAAGAGTGACCCCTATCTATGTCTGTTTTAAATGTTTTATGATTATACATTTATTAAATCTGAACCTGTTTTTACTAGACTTTACTTGGCTAAACCTGAAGTATTATTTGAGCTGGATGTTCCTTTATTCATTCACACAGTTGTTTCTAAAAACATGTTGCAAAGTGTGTTTTAATTTCTTTCTGTTGCTACTAAATGTGTGAAAAGAAAGTACGCCTTTAAGAAAACACACTTATCTACCAAAACCTGCTCAAATGTTGACAATAAAACATAAATCAAATTACTTACATCAAATTTCGCTGCTTAAAATGACATTTGAATAATCAGATTACTCAGAAATCAGTTTATGTTTAGATTTCTGGTTTGAGCAAGTCAACCACGGTCGCGCTTCTACTCAAAATGGGTGTGCGGGGACCTCTGTGGGATTACGGATCAACTGACGGCTAATTAAACCAATCAGCATCAACTTCTTCGCCTTCTAACTCAAATTGACCAATGGGTGCGCGGTGTGGGCGGGGTCTGAGCGGAGGACACGCCCCCTACAGCGAACCGAACGGAGATTGTTTTCCTCTGTCGAAGCAGCTCTCTCCACTCCACTGCTTCAAATGCTAAATTAATACATCACTAATCGCTCGAAACTTTTCCAACCAACGTCGCTGTGCCGTTTTTTGGGATTGCTATCGGCGCTAATCTGCAGACTTCAGTTTTTTGCCGTTTAAGAGAGGGGTGAGTTAACAAGGATTCATTCAGTAATAATCAGACAGATCTAGTGACTAATCTGAGGTTGTATTTAGTGAACATGCTTCCGATCGTTACGTTAAACTTGATTTAGCGCATCGTCGCTTTAATTTAACCTTTATTTGGTCAGAATTAAGAGCTAGCAGATCGCTGTTCGGCTGCAGCGTTAGCCTTTAGCTGCATGTGCTTCGAGGCTAATCGTGGACAGCAATGTTGTGGCACAAATGACGCTAGAGGCATTACGTGTTCTGCTAGCTTTACAGTCGCGGCGGCCATTTTGGGACTGTAAGAAATGTTAAAATGTAAGAAAATAGCGGAAATTCGTAACAAAGTATTAACAAAACGGAATATTTGTCTTTCGAATAATGAAGTTAAATTTATTTGTGTAATGAAATGTTAAACAAAGTCATCTTAACTTATGTAAGCAGCAATAATTAATGTTAAATACGCAATTATTTGAGTAGGTTACATATTGAGTCTGTTGTAATTAAAACTATGTAAAGCAAAACAATAAATGGATCAAAATACAGTATCGTCATCTTTGTAAGAGCTACAATAAATGAAATCAAAGAGAAGTATATATTAAAATACAAACTAAAATAATAGACACATATTAATAATTATAAAAGCCTATATTATGAATTATGTCCACAACATAAACATTAGATAATTGCAAACTTACTGAGGACAATTTAAATAATAAACGCAAGTCCTCAAATAGCTCTTTTGAGTTTCTGTCACATCTTTTGTATTTAAAATTGATTTTTATTTAATTGTATGCAAACTTCTGCATTAATTGTATGAAAACAAATAAAAAAATATAAAATAATAATAGCTTTACATGTCTTTTAATGCTTTTATGAACAGAACTTGGCACGTTACAAAGTTTCAATCGAACGGTTCCTCTAGTTTTATTTTAGCACATTGACTGTTGTTTACATTAGCTAGCGCTTAGCGTCCAACCTACCACCGCTTCTGACCAAACAACTCAAAACAAAAACCTCCACAGCCCTTTAGACATGTGCATTTGTGACAGATTCGGAGTTGCCACCGATACAAAACGCCAGTCTTGCAAAACTGCGACGTAAATTTGACGCAGATCCACATTTCTGGCACGTCCGCCACACGTTAAATGGCGGGCGGGGAGACGTTACGTTACATCGAGGTCGCGGCTTGTGCTAGGCCTCGGAGATCATTTAACAACTAAAACACGACTTAAAACAACTTAAACGCATCGTGCATGGTTGCTTTGAACGTAGACTCAACTTAAAACTATCTAAAAGTTCGTTTTGAAAGTAGGAAATGCGGTGCTAGTTTGCTCGATTTGTTTCAGTTCGAAGCGACCATTTGCTTCACTGTCGGGAAGAGAAACGCGAGCTAAATGTCGTTTTTAAGGATTGATTTTGAGTAACCCCGCTCGACAAGACTCTTTAACGCCCTCGCCGTCTTTTTAATGTGGTAAAAGTGAAAACATTGAGCGGGTTGTGTCGTGGGGAAGTTGTGAATGGCAGAGCTGCTCCTCGCGCACAGCCCTGTTTGTGTTGAGGCGGTGACGTAAGGCCGCTATAGCATGTTTCATTGGCTGGAAAAGCTACGTTCGGCCCTCTTCTGTCAGCTGTGTTTGAGCTTTCCCGAGCAAATGTGGGCTGTGTGTTCTTTGCATTTACAGTACAAGCGTTTTAAAAGTGTGTGAATGCTTTCTGAGTTTCTGAATGAAGGTGGATTTCAATGGAGAAACATAGAATAGCTCAAAACATGAAATAAACACACGGTTTTGTTAAATGTAACCATTCAGATACATGCAAGTGATATTATAGCATGGTTGAAAGACATGTATGCTATTTTATATTTTATCTGCCTTGTGTATGTAATCGTAAAGTCAGACAAAAAGTGTTCTAAAAAAATTATGATCCTACAATAAGACTCAGAATGTTAAATGTTAAACCAATGGAGATTTAAAATAGCTAAATACCAAAATATAGCAGGTATTAAAGCATATTCTGACCCAGCAGTTTATCGGCTTGTTCGGTGGCTGTTTTGTTTACTTTTTTGTATTGTTTTGGTTAATAATCCAATATTAGTTCTGCAAACCTGACAGGAAACATGGCAGATTTATCATTGCCGTAACCATTGCAGCCTCCTTAGCCTTAGATTTTAATTTACTTTACAGATTATGCTTTTTATGAAGAACAAAATAAATGTGAGGATAGAAAGTAGAATTCTTTGCAGCCCCTAAACACAGAAATAAGATTAATTGACCTTTATGAAGTAGAATAAGCGCTAATCACAGGTCTGTTGCGTTTTGCCTCAACTTAAGTATATCTATGCTGGGGGGTGTATTTTATTTTATTTTTGTTTTGTTTTTTTATATTTATTTTCTAAATTGTAGGCTTATTATTAGTTTCCTTGACCGTAACTAAAGGTCGACCGATATAGGTTTTTCTTGGGCTGATACCAATGCCGATTTTTATGAATTTTGTATGCCGATATCAGTGGCCAATTTTCAAAGCCGATTTCTGAGGGCGATTTTCTTATTTTAGTTTTTGAAAGACATCTAAGATGATATTGTTTATCCAAAAAAGAAAAAGTTCAATCTAGACTATTATTTTGTCTCATTGTTTAATGAATAAAACATGTTTATGCACATTACAGAACATTTTAACTCAAGAAAGTTTCCTTTTCATATAAAACAAACCGTATAATTTCTCTCCAAAACTAACTTGGAGATCAACTGATCACTGTGAGTGCAGCTCTACCGTGCACACGACTGTGTAAACAACTGCCTCATCAAATATCGACCAAAATGTGGCCGATAGTCGATGTGGCCGATATGCAGAAACTCACAAATATCGGCCGGCCGATATATCGTCTATCTCTAGCTGTAACTCTAAAATCACTTGCCGTACTTATTACATCCTTAGGTGAAAAATAATCAAACTTTTAGCAGCATGTAAAATTAGAAAATATTTTTATTTGATTTGTGTTTGTTTGTTTTTGTCATTTTGGCTAAATACATCAACAGCTTTTTTCTGTTTAAACATTATTTAATTTTGTAAATATTGTCTATTACACTTTAAATGTTAACCATGTCACTTTTCTGGTGGAGGACCTAACTACTTTTCATATATTTGTGCTTGTAATGTTCCTCCAACCTTGCTAAAATAAGATTGCATTTCCAAGCTTTTTTGAATAAAATTACCCTACAACCTATCAAATATATATTAAATATGTGCAATATTATTTACTTTTCAGTTCATAGATTGGATTTTGAAAACTGATTCTTTTTCACAAGGCAATCCTGACAGTATCTGAAGACGCACTGGTTGCAAGTCTCTGTAATAAATAACCGTTTGTCTCTTCTTGTCTTTGCAGGTCTGACAGTTCTCTCGAGCATGAGTTCATAATGAAGAGGCGGTTGGAGGATCAGGACACAGTTTTTGCGTCCCAGCAGCGGCGCCTTGCTGGAAACGCAGAGGTCTTCCAGCATCGCGCTCTGGCTCCGGCTCCACCTGCTCCGGCGGTTTACGAGGCGGTGTCCGAAAACATGCAGCCCACAGCCGGAGTGCAGTACTCCGTCCCACAGGGATACCAGGTACACACACAGGCTTTGAATTTATACACACTTGTTTATCACTGCAAGTGCTAAATTGCTAATGTACAAACTAAAAATTGTATTATACTATAAACTCTCATAGGGATTTAGAAAAAAAAAAGTTCTAAGGGATAATCGGCCATCAGTATCAGCCAGTAATCAGTAATGCGCATAAGACCTACAATTTTATATAAAAATCTCTTTCAACTTCTCGATCCCTGCAGAAACCCTGTTTAACATCTTCCACAAACCAGATCTGCACTAACTTAGATTTAGTGTATGTGAAACACAAATGTCAGCATTAGGGCCTGACCGATATGGCTTTTTCGGAACCGAATCCGAAATAAAGGAGGCTGGGGGTGCCGATAGCCGATAAGATAGCCGATATAATTAGAAATTGAAAATAACTTTTTTATTAGGAGCAGATATTAAAAAAACTGGCTTTATTGCTTTTAATTTGGGTTTATTTGGGTCACATTTAGTGTTACTTCGCCTCTTATGAGTGACTTTAAAGGCTTGGAACTTGTTTGTATCACATTATTTTTGATAGTCCTGTACAACTGAAGTGAATTCAGGAGGCTAAATTAGCCTCATTAATATGCATGACGTCGTGGCAAATAAAATGCGTAAATGTCGACCATTAACACCTCTTTTCATGGCTAATTTACATGTCAATGTGTGTCCAGTAATCATCAACACAAACACAACACTTAACAGTCTCCAGAGAGAACGAGCTGAGGCTTCTAGCTAACTACAGTGAGCAAAAAATTACATCGAAAGTTAAAGCGAACATGTTTTCAACACTCACCGCACAGATAACCTCTTCTCAGATCCCAAGTCTTCACAAATATAACTCCTTTAATCCAAACTCCAAACGAGAAAATAGTGAGAAAGCTAACTTTTCCCTCTTGTTGACAGCAACTATGTGCCCTCTTTTATGACGAGGATCATCCCCTTCTACACTTTGATTAAATAAAAGTCCTTTCTGTTGTTGCGGGCGTAATCTGTGATGAAGTTATTTCCTTTTCTTGAGTTAGTAGCGGAGTTGACAGCGTTTAAATCAAGCGCTGTCTCAGAGCGTCAGCCTGGTGCTGCGTTCAGGTGCAGTCCGACAATAAAATAACTCCACAAATAAATGTAATAACCGTGTTAAATATTAATTTGATTGGTGATTAAATATAATGGTTGTATTCTGGAAGATCTAAGCTTTAAAATGAGGTGCAACATGTCCTAAATATCGGCGATATATTGACCGATAACCGATTGAACTGTAAGTACTCATATCGGCCAAAAATATCAGTCAACTGATATATCGGTCGGGCCCTAGTCAGCGCCGTATTCATGGGTTTTGGTCCTAACACATTTTGCACATGAGCAAATGTTTCATAAATGTATCCCAAAGACAACAAAAAACGAGAGAAAGCTTTTAAATTGGTACCTTTTAAAAATACTGTTACCTAAATGTAAATGTCATTCAGGTAGAGAGTAAAAGTATTCAAACAGAAAAGTACTCTTAGAAGGCAAACTTCTTCACAAAGTTATTCTCTTAAATGTAACTGAACACTGCCCACCTCTGGTCTTGAGTGAACTGCACCGGGTCGTTTGAGGTCTGACTCTCTTCGGCTTAAGTCAAGGAGCAGCTCCACAGCAGCGTGATGATTGAAAAAGATTACACGTCTGCAAGCAGATATAAACAGAAAACTAAATATATATACTTATTCTGCAGCGCTAAAGCAAAAAAAGATACACAACAGAAAGCACCATTGTGGTTTAGGAGGCTTCTAGATACTATGATGACATCAAAACAAAGTAAGTTTGAATTATTATCAGCTGTTTCCTAGATAGCATTAGCTTCCCTAAATGCAGAGAGTGAAGAGATAGAATGAAGATAGAGATAGATGTTGGTAATTTATTATACAATTTCCTTATGCCAACCTCAAGTCCACATCTCTGCATCTCACAACACCATAAACTTGGTCTCTTCACTCTCTCTTCACTCTTTACCTCATTTAACCCATAATGCTGCGTTCAGACCGGACAGCGTTGGAGCTTCCGATACGTCCAGCTTATCTATTAAGTCAATTTAAACAGACATTTTGAGGCGTCCTGCAAAGTTGCGTTTAGCACTGCAAAATTTGCTTGTTCTGACGCCGTGTCCTGCGAAGTAAACGCCCCAACTTGCGACGTGCGCTTTGGCCGCCTCATCAGACGTCGACGTCCGATTTGAGCGCTGCTGAACTTTCAAGCTTTAAACGCGGCGTCAACGTATCAGACACTGCTCTCCTGTCATGTAGTGACATGCTGCTCTGCTGTCACATCACGAGGAAAGGACTGTTTTTTAATAACCTTTTTAGAGATTGACCAATAGGGATGGGACGAGACAGAATTTTCACGAGACGAGACGAGCCACGAGATTGGGTACACGAGATCGAGACGAGACAAGATTTTTAAATAATTTGCATTAATTGTTTCAATTTAGAAATTAAACAAGGCAAATTACAAAATTTGATTTGTATTATTTATTATTGTTAGTTTATATTCTTTTAGTTTAGCTTTACCTTTCATTATGTGTATCACCTTGGATTTTTATTATTTGAACGATCTGTGTTTTGACTGAAATTGATCCACTCCTCCATGTGTAGCTCAGACTCCGCCCCCTTTCCCCTTTCCTTTACAGCGCTGCCGCTGCTGCTGCAGGGACCAGACACACACAGATGAGGAGACTTTCCTACTTTTTACATGATATAGGCCAAAATATCTCTTTGTGGATCTATTTTAAACTATGTTTAAGTGTGAAAAACACTGCGCTGTTCCCGCGATGTCCGCGCGTATATTTGACGATTATATATTTTTCGCGCTAACTTTTACAATGTTTAGGACTAATTATCTCTGTCAATATTGGTCCTATCTTTACGAAATAAAAACTGAGACAGAGTTTAGACAATTTTCTGTCAGAATAAGTCTGCTACAAGTCTGTGTGTGGAGGAAAATATTTGCTACAGCTGCTCAAAGATACGAAACTTAATTTCATGACCATGGAAAAATCTCACGAGACAGATCAGTATGTGTGCGCACAGTATCGTGACAGTTTGATCTCGCGAGATCTCGCGGCACGAGATCTCGTCCCATCCCTATTGACCAATATGGGTTTTTCTTTGGCAGATGCCGATACCGATATTTCAAAATGTTGTCAGCTGATGCCAATATCAATGGCGATTTTCAAGGACGATTTCTTATTTTAGATTTACAGCCATAGCTGGAGAGAAACCAAAAAAAACCTTCAGTCTAAACTATTATTCACCACGGTACATGTGTCTCTTTCACCCAGTGTAATGACACTTGTATTTTGGCCCAAGAAACAATCATTTCATAGGGGGTATTCCATGAAAGTGGCTTAACAAGTCTAGGCTTATCCTAAAATCCTGAGCTGAAACTAGCTTCATCTCCAACTTAAGCCTCAAGTGGTTCCATGAAAGAAATAAGCCTGGGTCTGAACAACGCTAATTCAAGCTTGAAGATTAATCTGGGCTGTGAGCGCGCTCCCGCTGAATGTGACGAGACCAGATCAATGGAGCAAAGACATCACTGAGAATGAGAGAGAAAAACACTTATTTTACATGATCTGACTGAAACACGAGAGGAGCCAAAGTGCACACGGACTCTAGTTTGATTTGCAAAGCAAAAGTTTTCAGTTTATACTGGTTTATTCTGGTGCGGGGAGCGAGAGGCAGCCCCTCCCATCCTGTTCACTGCCCGGAGAAAGACGAGGCAGTTTATGCGAAGGAGATCCAGAGGATTTATCATCGTATTTGTGAGTAGGCTCATTGTTTTCTAATGCAATGCACGGTTTTCCACTCCGCATGTGGAACTAGTCCCGCTGCGTAAAGTTGTCACAAAGTTGTAGCGTAACTCTTCACAACCAGAACAAACCAATCAGAGCAGAGGATGTGTGTCCGTGGTGTGAGGAGAGACGAGGGAGAGATGCGATGAAGCGCTTCTGTGCGTAAAAGCAGCAGCATGACTCCACGGCTCTCACACTTTAGTCCTGCTTTCGTTGCTTCATCCTTTAGACAAATAGCTGCATGTCTGTGCTAAATCTTTTGTAGTTTAGATGCACATTAATTTTCCAGTTAAATATGTGGCTCTTTGTGCTGCCAATGTGACGTTTGCTCTTACAAACGCGTCTCTCCACAGCGAGAGCGGCTCAAAAAAAGAAAAAGAAAGAAAAGAAACAGCGAAAGCGGCTCTTTAGTGCCAATGCCAAGTAAATAAAAGTGAATAAAAAGTGACTCTATAAGTTGTGTTGGGACAAACAGAGAGATTTCACACAGCTGTGGAAGTGTGTGAGGATAAACATGTGACTTAAGTGTTTTTTAGACGTTTTTTGAGACAAAGCTAAAATAATCTTGACTGTTAGCCTGGTCCCGACCAGGTTTATGTCTGCGCACTTGTTACTGCGGCAACTCAGCGTCACCTCTGGTTAGCCGCGTTAGTGGAACGGAAATGGAGATTTCATAAGCCTAGATTGGCCAAATAAGCCAGGCTTTGGCTTTAGCTCGCTTCATGGAATACCCCCATAGTGTCATTAAAGACACTCATATCGTTTATTTTGACAAACAAACAAGCATTTATTTGACCAAAATTGAGGCTGATAGCCAAAAGGACCATTTCCAAAAACTCGAAATCACAGTCAACGCCCGGGGGCCAGATGCGGCCCTCCACCTCATTTCATCTGGCCCTCAAGGTCTTATAAAGCTTTACTTACCTGTATAAGGGACATGATCTGGACTGACAACAAGTTCACATGGATGGATTAAACCACTGTGGTACAACGGAACAACAGAGGAGTACAGAGACGGCAAAAAGGACATTGTCTGGAGGAGGAGAAAGTTGTGCTATCGCGTAAGTTAGCTACAATTTATAAACGCAGCAATACTCTCACTCCTTCTCTCTCTCAACGTGATCTGTCTACGTGCAAAACAAAGCCATTTTCAAAAAGCAGGAACGCAGAGACCTTTAGGTGCTTCGAAAATATTCAGCGTCAAAATTCGCTTCAAGTCGTGGAATAAGACGCTCCAACGTTGTCCGGTCTGAACGCAGCATAAGAAATCAAAAATAATCCCTACAAACACGACTCTTTTCTTGTGTTTGTGGCAGGTTCCCACTGTGGCTCAGAACAGCGGACATGGACACGCTCCCAGTCCAGCGGTGCACAGTGTGTCTCATCATCACAGTCCTGCGGTCCAGTCCCACGGCCCGGCTCTCATCTCGGGACACAGTCATTCGGCCGCTCCACAGGCCTCGGTGCAGGGCCAGCAGCAGTTTCAGCGGCTCAAGGTCAGTCTGATGAACACTGTGAACAGACGCTGACTCACTATTTGACTTTTATAAGTTTAAACAACTTTACAGACACTGAGAAGGTTTTAAAGTTTAGTCCGTGCTAACTAATTTTGTGCTTTTTGTGTCTTGTAAAATATAAAATAACTTAATATTTTCATTGTTGTATTCTTTTCTTTCCTGCCTAAGGTGGAAGATGCTTTGTCGTACTTGGACCAGGTGAAGCTGCAGTTTGGAAACCAGCCTCAGGTCTACAATGACTTTCTGGACATAATGAAAGAGTTCAAGTCTCAAAGGTAAGAAAGAAATGTTAGTTATTATAGAATTTGTACAACTCATATATAACGCTAACACGTCTTGAGTTTTTGTGACGTATCGTCCCTGGGCAGCACCAGCGGAGAACAGTGCGTCGCCAACTCACCGTTAAGTTGAAAAGCTGCTGAAGTTAGCAAAGGAAACCGGTTTCAGGAGTCACATCCATCCAAAGACTCAAGTGCGGGAATGTTCTAAAGACGACTATGCATTATACAAGCTGATGAGTATTCAATATGCAAAATGTGCCTTTGAAAAGTTATCCCTAAAGTGCTAGCACGTCCAACATGATCAGTTTGTCCAACTAAAGGTTAAAAATCCAAAGTAAAATCCTTTCAGTTTAGTGCTTCAGACAGTGTCACAAAGTTCACACCAAAAATAAACGAGTATTTATGCTTCATTCGACATAAACTCCAATCTGAAAGTAACACTAAAGTCATAAAGAGACGTGTGCACTTGTCACGTAAAAACCCGCTGGGAAAATAAACTGTGTGGGTGTCATCTTCTTTGTGAGTCACATTTATCATTAGTTAGTAATTAATCCCTCGTTGTAATTAGATTGAGAACATTAAAGCAATCATTAACAGTGTTGGGTAAGTTTCTGTAAAATTCTAATACATCATATATATGTATCTAGTTACAGGGAGAAAAATGTAATACATTTGTATTACAATATTACTGTCTCAAAAATGTAACTGAGTTACACTACTGTGAGTTACTTTGAGCTCATCACACATTTAAGACCTAGTACAAAGCTAATCTGTCACATTTACACTTGATTACTGATTAATTTATGGAAAAATGATGTCACAACACATTTTCTTCATAATGTTTTATTCAGCTTTAAGCCAACAGACAGTATTTTGGTCTTCTGGTCCTGAAGTGTCTTTTTCAATGGAATATAATATATGGAAGTGTAACTTGAGTTACTCAGATGGTAACTAGTTATATTGTCAACATTTTTATAAGTAATGTGTTACACTACTTAGTTACTGAAAAGTGGAATATATTACAGTAACTAGTTACTTCCAACACTGATCATTAAAGATACAATAATGTTTTGTTTTGGTTTTAATTGATTAATAATTTCTATTCATTAGAAATTATTTTTTTAAAACATTAAATCAATTTTTCATCATTAATTAAAAAATGCATTTTTAAAATTCTATGTCATATATATATTAAAAATATTTAACTTTTTCACTTTTGTTTAAAAACTTTGATTTTGTTTAAAAAATATATCTATCGTTTTTGTTATTTATGCCAATAATTGTGAATAATCACAAAATTGTGTTTTTTTCTTTTCATTACAATCGCGATTCTAAAATTTTATATTGTGACATTCAAATGTGACTTATCAGTTTTAGAATATCACTTTTATAGTTCCAAATATCCCTCACAGACCTCGTTATCATGTGTGTTTGCAGTATCGACACTCCGGGGGTCATCAGCAGAGTGTCGCAGCTCTTTAAGGGTCACCCAGACCTCATCATGGGCTTCAACACTTTCCTGCCGCCCGGTTACAAGATCGAAGTCCAGACCAACGACCTGGTTAACGTGACCACACCGGGGCAGATCCATCACATCACACCGCACGGGATCTCGGTCCAAAACATCCCCATCACAGGAGCCTCCACACAGCACCCGGCCCCACACACACCCACTGTGACTACTGCTGCCACTGCTCCTGTCCTGAGCCAGCCCAGCCCCGCCAAGGTCACCAAGGTACAAGCACACCACTAAAACTGTTCAACAAGACACATTATAATTTATTATACAGTGTTACTACTAGAGTTTGAAAGAAGATCTATTAGTAACAGAACTACAGGTGTTCAAAGGAGACATATTAAGCTTGCATACTGAAGAAAAAACTAGTCTACTGATTTGTAGTTTAAAACATTTTATTTCTATCAAGTAAATTTGTAAAATAAACTTTGCTCCAAATTACTTGCTTTCTCAGAGAAAATCTAATACCCAAAATTTTCAGCTGCCATTCTTGAAGAGCCACAGCATGAGTGGACCTATGGCCACCACTGGTGGCAACATGTATTTATATTTCATTTGAATTTACAGCACATCCTTAGATGCATAGGCCTTTTATTAGAAATATACTTCAATATAACAAGATGTAATTCAGGGGGTCTGGGGGCCCTCCCCCATGACAATTTAAAAACAAAACCTAAGCAATTCCTTGTATTTTTGTGTTTTAGATGTGATATTCTTATTATGCGATGTGAAAGACATGAGAAAGTTAAAAAAAAAGATCTCTTTGGGGCCCCTATAGAGGCCAGATTTAAGGGGCCCAGCCCCAGATTAGCTCTGCCCTTGTGAAACTGGGCTTTCTTCAGTCAGAATCAGGACTGTCCTGTGTGATCAGAGCAGAGAAAACACTGCTCCCAAACTTTAGTCAGGGCAGTGTCTAAACTTCTGTTTTATGTCACATTCTTGCAAAAGTTTTAAAGATTTCCGAGCTGTGCCGTTTCACATGATATGTGGTGCTGTTATTTTTGCATGATTTATTTCACTGTACATTTTGGACCTGTTCTCTGTGGATATAAGGCTGATTTGTACAAAACATTGATCATTATGAAGGTCCAGTTTCACAGAATATCACTGGGAATTTGAAAGGCTCTCAACTGTTCGTTTAATAGCTTTGACGTTGCACTGACAGTTGCTCACAGCTTGCCGCTGTGCTGGTGCAAATGTTTCTGAATGAGCCAAAGAGCCGCAGTTGAATTGGCCAAAAGCCACATGCGACTCGAGAACCTTGGGTTTACCAACCCTGCTATATACAGTAAATAGAGGCCATACTTAGTTGAAGCAACAAGACATGAGAACAAACTGTATAATTCAGTTGACAAAAGTTTTTTCAAAATCAAAATTGTTTTGTTTAATCCTCTTTCACAATCGTGGGGTCTCATTTATAAACCATGTGTAGGTACAAAAATGTTACCTACGTCATTTTCCACGTTAGTCTATGATTTATAAAAAAGATAACTTGACACAGAAATGAGCAATCAAATCCAAAGATTTGCAGCTTTGTGACTGAGAGAGATGAAAAACTGTCTAGTTTGTGTAGGTTTATGTTTTGTTTGTACATACACTGTCAGTAAGTATTCCATGCAGAGTTTTATAAATGAGACTCTTGTTCTGTGATTCAGTCAACAGGGCGGATCATGCAAACTTCACATAGAAAAGCCCAGGAAAATCAAACCCAGGACCATCTTGTTATGAGGCCAAAGTGCTAACGACTATGCCACTGTGTCAGATTATTTTTATTGACAACATCCAGTATGTTTTAAGTGTGATTTCCAGCCTTATTGAACCCTCTTTTGTCTCCCACAGCCTGTTCAGCCACAGGTCCTGACTCCGAGCAGCCAGAGTACTCCGTCCATCCCGGCGTACAGTTCTCCTCGCTCTCCGCCCATGCAGCTCCACCCTCCTGTGAGCGGGACCCCCACCGGACCACCGCTGCAGAACAACCAACCTGTGGAGTTTAACCACGCCATCAACTACGTCAACAAGATCAAGAACCGCTTCCAGGGACAACCCGACATCTACAAAGCCTTCCTGGAAATCCTGCACACGTACCAGGTCAGCAGCTATAATTAGTCTTTTAAAAATATATTAATGTGTGACATAATTTGTTGCTTCAGTTTACTAGTTTTGCATATATTTGACATGAACAATCAGAAAGAAATAAGACTTATTGTTTTCATGATGTTTCAGTGATTTTTATATACTGTATAGACGGTACTCATTACAGTTTTAGCGCTGAGCTGTCCTAATGCATTTTATTTCTTGAGCACTTTTCAAAAAGCGTCTAGATTTGAGAAGCTGTAATAATCCTTAATCGTCTCTCTTTCTCTCCACAGAAGGAGCAGCGAAATGCGAAAGAGGCCGGTGGGAACTACACTCCAGCTCTGACGGAGCAGGAAGTCTACGCTCAAGTGGCTCGACTCTTTAAAAACCAGGAGGATCTGCTGTCGGAGTTTGGACAGTTTCTCCCCGACGCCAACAGCTCTGTGGTGAGAAAAACTGTCTTTGTATTAAGCCCTAAGCATCAGCTGCAGGACAATACAAGATTCAGATCAAAACATGCAGGAATCAATCCAAATCCAACTTTACTAATGATGAGAGACACAGTTAGAACATGGTTAAAACTCAGTCAGAACATAACATAATTTATCTCTTTTAACAGCTGCTGAGTAAAACCACTGCTGAAAAGGCTGACTCTGTGCGTAACGACCACGGCGGCACCGCGAAGAAACTCCAGCTCAACAACAAACAGAGACCGAACCAGAACGGCTGCCAGATCCGCCGCCATCCGTCTGCAGGAGCCACGCCGCCCATCAAGGTGCTCACTGTCTATTCAAGACAAGTATTTTAGCTTAGGAATGCACGATCCAACCTTTCCAATTCTGATAATAAAAACGCAGTGTTTCCATTCCTGTTTTCAGTTACGATGCCAATATGTGTGTGTATATATATTTTATTTTGTTTGTTAAGTTATTGTGCAAATAACAACAACTTTATATGAATAAAATCAAACACAATGTTTCTGCTGGATCTTGAAAAAGTCTTAAAAAGAATAGTTTGAATTTAAGGCCTTAAAGGGGACCTATTGTGTTATTTAGGAATAAACTTTAATATATGTAGATCAGCAATTTACATTTTGTTTTTTGTAAAACCCAATATTGACATAAAACAGCTTAGAAATAAAATGAGGTCCATTTACCTCCTGTTCAAACTGCAGAACTGATAAGCCCCGCCTCTTATCAGTGTAAAATGTATGACTTTTTTTGGAAATTTGGGTTAGTTTAAGTTTTAATTGTTCCAGACTTAAAGTGAAACTAAATGCAGAATGAACTTAAACAAGAAGACCGTTTAGTTCCTTTCATTAATTAGAAGCTGGAGGAATGTGGAGACTTTGTTCTTTGTACTTTCATGTTCGAAAATGCCTTTATTCCATACATGAACTGTCATACCAAACATTGTTAACTATATACTAAAGGGTTTCTCCTGTGTAAAGACGTATAATTCTATAGAAACATTTATCTAATCGTTGTACCTTGTGTTTCTCTTCTGTTGTCTGGTGATGCTACAGAAGAAGCCGAAGTTACTGTCGTTGAAGGAAACTCCGGTGGGAGAAGCAGGAAAACATGGAGTCGGCACAGAGTCGCTGTTCTTTGAGAAGGTGAGAAGGTTATTTAGAGTCATGGATGTTAAAATGTGACTAGACTTTTTACACTTTTCTCTGATTCTTTGTTCTTTTGCTTAGTACAACACGCAATCTCTAATAAATGTCATAAACTAATAGAGTTGTCTTTTATTTTCCTTGAGGACATAATATCATAATAATTTCCTGTTGATTCATTGTTATTCTCCCTGTTTTTGCCTCAGGTGCGGAAAGCCTTACGAAGTGCAGAGGCCTACGACAACTTCCTGCGCTGTTTGGTCATTTTTAATCAAGAGGTGATTTCCAGAGCGGAGCTGGTGCAACTGGTGCTGCCATTTTTAGGGTGAGAGTTTTCATTTATTAAAATGTTGATAATCTAATGTCTTGAAGGAATGATACAATCCAAGTCTACATGTATATCACATTTTATAAACAAATTGTTTTTATAAATTGCTGCCCCAAGTAGCAATACCAAAAAAAAGTCAGTAAGCTGAATATAAAAAATAAACTAGAACAGTTAATTACGTTCTAAATCACTACACAGTGAGCGTCACTATAGCAACAGGTGTACAAATTAACTACTGTTAGGAGTCGTTCCCCAATTTGAGTCAGTGCAGAATTTTACTCATAATTCAAAGTGCACATGCCCAGAAGCTTCTGCATAAGCGCATAAACGTTAGTCCCTGACTACGGCAACACCTACGAGGACAAACAACATTGAATTAGAATGATTGTGCTACCATTAATTGAACAACAATATGATAATTTACTGGCTGGTGTTCACCCAGAACACCTATTAATGTTGGAAATTGTATTCACATAATAGTGTTTAGTTAATACTTGTGTAAATAAATAAATAAGCTTGAATCGTAAAAAAATGTATTGTGATTAATAGTGTACCTTGTTAATCCCAATTAGGGCTGTAGTCAACCAAAGAAATTCTTGGTCGACTAAAGACATGTCCATCGACCGATTAGTCGACTAAAAAGGGGGCGTGGCTAAAGCGCTGAAGCTAAAAAAAATATAGTTTTATCTGACGCAAAAGGCAAAAGTGCAATGGAGTTCATGCAAAAACAACAATTTACACAGAAAATGAATATGGCACAGTGTGTTTAGAGTTTAGATTCTGGGCCCGAGCCCGTGCAGGCCCGACAACTACGTGAGAAATGTGGGCCGGCCGGGTTCGGGCCAAGACGCAGAGCCGCACTGAACACGTGCGCTTTGCGGATGATTGACAGCCGCGTCAAAACACAGCACAAAACCACCGCAGTGATAAAAAAAAGTCTGAGTGAGGAGAGAGAGAGAGAGAGAGAGAGAGAAGACTTGTGAATAAGCGCGGAGCAGGTAAAAGAGAAAGGAGAACGAAAGACGGGGAAGGCACGTCTTTCGTTTCATCCGCGGATCAAGTAAAAGGTGAGGAAGAAGCAGAGAGAAAGTGCGCACGTTGCGCGCGCGGGAGAAAAGAAGGAACAAGAGGGAGGGAGGGAGAGGGAGAGAGAGGGAGAGAGAGAGAGAGAGAGAGAGAGAGAGAGAGGGAGAGAAAAAGAGGAATGTGCGGTGGAGGAAGCGCGTTTAGTGGCGAGACACACTTACATTAAACACGTTGGACATCATAAGAAGCCCTTTCTGTCATTAAAATGACACAGTTCAGTGAGTGGGCGGGGCGGGCTCTCTTCGGGCTCGGGCTTAGGCACAGGTTCCGGTCGGGTTCGGACACGACGTGCGCGGGCTCGGGCTGGGTCGACTAATACAAATTTTGGTCGACTAAAGCCCCATCGACCGACTAATCGACTAAACGACTAAAGAACTACAGCCCTAATCCCAATTAAACTCTTAATCTTGATGCCTTAAATTGTTAATTTAGACATTGACTGATTTAGGGTTTTTTTTACGTTTAAATTAGACCAAACACAGCTAGTGTTAAAATAATATCCAGGGTTTTTTTATGAAGTCCTGCCCCTGTAAGTTCCAGCAGGTGTTTGACCTGGAGCCTGTGTCAGAGGCTCGTCTGTCCTCATGTTGTAGAAGCTGATTTATATGAATGAGAGAATAAAACAAACAGCAATATGCGCAGTACGCGAGAACACAACAGGGAAGAGCGTGGCATGGGTAGGGAGAGTACCTGCCACATGGCGAAGCGCGGTGAATACAACACAACCCTCATGTCGCACAAGCACACATGCATAAGGAAATAAAAGGCACAAGGCGCTTGTACGCAGCCTGGCTCTGAGGGGCGATTTAGTTTGACGCAATTAAAAGAAAAATGTATTCACTGCATTAACGCAGTGAATTTAAAACTATAATACCTATTTTCTAACAACTTAACTGATTGAAGAGGGGAAAAAAGGTTATTTTCAGTTCTGCTAATACATTTATCAAAGAGCACAGAGAAGAGAAACATCAAGGTCACTGACATTAGTGTAAAGATGTATGTTTTTTAAGACTGGAAAGAACCAGATTTCTCATGACTTTATCAAAAGAAAGAGGCTCTATTTAACTAAAATGAGGTGATCTAAGGCTACAACCGACAAAGAACATCTTTAACTTTTCTGCCAGTGTGATAATGAAATATAGTCAAGTTGACTTTAAGTAAGATTGACTGACATTTGGGAATGACAGGGACTGGCTTCAACTAAACCTGGTAGTGTAATCTCAGTATAAATTGAATCGTATATGTACAGAAGTTATTTTGAACAAAAACAAGCCAACTGAAGTTCCGTGCACTGAGCAACTGAGCAACGACAAACTGAAAAAAATCTTTTTGCAAACTCTCGTCTTATTCTTATTTCCTGTTTGTTCTTTTTTTTTTTTGACAGTAAATTCCCAGAGCTGTTTAACTGGTTCAAGAACTTCCTGGGATACAGAGAGATGTCCCACATTGAGACGTATCCAAAGGAGCGGGCCACGGAGGGCATCGCCATGGAGATCGACTACGCTTCCTGCAAAAGACTTGGCTCCAGTTACAGGGCGCTTCCCAAAAGTTACCAGCAGCCCAAGTGCACCGGCCGGACGCCTTTGTGTAAAGAGGTAAGTGACAGTTAAAGGGCAAAAGGGCAATAAACCTTTGAAGATTAAAGCACCTGAAGCATGGAATACTCAAGACCACATGACCGCTGCTTCTGAAAAGTGTGTACTAATAATATTAATATTTTTCTTGTGATTTGTGTTGTGCAGGTTCTGAACGATACCTGGGTTTCTTTTCCGTCTTGGTCTGAAGACTCGACGTTTGTCACGTCCAAGAAAACTCAGTACGAAGAGCATATTTACAGATGTGAGGACGAACGCTTTGAGGTCAGTACTTTGTGTTTCTGTGGGTTTAATAAATCTAACAAGAATATATAAAACAAGCCAAGTACATACATAATTATGTATGTCTGGGCAATATATCAAATTTTAGATAATATTGTGAATGTTGTTTTAAGATACAGTATATACAAAAATAATATTCAGTATATGTTTGCAGTTTAAAATATATACATAAAGAGACCATTTAAATAAACTTGCAACTAGGGGCTTAAACGTGTTGCGCTTTTCACTGCAGAATGGTTTGCTCAGACACACGATATCCAACATGTTCCCAACCAAGTTGCATTACAAAAACTGAAAGAGTCTGGTCACCAACAGCAGCACCCAAAATAGATTGAAAATGAGTGAATATTTTGATTCTTAATGACCTCATCACATTCTAGAGCAGTAGGGAAACCTATTAAACCTTAACGAAACATGTTAAAGATGTTTTAGGAAATCTCTGTAGAATTTACATAATAATGTCTAAATGTCACCATCAAGATATGCCAAAAAAATGTCGAGATGTACATTTTTGTTCATATCGTCCATCCTTCATTCGTCACAATAACACATTATAAAGTGCACTGTATTGCTGTATAAAAACTATATACTATAATAAGTTCAGGACCCTGAATGTTCTCAATGTAACATATCACTCTTGTATATTTTTCAAGTTTACTAATCATAATTATTTCAAACTGTTGTTTCTGTTGTACATTGTAGGGCCGTTCTATAATGAATATAAAATCATGATTATTTATATCATAAGTGAAATCAGGATAAATAGCCTGAAGAATCGGCGGTGGCACAGTGGTTAGCGCTCTGGCCTCATAGTAAGATGTTCTTACGGTTGACTCGGAACAACCCTGGGTCTTTCTCTGTGGCGTTGCTGCGCAGGTTTCCTCTACAACTAAAAACATGTACATTATTGACTCTCCTGTAAAGAGACTCTGAATCTCAGTTGTACTTTTCTGGTTAGATATTGGTAAATTAATAATTAACTGCATCATTGTATAAGCTGCAAAGTTTAAAAGTTGTGAAAAAAGTGACTGCTTATTCATCTTTGTCTGTCCTCCTCATTTTTCTTGTTAGCTTGTCTTTCTTTTCGTACAATCTCAAAAAGGTATAACAATAGTTAAGTCTTTAGGAGTTTTTCAATTGAAATACATCCATGGAAAAATAGTCTTAAAACCTGGAGGATCAAAACCATTGTTACACAGTTACGTTTGGTATTTTTAAAACTTCTGAAACTTATCAAAACTACTACTTTGGCACTCAAAGGGTTAAAACAAAACAATACTTATAAAGCTTGGCTAAACAGGAAGTGAGCTGCCAAGAAAAGTGATAGAATAAGGTGACTAGTTTAGAAATTTTGGTCATTAATTTGTATCTATAATGCGTCATAAACATTATTTATACATTATATTGTATAACTGGTCTCTTCCTCTTTCCTCCAGCTGGACGTGGTGCTTGAAACGAATCTGGCCACGATCCGTGTTCTGGAGACGGTGCAGAGGAAACTGTCCCGTATGTCGGCGGAGGAACAGGCCAAGTTCAGGCTGGACAACACTCTGGCGGGTCGTCTGAGGTCGTCCACAGAAAGGCCATTCAGAGGATATACGGAGACAAGGCCCCTGACATCATCGACGGACTGAAGAAGAACCCAGCTGCGTCTGTGCCCATCGTGTTGAAGAGGTACTAGATTATTGCATTTTTCTCATTTTGACTTTGGTGTGTAGTCCTAGTTGCAAATTATGAAGAAAGTGACAAATAAGAGTTGAAAGGAAGTAATACGAGTTGTAAAACAGAATCCCTACATACATCAAAATGGAAAGACATTTGAGTTTTGCCTTGTTTATGTTTACTCAGTTGTAGAAATACCTCTGCAGTAGAGCTGCAGCTAACAATTATTTTGATCGATCATTTCTTTCGATCAATCAGTTAGTTGTTTATGCCGTATAAGACCGGTAAATGGGCAAGTTAACGCAGCACGTGCTTAATCGCGATTAAATATTTTGTCGGCGTTAACGCAGGTCGCTTAATTCGACCTAAAAGCATGAATGAAAGCGCCCCGAGCTGCTGCAGCTGCGCTCCTTTTTCTCCTCCTCGCTCTCATAAACAGTCCACAAACAGCGGGACAGAGACGAGTCTGAGCTCCGTATGAGTTTTTAAACTATCCAAAAAGACCCAGAAACCACAGAGATACAGCTTGTTAAAGACTTCAAACCGTTAACACCTCTTTAAATATGCGCTCGATCAGCGGCGATGCGCAAACTTTTACTCACGTGTTTGTGATGTTTACTTTGAAAACTTTAAAAACGGCCTTGTTTCACTTCCCACTGTGTATTTACTGAGCACTGAACTGGTTTTAACCTGGACTATCCCAGAACTGGACCAGGTTTTCATCAGGACTGAAAATGTTAGTTACCAATGTAACTATAGTTCTATGAGTAGCTAAAATGATGCATCTCGGCCAAAATACCACAAAATGTGCAAAATTATACACTCTGCAAAATGAAGAACCTTACATATACTTAAATTAAATAATATATTAAATTAACAGGTTAAAATAGCTACTTATTGAATTTTGTGTGTAAAGTGCGATTGATCGCATTTAATCGCAGCTCAACCATGCGATTAATCACGATTAAAAATTTTAATCGATGCCCAGCTCTAAATTTGACCAAAAATAATATTTGGGCAAGTAAACACTTTATTTATTTTTTATTTAGGTGCCAAACATTATATTTTCTTACTTAAAGTTAAAATATGTATTATTTTATTTTAATTATTTATTTTTAATGAACAAAATGTGTTTTATTGTGCAAAGTCTTGTTCTTTTACACTTTTGCTTATAATGCTTGAATATTGTTTTTTGTAATCTTTATTTATTTAATTTATTTATTTATTTATCATTATAAAAGACACTTTTACCTATGTCTTGTGTTATTATGAAGTAATTTACTCTTTGTCAAATTCATAAATTCTTTTCTCTCAACATTGACAGGAGTTAAGTGAACAATTATTTGATTACTAATTTAGTTGATGACAATTGGAATAATTTAGTTGCAATTAACCGATAACTTGTTGCAGCTCTACTCTTCGTGTGTCATATTTACTGGACAAAAGACAATTCTTAGGTTCATACAGACAGTTAAAGTAGATGGAAATAAGCAGTGAAATCTTAAATCAAATCATGTTCACTGTGTTTTACTGAAAAATGTTGTCTAGGATGTCATACACACTTAAATTCAGAACCCAAGATAAACACGAGACTTTGTGGAGTTTTGGAAGCTGCCTCTGTAGATTGTTCAAACTCTTGTCTTTGCCTTTTCCTCAGGTTAAAGACGAAGGAGGAGGAGTGGCGGGAAGCACAGAGAGGGTTTAATAAGATCTGGAGGGAGCAGAACGAGAAATATTACCTCAAGTCTTTGGACCATCAAGGCATCAACTTCAAACAGAACGACACCAAAGTGCTGCGCTCCAAGAGTCTGCTCAACGAGATCGAGAGCATCTACGACGAGGTTTGGCTTTCAGTGTTTATCTTTGGCGTTTTTAACCATGTTATGACATTGTTTCCTTGCCAAAAACACATCTGGGGTTACGTATAGGTTATATTCCTATTAGCTGGTCTACAAGATGAATTTATCCAGGCTTTTGCCTTCAAATTAAAATCAAACATGAGACTAAAGACTACATTGCAGGTAATCTACATTTTCTGTTTATGGGTCGCAAATGTCTACGGTTGTTTTTTAGGGGGTAACGACTGAAAAGGTTGAGAACCTCTGAATCGAGCTGCTGCTCTTCCACGTCGAGAAGAGCCAGCTCAGGCTGACAACTATTCCGATGCCTCCTGGACGCCTCCCTGGTGAGGGTTTCGGAACCTCCTGGCATAATCCACCAGGAGGAGCCTTCAGGGAAGACCCAGGACACGCTGGAGGGACTGGCCTGGAAAATACTTCAAATAAATAGATAAACTCTTTAATGGGCTCCCTTAAACTTTTTAAAGTTATTTCAAGACCCTTATCTTGCTCCATTCTGACCCAGGCTGGTGACACCAGCTACCACACTTATTTACTAAAGCACATGTAGATGGGCTTTAAAATCTGATTATCTGATTATCTGATTTTCTTTTGTGCAGAGCTTGTTCTTAGTTGTGACTAGAGTCAGTCAGAGGGCAAACTGTAAACGAAAGAGTCCAGATATGTGTTTGTGACTCAAAGGCTCAGAAACAGTTTCAGTTTGAGTTTTAGATGGTCTTAATTACACTGCATTTTAAGATAATGGTTTAATCTAGTCACTTTAACGACTACGACTGATCATAATTGATTCTTCTGTTTCCAGCGACAGGAGCAGGCCTCAGAGGAAAACACGTCTACACCTTCAGGACCTCACCTCACTCTGTCGTACGAAGACCAGCAGATCCTGGAGGACGCCGCCTCTTTGATCATCCACCACGTCAAACGCCAAACCAGCATCAACAAAGACGACAAGTACAAGATCAAACAGGTCATTTACCACTTCATCCCAGACCTGCTGTTCGCCCAGCGGGGGAGCTGTCCGACGTGGAGGAGGAGGAAGAGGAGGAGGAGATGACGTAGAGGAAGGATCCAAGAAGCAAAACGGCGTTTCTGGTAGGAATGTCACTTTATCTGTGTTTGGAGACACAATTTCCATCATTTAAAGACAATAAGACAGATCACATATCACATTTGTCTAATTGTGACTTAGTTTGGTGTCACAGTCCTTGTGGTAGATATGTATCATAGTTTTACAGCAGTTAAGTTGCAAATTATTTTCATTTATTATGACTTTGTGTGAGTACAATTATTACAGAATGACAGTATTTCCAGGTCAAGTTGCGAGGTCTTACAGGTGTCCAGAGTAAAGCCATATCAACGTTGGCAGAAACAAGTTTGTGAGACATAACTGATGTACAACTTGACACACGGTGTCCTCACGTTGTGATTACCTTGTCTTACCACTTTTCCAACATCATATGAGAGTTAAACTCACACAGAGTGACACCATTCTCAGGTCAAGTTGAGAACTTACAGCTGTTCAGAGCAAAGACATAAACACTGAATAGATGAGCAACCAACGGCCTGTTGAGCTGCAGCAACTCTAAGTTCTGACATTACATTTTCTTTCTCTAACTGTGATCCTTTGATCTGACACAGATAATAATGTTCAGAGAGCTTATTACAATGTTGTCCTACAGCAGCTTCACTCAATAGAAGCTGAAGCCCACTCCCGACCTAATCGAGACATAAACTGGGACACCGGGTGTCGCGAAAACGCGATAAACCGAAAATCTCAGATTACAGCAAAAGTATTTGTCACATTGACTTCACATTGACACAGCAGACAGGCACAGCGTTAGCAGCTACATATAACTCACCTTTATTTCACCCGACCAACGGCGAGTAATAGACTCTTGAGATAAGTTGCTCAAGAAGGAGTTCCCTCTCACATCAACAGGAGGCAGCAGTTACCAGGAAGAAATCACCAAAATAAAAGCGGTCACAATTTGTTTTGCAAGGGCTGAATGTACACGCACAAAACGAGAATGGGTGTGTGCACCTCACACAGAAACCGCAATTTGAGTTTAAAGGGGCGGCGTTAAGGGGTTAATGCATTTCTGAAACAATTTACCTCAAAATAAAGTAAAACTATCCTACTGGCAAATAATGTGGCTTTAATGTTTTGAAACAAGTTAAACATTTTGAATCGGTTAGGGTTAATTGATTAAATTACAACTAATCATTTATTCAAATCGTTGTCAACTAATTTAGTAATTGAATAATCATTAACTTATCTTTATATAATTTTCAAAACATGCCATGAGCTGAAAAAAACCTCCAGTTGAAAAACAATGACATGAAAATTAAACTCAATCTTGCATTCAAGGACTTTCTTTTAAACAAATCAATTAATCAAAAGATAATCACTTAACTTATTGATAACCAAATAATTATTAGTTGAGATCTAGATTGACATAATAATTACAATTAACCTATTATTCCTGTTCATCCTTAGTCTCTGGAAGCGGGAGTCCGTCTAAATCCAAGCTCCTCTTCAACAACACGACGGCGCAGAAGCTGAAATCCTGCGACGACGGCTACAACCTCTTCTACGTCAACAACAACTGGTACATTTTCCTGCGTTTGCACCAGACGCTGTGCTCGCGGCTGCTCAAACTCTACAGCCAGGCGGAGAGACAGATCGAAGACGAGGTGAGAGAGGAGACTGGGAGAGAGAGGTGCTCGGGCTGAAGAAGGAGAAGAACGACAATCCGGCCGTCCAGCTGCGACTGAAGGAGCCCAGTGAGTACAAGCTCTCTGCAGGGGAACTGTGGTTGACTTAAGATGGATGTGTAAATTAGAGATGGGAAAATGTTGGTGTCTCCTTCTATTTTTATTCAGAGGCAGTATCATCTTGTGTAAGTTGAATTAGAGCTTGTGTGATTGGCCCTAAAGCTGATTGCTGAATAAAGTTTGTACATTAGGCAGTCTGTCTCAAACACGAAATAATATAAGCGAAGTGTATTCATGTTTTTCCTCATGTTGCAGTGGACATCGAGGTGGAGGATTATTACTCGGCGTTCCTGGAGATGGTGAGGAATCTTCTGGACGGAAACATGGACGCTTCTCAGTACGAAGACTCTTTGAGAGAAATGTTCACGATTCACGCTTACACGGCCTTCACCATGGACAAACTCATCCAGAGCATCGTACGACAGGTAAAGACCCTTCAGGACAGTTTAGGAAAGATTAGTTCTGGTAAATAACACTTTCATATCTTGTGGACGAACACATCTCAAAAAACTAAGCCGTGTTTACCTGCTTGATTTGAAATTTGTAAGATAGTTTTCCTCTCTGTCTTCACTAAGCTACTTTTTTAAATACTGTATGAGTCAAATAGGAATGGAATGTTGATTACAGGAATGTTTATTAAGGACAGTGTACAATTGCATTAAACACAAAGGCAGAGATACTTAAAGTAATGGCATTGCTGACTGAAGACATTTTTACAATAGGTGACAAAAAAGTGTCACTTTGCAGTAAGTTTAATGCAAAAGTTATTTGAGCATTGACATCTAATCAATTATTTAAAATGTATCAACTAATTTAGCAATGGAATATGCTAACTGGTCTTTTGTAGGCTCAGAAAAGCCTCAGGTTGAACAGCGATGATGATGTTGAGCATAAAAGTGTATTTTTGTTGTAAACATTAGTAAGCCTGTAAGTTTACTCTGCAGAACGTCTTAAGCAGTGTTACCGGAGTGGTAGTTATTACATATTTCAATCTGGCTTGAGCCAGGTTAGCCCAAGCAGTATATTGCAGGGTTTGTACAGTCATTGAAAACCTGGAAAGCCAAGTTTTGGAAACGACGACAAACAGGGCTTAAAACGAACGCCGTCCTGTCGTCGGGACTTAAAAAATAGAGGCTGGAGATTAAAACTTTCACCCACACAGTCCCACCTTGTTTGGTCAGGACATACGAGAAAAAGCATGAGCTAAAAAAAAATGTGGCTTTATTGTAACTCAATCAAGTTTAAAACATTTCATTTGTTATGTATGTTTAGAAATATGTAATGTATTTAATCTTAAAAGGTTAATGAAAACAAATATGTGAATAAGTCATGGAAATGTTAACAATTGTTTGGAAAGTTATGGAAAATTATAAAATACAGTCAACCCTGATATTGGCAGAACCTACACCTGATCCAGCAAATCTTTCTAACTCTCGAACATCCCTAGATCTTTGAAACCTATAAATTCCCCTGCCTACTCTTCTTTGTGTTCTTACTTTGCAGCTGCAGCACATAGTGAGCGACGAGATCTGCGTTCAGGTGACAGACTTGTATCTGTCTGAAAGTTCAAACACGGCGACCGGAGGAGCTTTGTCCACGCAGACGTCCAGAAGCGCCGCAGAGTCTCTTTACCAGAGGAAAGCCGAGCAAGTCATGTCCGACGAGAACTGCTTCAAGGTAAACTACCACACCTGCCTAGAGATTCATTATGAGTTCATTTTAGCCTCATCTTTTAGGCAGATATGCATTTTCTAGATTCTCACTGTCTTATTGTGTTCAGGTGATGTTCTTGAGGAATCGGGGTCAAGTGCAGCTCACGGTGGAGCTTTTGACACAGAAGAAGAGACGTCGGACGAGCCGATGGAGGCAGAGGTCAGTGAACTTTATAACTTTACATAAACATTACAGCGTTCACACAAAGACTCACTTAAATGATCATGCAGTTGTTGTTTTTCAGCGCTGGTCTGATTACGTCGGGCGATACTTAAACCCAGACTCTACGACTCCAGAGCTGAGAGACACCTCGCACAGAAGCCAGTGTTTCTGCCCAGGTCAGACCTTTTTCAGTTATGCACAACAAATGTACATATACTTTATATATAGACTGGAAGGTCTTGATCCCAAGACACTTTGACTTAATCTTGTTTTGGCTGACACTGAGATCACATTTCATTAGCTCCTTGCTCTGCTAAACATACACCAGAGCCCTGCACTACGAAGCTAGATTTGCGTTAGCGAGGTAAGTTCTGGGTTAAACCTGGTTTGGCGGTCCTACGAAACTGGACACTTCCTCTCGGGCAGATCTCTATGGCAACATGCGACAAACTCATAACCTGCTCCAGACCAGGATAAGTTCTCGATTAAGTTAAAAGGACGAGTCACTAGCCAATCGAGAATTTAGGCGTTTGTGATAAGAGGGGAGAGAGAGAGCAGCGAGAAATGAGGAACTGCAAAAGAACTTTGTATTCTTTTTATCAATGCAATGCACATCTAGCTTATTTGTAAAGAGGAGCCATGAGATCTTATATGTAACAGTAACAAGACTGAAATATCCTGTTAAAATCTGTGATGATTGAAAAACTCTTTCATTGTCAGAAATATTGAATGACTGCTCTTTGTGCACATTTGACTGTGGATATTTACGCATCACTTTGACTCAGACAAAAGACACTTGTCTGAACTAAAGACACAGCTCATTCAGACTAAGCGTCGATCTATTAAATGTTTGGTGATGTCTGCCATTGTGCGTTAGTCTGTTGTATCCTGCATGAGATTTAAATGAACTCTGTAGAGAAACTTCTGTGTCTGTAATTGGTGCCAATTAAGTCAGTTTCTTCCTATTAGATTTTAATACCCGTATATTTCCTTCTGATTGACGTTTCCTCACATTGAAGTCCCAACTCGGTTGTTCTGATTGATCAGTTTGTGCTAACCCCGCCTCTGCTCCGTGAACGTGCACGGCTTCATTGAGAAAATCCAGAGTTAACAGATCAAGTTGTGAACTCGTTTCTTAGAACAGTTTATCCAGAGAGACTCATGTCTGGGTTAGTCAACCTGGGTAAGAGAAACTTATCCAGGATCAGTTCAGCGACGTTCGTAGTTCAGGCCTCTGGTTTAGTCTTACTTTAGTCTTACTTTAGTCCTGGTTTAGTCTTACTTTAGTCTTGGTTTAGTCCTGGTTTAGTCTTACTTTAGTCTTGGTTTAGTCCTGCTTCAGTCCTGCTTTGGTCCTGCTTTAGTCCTGGTTTGTTGCTGGTCTGTTCCTGGTCTTGTCTTGATCTCTGGACTCGTAAAGGTCTCTGTCTGAATTACGTAGTTTAAAATATTTCCTGCTCAGTAATATCCCAATTAGACATTTTTCCCAAATCGTGCAGCTGTAGTTTGCCATTTTCATGTTGTTTTTGGTGGTTTACACAACTATCTCTAATGTTTTTTTGCCTTTGTCTGTGTTGGTTAATAAACTGTTTTTGTGTAATTGTGTAGAAACCTGCGTCGGATCAGGAAGTACCAGAAAGGCCGTGAGCAGCTGGACAAAGAGGCGGCAGAAGGAGGGAAGAAGAGTCTGGAGAAGGAGAAGATGGAGTGCATGTTCAAACTCAACTCCTACAAAATGGTTTATGTGTTCAAGTCTGAGGATTACATGTACCGACGCACTGCACTGCTCCGAGCTCACCAGGTAATGACACACAGTACTGTTTCACTGATTACACGAGACAAACTATATAAGGAAAAAAATATACTCTCTTAAACAAGGAAAATACAGTTGTTTTTAGGTCAGCTGTACATGTTTTTATTAGGTACTGTACAGGTAATTCTTTGGGCTTTGCAGTTTTTGCAGATAGTTTTTGTTTCTTTATCAAGGTGTTAGTAATGCGCGGGTCAGCTTTTTTCGTGACCTGCCCTGCCCGACTCGGATTTAAAATTCAACCTAATTTAAAATTCAACCTGACCCACACGGTTTAAAAAAATGTGCTTAAAATTCAGAACCCGCACGCATTAAAACTACATAAAGCTGTTGTTTTGCTAGTTTCTGCAGCTGTAGTGTACGTATGTCTGCAGAGACGCGCCTCGTGAGCACGCAGTCCTAATCTAGACCTGCTCTGGTGCTAATACGGCATGCTTTGCACTCAAACCATGGATCTATTAAAAAAATCAAATGCACTGTTTGGGGTGTCAAATTGCCAGAATTAACAGGCAACAGCACAGTAGCTCTTTTAGAAAACTTCAGGCAGCTTGGATCAGACAGGAGGAGCTGACTGACACTCTGGATGTTTCTCCAGGTGAGAATTGACTCTTTGCACTCGTAGTTTACGATGATGAATCTGTTCACGCTGGAGCATCATTTGTGTAGTTAAGATGTGTTTATGACTGTGTCATCACCGTGGTTGCTTTGTGCGCACAGAATGCCACTTTTTTTACTTGTCTATCAAATTTTCTTCCCTTTTTTTGTAGTTATGCTGAATTATGCTCAAAACTCATACGTTGTGTCTTAGTTTGTTAAGCAGTTCTACAGAACATGCTTTACATAAGCTTATTGGACTGACGTTCACGACACTTGAAGCTAAAGCAAAGGAGAGTTTGAACATGGGTTTAGACCGGACTACCAGAAACCTGTCGACTTTTTTAATTGCGCGACCCGAACCTAAACCTGATCGGACCCGAACATCACTCCAAGTGGCCCTGAAGGCAAAGCACTCACACAATTTAAAAACACTGTCCAATCCCACTGAAGCACAAACCTACTCTTTCTTTGTAACCTGCTTTGTTGAGTAAAACATCTGAATTTGTAATTCTAGAATTGTGTCTGGAAACTGCATGCATGTTTTTTTAATTTGCAAGTACTAGATAGAAGGTAGTTTTTATTACTACATGTATAATTACATTAAGCACAAAGATGCTTGTACCAGATTCTAACTTTTAAAGCTAATTTTCATCTTTAGTCCTGGAGGAGTGGTAGGGGAAATCAGAGCACCCGGAGAAAACCTACAGAGACACGGGGGGAACATGTGTCTGGAAAATACAGACGATTTATATAAATGTATTATCTGGCCACAGTGTTTCTCTTTGAATTTTCAGTGGTCGTAAAGCCCACCGTACATTAACTAAACCCTACTTCAAACATATCTTTTTACTCCTCTGTTCCAGTCCCACGAGAGGGTGAGCACGCGGCTGCACTCGCGCTTCCAGGCCTGGGTCGACTCGTGGGCCAAAGACCACGTGAGCCGGGACCAGAGCTCGACACCAACAAGTGGCTGATGGGAGAAGGACGCGACGGTCTGCTGCCCTGCTCCACCAGCCGGACGCCCGAAATCCTCCACTTTAGGAACATCAACAAGTACCGAGTCAAATACCACAACTCCCCTAGCAACAAGACGCCATAGCGACCGCCGCCGCGACCCACGACGGACTGCAGACGTGTCGCGTTTTTAAGCCACGCGCACAGTTGGGGTTCTCAGCTGTGTCTGTTGCACTTTGGGGCGGCAGGATTAAAGGAGTTTTTACCAGCGTTTTTAGCTGGGCCCGTCGCTCGCAGGGCCTTCACTGTGCCAAAACCCGAGGAATTGTCCAGAAAGCTAAACAAAAAAAGCTTAAATTTGAGCTTAAACCAGCCAGCAGCACTTGGAGCCTCGTCTCTGTAAATGAAAATACACTGGGAAAAATGACAGATTAGATAATGAGTGAATATAAGAGTGAAAGGGTGTTATGCTAATGTACTTTTAAAGGTTTTAGCTTTGTTCTCTCAACAGATTTTCAGGAAGTCATTAAAGTTTGAGTAGCTAACTTTTTAGTTGTAAATTTTCCAATAAAAAGTTTATGATAAATGCAACACTTTGTGAAAATATTAGACAAATGAGCACTGTCTGAATTGAACAATAAAGAAGTTTAGTTCTCATCAGGAGCTGAATGCTGCTCTCTGATTGGCCGTGCTTGGGTGGTCCTCTCCAGTTTCACTTTGCTGTCTGTAAAAAGAGTTTTTAAGTTGTGATTGCAACCAAAAGTAATATGATTTTTAACCATTTGTTGCAGGATTTATCAGAGGAAGTTGATTTTAAATCTGACTACTTCCTCTCATGAATCTTTAACACATGGTTAATATTTACAGTATGTATTCATTTTGGTTTGCAGTTTGGGTTAAAAATATCTTTTTACAAACAACAAAGTGAAACTGGAGTGGACCACCCAAGCTCAGCCAATCAGAGAGCAGCATTCAGCTCCTGATTAGAACTAAAATTCTTGATTATTCAGTTCAGAAAGTGCTCAGTAGTCTAATTTTTTTTACAAAGTGCTGCTATTTCCATATACTTTTTAGTGGAAATCACAAGGTTTACTTAATTACAACTTAAAAAGTTAGCTACTCAAACTAAGTGTAGTCATGATACTAAAATTTGGCCAACATAACATCGCTTGGGAACACAGTGAAGATGTAAATCAGGCATGTCCAAACTTTGGTCCAAAGACTTGACTTTTGAGACTCTCAAACACATTTTTTTAGCTCTCAGACAACCCGAAGAATTTGCCCAAACAGTCATAACTAATGCTTTTTACGTCTTCTTTTAAATCTGACAGCTCTCTCATAGATCCTTATCTACATGTGTTTATTTTTGGTTATATTTAGACATTAAAGTGAAACTGGAGAGGACCACCCAAGCACAGCCAATCAGAGCGCTGCTTTCAGCTCTAAAACTCTTTTATTATTCAGTTTAGACATTACTCAGTGCTGCATTTATCATATACTTTTTAGTCTTTACAACAACAAAAAAAGTTAATTACCCCACGTTTAATTGTTTTATCAATATAGAGTTTTGTCAATGCGGCGAAATGCTCTAGATTTCTTTGCTACTTTGACAATTTATAAATTCTGGTGCAAAAATAATCCTCGTCTCAAATTTAACTGTGGCCTTCGTCGTTAGATTCAAACTTCTTCAGCTCAACTATAATGTTCACTTTTTAATCAGCTCTCCATTTTTTTCTGTTTCAAATTGTGGCTTTTAATGAAAAAAAGTTTGGACATCCCTGGTGTAGATTTACAGACTTATTTACAGACTGATTTATTTGATTGGAGGGCCTGATCTGGCCCCTGGGCCTTACCTTAAATAACCCTGCCAAAGTTTAATCTCAACAACAATCCAAATGACACATTATTATTGTCCTTTTAGCTCCTTATTCACTCAAATCTAATTTTAAATGCACTGAAACAATTACTGAAATACAATGAAAAGTTAATAGTGGCTTGAAGTAAGCAGTGATGATCTTGATTTCTGCTAAAATAATTTATATTTGCTCAAGAACGATTGTGTTTTCCTCAAAATTAAACGCAATCTCTAACTTTAAACAGTTGATTAAATTGCTAACAAGAGAATATGGACCTGAACTAAGTCGTATTTTCATGTTTCAAGTATAATTTATGTGACTTTTATCAGGATTGCTAATGGGACAAGTATAAAGCAAGAAAACTCTGGCTCGAAATGAGAAAGAAATGCTTCTGTATTTGACATAAGAACTAACTTTACTTGTTCTAAAGTCAAAATATGCTCAGATTATAAAAAGTCAAAATGCACCTAATCCACTTAATAAACACTGCTTAGTTCATTGGATTTCAGCGTTTCTCCAGTGCAGGTCGTTTTTACAGTGTATACACAAAGAGAAAGAGAAAAAATGGTGCTTTTCCGTCTTTTAAAGCCATCCATTTCGGGGTTTTCTCGTGTGCGTAAGCAAAAAGGAAGACAAGTGCACTTATTTAGCGAGATGTTTTAATATTATTATTGTTGAAAAAATACTACAGTATATATATATATGTGTGTGTATAAAAGAGGCAGCTCGACTCGAAAGGCTGGAGCTCAAAAGCGTTTTTTTACAGCGACATTCCTGCGTTAAAGGGCCTATAATACTCAACTTTTATCTGTGTTGTAATTGTGTTTCCTCGTCAAAAACCTATCCAGAGATGTGTTTTTTTTCATTAGCACATGTTTAACGCACAAATTTAGCATTTTTAAAACTGCGTTCTTGTCTCATATTGAAAACAGTGTGTTCTACCTGATGATGTCATTAAGTGGTGATGCAGGAAATGCACTACTGTGTTTTTAAACTCTTCTACACACTTTTTTTGGAATAATTAAGTAAATGTCTCCAACTTTAGAAGCTACTATTGTTTTCTTAGCGCAGCAATCCCGAACGCTTTTAGCTTTAAAACTGCCACTAGTGACATCACAAGGTGGAGAAGAGGGTTTTGAGCTCTGGAGATTTAGGAGAATATAAATGTATGGAAAAGTAGACGCGGCGTTTTTTGCTTAAGCTGTCTATCACTTCGCAACTCGGCTAGTTCGGCATAATTTAATGGATTTAAATTTTAGCTTTAGCTGTTAGCATTAGCTGTTAGCATTAGCAATGGAATTTATGAATAAACTCAACAGTTACGCTCACTTTAAAGATCGCCATGGTTTCCAAACTAAAATTCCCAGTCATTGGTAAACAATAACAGATTTTCAGAGAGCAACAAGCGACCTAGCCTTTAGAAAAAGCCCAAAACAAGCGATTTTGGACCCTCAAAAAAAAAAAAAAAAATAAATTATTAAATTAATCAGCTGATTAAACATTATGCGTCACAGCAAAACGATGGCTAATGATTTTGATATATTTTAAATCATATTTGATCATTAATAGACTTTAAAACATGAAAAAACAGTGTCATTCGTAGGTACATTATCGCGAGTTAAACTTGAAAAAACTTTAAAGATCACCTCGGTCAAAGCACCACCCCAAAAAACCACAACCCGCGAGCGTCAAAGAAGCCCGAAGTTGCTATAAAGAAGCAAACTTGGCAACTAGGTCTGGGCAATAAAAATTGAATTGTGAGCTCATCTCTGACAATCTGCTTTTTTGATGAAATCGTCAATTGTGATTTCCCTTTTCTCTATTTGCTGCATCTGTCCATTCAAATACATTGATTATTTTTTCCAACCTATTACTCCTAGTCTCAGAGTGGCCAAGTCTTTATAGTGACTTTGGGCTTCTTTTTTGAAGTTCCTTTTGGACTGCGCTTTTAGTTCATAAAAGGAATTAATTTTAGCAATTTTTCAGGTTTGATTTATGAAAATATATCAATTTATATGACTTAAACATGGATTTTTAGCTGGATATTTCCATGTCTAAAAGTCGCTATTAAAGCTGGGGTTAAAGCTAAACACAATATAGGTTTTAAATATGACAACTTCCTCTTAAATCCTTCGACGTGTGGTTAATATCGACATGTATTCATTTCAGTTGCATTTATGGCTTATAAACTTCTTTTTACAACAAACAACAAAGTGAAACTGAAGTGACCACCCCAAGCTCAGCCAATCAGAGCGCAGCATCCAGCTCCTGATTAAAATTCTTTATTATTCAGTTCAGACAGTACACAGAGGTCTAAATTTTTCACAAAGTGCTGTATTTACTACATACTTTTTTAGTAAAAAACACAAAGTTTACAAATTTAAAACTAAAAATGTTAGCTACCCCACCTTTAATGTAAGAAAAACACAAACACGTGTTTAGCAGCAACACACAATGTTCTAATGAATTGATTCTTTTATTAACGTTTTATTGAAAGGCTGAGGTTGCTTGTTTCTCTCTGAAAATCTGGCAACACTGGTCAGATTTTGACAGCTGGATTTAACTGTTGATAGTGAATTGTGTTTACATTAAAGGCAAGAATCGTGATAAAATCTAAATCGTGTTGTGGTTCCAAGAAAATCGTGATGTTAGTTTTTTGTCATATTGCCCGGCTCTATTGGCAACTCTGCTGAACATGTTAGCTACCTTAACAGCGCTAAACAGGAAGTGTGCTGCCAAGAAAGTGGGCGTGGCAAAATAAGATGAATAAACAGCTTGCTAATCTTTAGCTACGACTCGATCTGCTCGCTCTAGCAAACTTCTACACGAACGCAAACTATTTTAGAAACTCGAGACAACATGAATGCAGCACAAGATAAATATTTCAAATTATAGTTATTTTAATCAAGGCTAGCTGATACATTTTAGCATTGAATAAGGTCGAAATTAGCATTATTAGCTTTCAAAACGTAGCTTAACAATGCAGCTTTAGTCTAAACACGTGTGAATGAGCAAAAATCCAACTATTTTAAGTTTTTGACGAGGTTACGACGTTACAACACAGCTAAAAACTCTCACTTTGGTGTTATAGCGCAGCTTTTAAGGCCAAATCAGAAGAGGAAAAACGGAGGTTGCTCACATTTCTACATTTAAACCGACAAACGCGTTTTTCACTCTAAACTGTGCCTGATCTATCGACAGTATTGACTCGAAAACAAACGATCAAAAACCCAAAACACGAATGTCGATGACGTTTTTCTGACAAAATCCAGTTCAAAGTGTTGTGTAAATATATATATAAATAGTATTATTATTGTTATTACGATCCTGTCCGCCCTGGAGAGCAACGTTTTTTAAAAGAAAATCCACAAAAAATGCAAATTACACACCAGCCTTTGCATCGAAAACATTTTACAAACCCTCTCACAATCGCAGAAGGACAGTTTTGTGTTGTAAATAGTATTGTACATAAGCCGAAGAAGACTTTTTATGACATTGTTGTGTGCTAGTAAAAACAATTTCCAAGCCTAACTGTGGACAGATAAAGCTAGTATGTGTATATAAGACATCATTTATTACTGTTTTTACCAAAGGGAGTCAACGAGAAATAGCCGCGTTTGCCCTTTGCGTGATCCTGTTTTAATTTCTGTACAAAACTCGTGGATCGGTCGAAATATATCCAGCGTTTTTCGGTTGTTTTTTTTTTTAGTTTTTTATGACACGTTTCTTGTCTGAATGTGGAAATCGGTTTATAAAATGTATATTGAATGAATGCACTGCCTCTTTTTTGACGATTGGCGAAACTGTTTCTGATTCTCAACCTTGCAGACGAAGCTTCCTACGAGTAATGATAATATTGATAGTAAAATAATAAAAACCTGGGTATATTTCTATTGCAGCCACCAACACCATATTTTTGATAACGGACACACAAGCATGTCTTTAGTCCCTTTATTTAGATATTATTTAAAGTAATAATAAAATGACATTTGTAGCCTACATGTGTGTGCTTTGTGTTTATTTTTTATTGGGCGTTATTCAAGGGCAGGAAAAATGTCTTAAGGGGACCTATTGTGGATTTTCTATGTACTTCCTGTGCAGAACTGCTAAGCCCCGCCTTTTTATTATAAGATTTTAGTGTAACACGCTTCAGATTTTAAATATGTACATTTTATTGTTGTAAAGAGGCTCTGTGACTATTTTGAACCTTACATGCTTTACTATGAGTCTTCATTTTGTTAAACATTTACAACAAAGAAGTCGGTGGGAAAAGGTGGTAGGTGAAAACAGGACTTATAACAAACATGCAGGAATCAATCTTAATAAAACTTTGAGTAAACTAATAATGAAGGAAAACCGGTATAACGGTAAAGAACTAGAAAAATATATTTTACACATTAGGTCTCTTTAAAGCCATTCAGACACTGAAAAAGAACAGACAAGATACCTTGTCTTGAACCTCAGAATCAAACCAATGTACAGTATAGAAAACTATTTTTTTAAGTTTGGAACATGGGTTATGGGCCAGAATTAATGGGTCTTTTGTTTAAAAACACTGTTGTATAAAAACAATAACTAATGTTAAATACAAAAGACTAAACACATATAGATTCAGTGCTGCAACTCACAGATCAAAGATCACAGAAGAATGCAATAAACACAAGATTACATTAAAGAATATACTGTAACCCACATGTGTCAAACACAAGGCCCAGGGGCCGGATGTGGCCGTCTTATAAGGTTAGTTTTATAATCGCATGTCTTAACTTAATGCAGTGATTTGTCTAAAACGTATTCCATTGATAGATTTATGCAAATACATAAGCATTTTCATAAATGAAAGTATTTGTAACTTTAAACTATGTTTGAAACATGTAAGCATAGACTTATTAGCCTTAAAAAAAACAAACACTTTTTAAATTGAAATGTCTGGACCAGAGTGTCAAAGTCAAATGTGACCCCCAGAAGCATCTCTGATGATTACTGATAGTGTCCCCCTGATAAAAGTATGAAACTACAGGTCCCAGAATGCACTGCAGCTAATAAGCCTATGGAAATATAAAAGCTTACTTTGCTCAAACTTAAAATACGCTGGAATGCAAAAGTGCAGACATTTTGTCCAAATTCTACAGGACAGTGTGTTTATTGTAATGCAACATAATAAATGTGTTACATATACATTTTGACATACAGTAAATGTGTTATATTAACTTTATAAATCAAATTGTCATATTATATTTTATTTTCTGATCAATTTGGCCTCAGCTCCATCTGAGTTTGACTCCCTGATCTAGACTGAAGCTCAGTCATTTTAACCTCTGACGCCTGATAAACTCTGGACCTTGGATCTAGTGATAAACAACTAACCAAATAAATAAAATAAATGTATAAATTAAAATGAATATCTCAGTGGTGATTCTCCTCTGTGCCCTGCAGATGGAGCTATAAAACTACCTTCAGAGACGTTAGGAGCTGAAGCTGGTCACAGAGCAGACAGTGTCCTAAAGGAGAGGGGACCATGGTTCAGTGTAGATGTGCTTTTAGGCAGGACCCTTCTGCCCATCAGTCCAAAGAGTCTTCCTCTCTGTCTCTGTGATGCTGCTGTGAAAGTAAACTTTAAATAAATGTTTATAATACGCCCAGGACTACAAATGGAAATGACTGTAAACCTAGAATCTGGTACAAGCATTTCAAACTATTTCCCCACTTATGTATGTTGTTTATCTCTTTATCACTGACTAACTTGCTTTCTTTACATTCTTTCTTCTTGAACTCTTTTGTACGGGCCGTTTGTTTCTTTAGGTCGAAGAGGCAGAGACAAGGATCCTTTCACAGTCACTCTTCTGCGTGATTACTTGATAAAACTCCAAGCGTCGCAATAATGATGCTTCTTCCGCAACTTTTGACCCGAGACAGAGCTTATTGTCCCACACTGAACTCCCTTTGTCCGGAGTAATTATGGAACAGTGATTTGTCTCAACATGGGCCTCTCTCTCTGACTGAACGTGGATTTAAGCTGACATGTTACGCAAAATATACTTTAATGAGTCTTTGACCTTGATTTAGCAGTGTTTTCAAAGTATTTTTAGCAGTTACATTGATTATGATTGTTTTTTATTCTTTCTGTATCTTGCGTTGTGAGGTGGACCACATTTGTACCGGTGTTTGAGTGTCATTGTCATTTCCCTCCCACCAGAAACGTAACTACTCTGGTGCGTAACACAGCAATCTGGACACCTGATTGTTTTTTTTTCCACAACCCAATAATGCTGCACACCATCATTTGCATTGGTGGCTTGCAAAAGTTTGAATTTTTAAATATTTACTTCAGGCATTTAGGTAAAATTAGGGTTAGGCTTAGGTTAAGTTAATTTGGTCGCAGCATAACTGCGTTGGGGAAAATAAAGACGCAATCTGGACACGAACAAAGGTGTTCTTTGTTTGTTTCTGCCCTGGATTAATAGTCCAGCCTGTAGAAAAGGCCCTGTATCATCCTCTGCCTCTTCTGCCTAGAGACTGACATTTCCTTTAGTAGCCAATCAGAACTCTGGCTCCACCCTATGACCGGTCTTGCAGGGTTACGGGGTACAGAGAAAGATGGACTCAGAGCAGAGAGGTCAAGTGAGTTGTAGTAAAGTTAGTTAAAGCCTGTTCTGGACACTTATTTTGGTTGTTTTTGGACTGTTGGTGATATTTGACAACCACACATGATAATCTGCAAACAACCATTAATAAGTAAAATAAATCTCCATTGGTAAAGACATCTGGTTAAGTTCATTCTGTGGACACCCTGCGCGGGTCGGAGTCATACAGCACCCCTAGTGTCTCTTACAAGCCACAGAGTTTCTCCATAGCTTTTCTGCCAAGCTTGGAGGTATGACATTCTCAAGCAGCTTCTTCGTAGAGCTTTCCTGTTCCTGCGCCAGTTTCTGGTTCTGGCATTTGGCACCATCCAATGCCACTCGGCAACCATGCCTCTCAGACTTGTGCCTTGCCTTCTCATTTTGCATAATTTGCGCCCACTAGCCAGTAGCCAATAGGCATGCAACGATTTGCAAATTCATGATTTTTTTACAATTTGAAGCTCACCATTCAATAGTTATCATGATATCACGATATTGCAGAGTGCCCACAAAATACAAGATTATGCTTGCAATAATGAACAATAAAGTCATATTTTCCAGTCATTTATTTGATCATTTAGTGATTCCTTTTCTTGGTGCAATATTATAGCTTTAGACTAAATTGCTCTCTGACCATACCAGCTATGAGTCTTGCTTCTTTGTTTATTATCAAAATATTTAGTTATGTTTTTGCATAAAATGTGTGTTAATATTCTGAACTATTTTTTGCAAGTCACGCTGTTTAATATTATCAGGTGATGATGACAATACAGTATATTATGACACGTTGGTATCACGATATCACCATGTCATCAATTTTGTTACATCCTTACTATGCTTCTGTGGAAGCTTTCGGCACGCAGTCTTTCTGGAGGACAACCCTCAGGACTGCTTTTGCTCTTTGAATTCACAGACCAGACTCATCACAGGCTCATCATCAGAGTTTGTGGGTTTTGGGAAGAGTTTTGTTGAACCTCTGACTTCTCGCCATGAATCTATCACAAGCATCAGATCCAGGTTTTGTCTTGTGTCTTGTCTAAGGACACCAATGAGTTTCTCCTTTATTTGTCCCATGGTGGCTCCTGAGGCTCCAGCAGTCTCCCATCCAAGTGGCACCCAGCTCCAACCTGCTTTTATGGAAGTTTTTTGGTGCCAATATTCAAAATGAGAATTCAATGTACAATTTAGAATTGCAATTTTTAAAATGAGAATTCCTCAGGCAATAACTGTGTGTAATCTTCATTTCTAATGTGCTTGTTAAAATTGCAATTGGCAAATTGTATTTTAATTAACAAATTGACAATCCATTTTGTGAATTAAATTCTCACTTTGACAGTTGTAATTGCCACTTTTCAACTTACGTTTCAAATTAAACCACATTCGATTGCATTGCATATTTATATGGTGTTTTAGGGACAATATTCAATTTGAAATGTTACTGTTCAATTTAGATTTGCATTTTAAAAATGACTATGTAATTTGCAATTTTAATATGTATTTTTTTAAAACCATTTGGCAATTATTACTTTAATTTAAAATTTGACAATCCATTTTGCAAATTGAAATTGCAATTTGACAAATGAATTCTCACTTTGACAATATAAATTGCCACTTTTCAACTTACGTTTTAAATTAAACAACATTAGATTGCATTGCACATTTATATGGTGTTTTAGGGACAATATTTAATTTGAAATGTTAATGTTCAATTTAGATTTGCAATTTAAAAATGACTATGTAATTTGCAATTTTAATATGTATTTTTAAAAAAAGCATTTGGCAATTATAAGTTTAATTTAAAATTTGACAATCCATTTTGCAAATTGACATTTCACTTTGACAAGTAGTTTTGTCAGTTTGCAAGACGAGTTTGTATTGCATTGCATGTTGTGAAACAGCACCACCTGTGGATTGCAATTGCATATCAACGTGCTTTGTCAGTGCCAATATTCAAAGTGGATATGCAAACTGTCAGCTGCCCATCAAGGCGGGACACAGATGTCCTCGGCCAATCAGGAAGCTCCAACACAACAGACACACAGGCTCAAGGCTGTGCTTCCTACTTTAGCAAAGTTTTCTTGTGGGAGTCGGGCCATCTCAAAATGAACAGTGGATAGTTACACCTTCTGTTTTGGTAAGTGTATACTCGTCTTTCTGCAGTGTGTAACAATTACATACACAACATTAAGCCTTAGCAGTAGCAGAGCAAAGTTGGTGCTAGCTAGCGAGGCTAACGTTGTTAGCATAGACTCCAGTAGTACAGAAAGGATGGCACAACACATACTGAAAGTATTTTATCTGTTCACAGGTTAAGTATTAAAGTAAACACAATTTAGAGTAATGTGTGAATGCTAGTGAGACAGCTAAGGCTGTTTTTATTCACTACACTGTTATTTCTGGTTGTCAGTGCATTTGGAGACTTGTTGTAAAGCTAATTGTTTTTAGCTAGCAGAGGCAGGTTGTACTATTGCTAACTCTAAATATGTCAATATATTACTAAAATACAGATTTCTGACACTATGTTTATGTATATAGTATTTTATATTGCACTTTTGTTGACTTTAGTGAGTCACACTGGTCTCTCAGATGCAACAGTTCTACAGGAGTTCACATTATTTCACAATAAATTCAGCTTTCACAAACAATAAATCACATACTGTAACTGCCGCATTATGTATGAAAACACTTCTAAATGTCGTCATAGTTGTAGACATGGGTCCAGTCTGCTGTAATGTTTCTCATGTTATAATTCTGTTCTTTCTCAGAGGAAAAACTGCTGAATGTACACACTTTTTTCCAGGTTCTTGAAATACGCACACCAGTGAAAAGTTTCATCATTTGTGTGAGTATACACTTTACAGCACACAAGAATCATGCACATCAGGATTATACAGTTTGGAGCTCTTTCTTGGACCAATGCAAGCTATAAGTTAAACTGTCCTGCAGTTCTCTGGTGCCACCATTGAGTTCTGGCCGTGATTCTGTCACATTGTTTTTTCTAAATACATGTTTGTTGTCTCCATCAGGTTGCACCATGCACATGCAGATCATGTGTTCTCTATTTGATTCATATGTGCTCATTGCTATTCGCAGATTTCATCAGAAGTGGATTGGACTCAAAATGGTGTATGACAACTGTTGTAAATCTGCAAGTTCAACGTGCCGGCCTGCCAGGTGTACCTGTAGAGGCTAAACAGGTTTTTGTAACTGAACTATTCAGGTATTCAACAACAAACAACCAATATGTATAATAGTAATGCAAGATGCACAGGTTATCACAATAAAACATTTATTTACATCACAAAACACAATCACAAACAATGTAATACACTGCACCATGTATATGATACATGTCATTAAGTCGTTTAATCTTATTACTTACCATTTATTCTGATGATTGTTTTGTAACCATGATGAAGTCTTTACAATCTAAACCAATCCAAAGTGCTCCTCACTCACCTGGCCCTCAATAACTTGCTCCTGTCTGCCCTGTTCTGGACTTAACAGGATGTACCTTCTGTTGGTTTGTTCATTAAGTCTGTGATGACTCTGGTTCCTTTTTTCCTTTTAACAGATGAACGTGCTAAAGATGAATATGGTCACAAGTCAGATCAAATAATGCAGCTGCAACAGTAAGAAAACACCAGTCATTAAACTAGTAAATGCTGAAGAAATGAGGAGACATGTTCACAGACTGCACTGCTCTTGATTCTTTTCTTCTCCTCCTGACAGCAGTTTCATCAGGAGATGTCCTGGTCCACAGAGCCTGAAGACCTTAGAGGAGAAAAGGAGCAAAAGTAAGGATTGAGCTGTGTTACTTTCCTCTAGCGTAAGCCCTGTGGACATGGAGCACACACCCTGCATAGCTCAACTAACGACTCTTGTGCCCTAAGCAGGAGGTGGTGACTGATTGGACAACTAAGGCCTATGAAATCAGCAGAGGAGACAGATGACCTCTCTCTTACTGCAGACACCAGGCCTTCAGATAACTGCTCACGCCAACCATGCCAACCCATCTGCATCTTGTTTAACTACCACAACATCCTCCTAACACCTGCACCTCAGCACACACAGATAACAGAAACATACACTGTTTTAAAATAAAATTAAGAAGCTCCACTGTGGCCTTAAAGGGTCTCTGTTGTGTCCTGTCCATTTTTTGTTGCAGCTCACAGAATCAGGGTTGTAGTACTGTGTTACTATAAAAAGTTATCCATAAATATATAACACAGATAATGTTATGTCAGTCTGCCTAACTTGGTGCTAGAGATGCATGACATGGATTGTTTTTTTTAATAGTAGGCAAGATCTAAGAGCATGCTGTGTTGGCTGCTTGGATGGGTCTCAAAAAGAAAACAAGCAAACCTGTTTTTTTAGACTGTGTACAAAAATATCAGGTTTAAACATAAGCATCTGCACACACCAGTGACATTTCTAAGGCCAATGGCATTTGCATTGCAAAAAGACGGTAGAGAGAAGACTGTAGTTTAGGAGATAAGTTAAAGATCACCTGTTCAGAGAACATTGTTCTTTTTTACACAAGCTTTGTCTCCTTCCCAATCCTTACTTACAGCACAGATACAATGAGGAGCATACGCCACACAGATAGTAGTGGTACAACTGAACATGATACTGGTTGAGTTGGTCTGTGCTGCTGTGCTATCGGTGCAATGACACTGTACATCTGTCAGATCTATAAAGAAAGAACACAGTTGTTACATACAAATGTTAACAGACATGATTATGCAGTAATGCACATTCTGTACTATCTACTTTGCTGTCCATAATATGATTATCTGCCTCTGTGATGCTACATAGGGTTTATGTTGCAGATACATTAGTTTTATCATTTATTTATCCATCTGTTGCACACTTAAATGATGAGTCAAGTGTGGCTTTAGTTGGTTTTATTTCAGTGGACACACAAAATACTTTCAGTTTGCATCTGTGCCATGTTTTCTGTACTAATGATTGTACAGAACTGTTAGTTCCCTATAACAAATGTGTGCAAATAATAGAAAATATAATAAAATATGATATACAGTACATAAACATAAAGTGTCAGAAATCTGTATTTTAGTAATATATTGACATATTTAGAGTTAGCAATAGTACTCCCTGCTGGTAAACCTGCCTCTGCTAGCTAAAAACAATTAGCTTTGCAACAAGTCTCCAAATGCACTGACAACCAGAAATAACAGTGTAGTGATAAAAACAGCCATAGCTGTCTCACTAGCATGATCGCACATTACTCTAAATCGTGTTTACTTTTGTACTTAACCTGTGAACAGATAAAATACTTTCAGTATGTGTATGTGTCATGCTTTCTGTACTACTGGAGTCTATGCTAACAACGTTAGCCTCGCTAGCTAGCACCAACTTTGCTCTGCTACTGCTAAGGCTTAATCAGGGCTTGACATTAGGCTTTTTTGAAAACTTGCCCATCGGGCAAGTGTCATTTCTATTTTACTTGCCCTGTCATAGATTTTACTTGCCCCCCAAAAAAACCATATCAATGCATTTAGAAACACAATAGTTTAATATGAGAATACTACAACCAGATGAAAACACAGATAAAAAGCAAATAAATGAATGGAAAAGTGTACAATATCAGCAGTATATCACATAGCTATGCCACAGAAAATCTATATTTATTAGTTCTATATTAACGTCTATGCAATAACATATAAAATCACAGAAAAACAAATATACAAACTTTTCACAATATAATCAAATCTATTTATATATATTTAATTATACTTTACCATGAAATATCTGACATGTTTTTTCTTTATATTTCAATCTGGTGATTTCCATTAGGAACTGAAACTTGTAGAAAAAAATCCTTTAAAAAGGATTCATATTAGTTGCCAAACATCTGAATTAAGTTTTACTGGCCTGTAGAAAGTGTCATAAACAGAATCCATTACTTCTTATTACTCCTCAACTTCTTCATGTTGTCTGTAATTCCATGGATTAAACCCAGGTCTTCTTTTTCTTTGGCTGCTTTCCCACCATTGTTGCACTGCAGCTTCTGCTTGAAAATGTTCAAGTGGCGGGCCTTCAATGGACAAGAACAGAAGCCTCTGAAGTTGTTGTGTGGTCAGGCTTGATCTCCAGTCAGTCTTGATTCTTTTCATGGCAGAAAATCCACGTTCACATACAGCAGTGCTTACAGGTAGTATCAGGTAGACCTCCATTAGTGGAACTAGGTTTCTGAAACGTTCCCGTCGTTCCTCTAAACAAAGAATGAATGGTTAGAGTGAGTTTCTTAAAACATATTTGCACATAGTATTGGGCATTATGGCCAGAAATGAATATTGTGATTTTTATGGAACCAGATAACAATTTAGATTTTATCACAATATTATTATGGATATTGTCCAGCCTGATGGCTTCATTCACACACCTGACTTCAACACACTCAGGAGCAGTTCCCTCAATGGAACGGCTGTTCTTGTTTGAGCAAACATTTTGTACTGGCTATAGTCTGCCAGTACGTCCTCAGCTGCAATCCCCGCTTCTTCAAGGAGATTTTTGTAAAAAACTGTCAACTCTTTCATTTCTGTGATGCCAGTTTTCTAAATTGTTCTCCTGCCGTAGCATCATTTCGATTATATGGGGGCCATGTAGATGGATCAAGAGCCCGGAATTTGGCAATATGCCTCCTTGCTGCAGATCCCTCAGTCTCTCGTCTAAATGTGTGATGATGGAATCTGTTTGAACAATTTACAATTATGCACTGTCTATACTGAAATTCACCTTTAAATAGGCCTGGGCAAATAATCGAAAAATTGAAAGATTGAGATTCTATCATGCCAAATCAATTGGGGGTTTTGATTCAAAAGATGAACAATCAATCTTTTGTCAGTAAAAACATGGAGAGAAGTCAAACTTTAAGGCTGAATGTTGATGCTGTAAATATATTTTTTTCTATTCAATTTAATACATTGGAAAAAATATTTTTGTGTTCATAAAACCATGTTTATTTTGTTTTTTAAAAGGTTAAGAAAAATTAATAAAAAAATGAGATTGACAAGTAGAAAAATAAAATTAATTATATTTTTTCTCAGATTGCCCAGCCATAGTTATAAACAAAATTAGCATACCAATGATATTCTCTCGTTCTGCTTTAAGGGTGGACAGAGAAGGATTGTCAAATGGCACACCCTTGTACTCATCTGATTCTGTCACAGACCAGTAAAACTGGGACATTTGTGGGCCCATTTGCAGTTTCAGGGCAGTGATATTGCAGACACATGTCTCCTGGCTCTCCACTGCCTCATCCACAGTGAGGTTGTCTTTCTGGAAAATCTTGCTCAGTTTGCCAAGGTGGTCCAGCAAGTCACACATAAAGTGGAGAAAGAGGACATTCTCAAACTTTTTAAGGTATCGCGCAACAGATTTTGCTCTTCCTAGCACTGCGGCAGATGGTTTAGGATGTCTTTCAGGGCTAGCCATGTCTTCAAAATGCGCCAGAAGCACTGGATAACTGTCACACACAATCTGTAAAAAGAAAAAATGTGTTACCAGTGGCAAACATTATGATTGTGTATGCATGCATGTATGTATGTATGGATGGATGGATGGATGGATAGATGGATGGATAGATAGATTATAGTTTATAGTAAGAAGTATTTCATTGCTTCCCAACACTATATGTCTAACCTCGCTTACCTTGACAGCACGATGCACGTAGGGAAGCCAACGTGTGCCATGCAGGTTTGATGGCTTCAAAACTTTTTCTTCCAGGGCATCTGCAATCAATCTGAGCTCTCGCATGGCTTTGGGGGAATAATGATATTGTTCGTACATATGTTTGAGTGTAACTTGCATTTCTTCCATCCAGCCATTATTTTTTGTTGCCCAAACAACACCTAGCTCAAGCCGATGAGCTATACAGTGGACCGATACCAGGTGGTCTACATCCCTCTGTAACGAGCACCCACACCATTTTTAGACCCCAGGTTGACAGCAGCACCATCACTTCCAAATCCAACAAGACGCTTCTGCCAATTATCAACTCCAGCTTCCTCAAATGCTAGAACATTTAAAACTGTTAAAGGCAAACTCACATTTTTTATTCTGATTAGTTGTTTATCATGTATCCTACCCGTTTGAATGGCATCATAGATCCCACCCGCACTCGCGTTTTGCAGGTCTTGAATAGAAAGGTAGGCATTGATGGGTCCTTCAGCCGACAAAAACGAACGTACATCAGTTCATTTTCAATAATAGCGCAGTCTGTGGCACCATCAATTAAAAGTGTAAAATATTTGGCATCATTCAATTTTTGAAGTAACTTTTTTCTTTCTACTTCATAAATGTCACAAATGAATCTGTAAAACAAACAAACAAAAAAATAAATCCGCATGAAAATCATCAAAATATAATCAACAGGATTAAATTATACACACCGCGCACAAGCTTTGTCTGAATTATATGAGTCTGGAACTTTTCCTCCTGTCCGATTCATTAGACCAAGTAGTGGCTTGAACTGGGTGAAAGGTAGCTCCTGCTTGGCCACATAAAAGGCAGCATGCATGGCATTTACCATTTTTGTTTTCAGGGTGGCGTCAATTTTTAAAAGGCCCTCCACCACAGCAGGGATAGATGCTCCGGGCTGCCTCTCCTTTGCAGCAGCTGTGCAGTGTGCATGTTTTTTTGCTTACATCATGTGCTTCTAATATGTTGTAGCGAAACGATGCTGTTCCAATGTACAAAGATGAAGTACTAAAAATACACACAGACACATCCGCACAAACACACACAAAAAAAACACATTAACACATTACAGGAGACTCAAAAGTAATCTATCAAATAAGCACAAAAAACATGTGTGTAACCAAAATAACAGCCAGAGGTGGGCTCAGTTTTCCTCATCTTTATGTATAATTCATATTTTTAGTAGAATCTCCTCAAAAACAATCTAGCCTATTTAACAACAACAAACAATTTATTCTATTATAAAATAAAAACTAAGGTTATGATTATTAAGGACAATATACAATTGCATTAAGCACAATGGCAGAGATGCTTGTAGGCCTACCAGATTCAAGCTTTTAGAGCAAATTTCAGTCTGTAGTCTTGTGGAGGGAAGAGGTGAGACACATTGGATATTCATTAAGATAATATTGTTTTTATATGTTTATATAAAGTATACTGCGTTTCCACATATATAAAATGTGCATATGGTCGAAATTCGCAAAAGTATCTCCATTAATCTCCGTTTCCTTTAAAGTGCATATCTGGGTGTTGTTATGGCAACATGAGCTGTGTCATAAGACCGCTGATCCTGCAGAGGGCGATACGTGCACAATCTCTTTTTTTTTTCCACAGCCGCAGATTCTTTAATATGAAGTTGTTGGCTAGACTGCTCCGTCTTGTGTAAACTTTAGCCGGTTGTCACTTTGTTAATGCGGTGGATCTGTTTAACCGCGAAAATAAATGACTGCTGCCTTTGTTTTTAACACAAATCCTCCGCCGTGGAAAGGACGAGCTCCGAAACACTGCAGTGTTGGACAACCATGAAGGTTTACGGAGTTATTTGATGACAGCGCAGTGCTTCTGTGCTGTTTTGTCTTTTGCTTGGTGCACGACGGTGCAGCAGTTTGTCAGTCTGGAGAATTTTGGACAAAAGAACTCAGTCTGGATTATTTGTTTATCACCTCTGTCCCTCCTCCAGAGCCACTGCAGCAGGTACGTAACCCGGGGGTCCTGTGGATTTTAGTTCGCTTCATGAGTTAATACGAATAACTGCGTTTCCAGCTTTCAAAATTCGCTTCAAGCGTTATGTGCATAAAACAAAATCCACCTCAATAGAGTGTAGTGTATAAACTTTTATGCGCATTAGGGATTCTAAATGCGATATTTGTCGTTTCCACCTCCCAGGACTTATTCGATAGCCTACTTCTTAATGCGCATTTAAATCAAGTGGATGGAAACGCGAATGAATGAAAATCTGGCGCATTTACTGCTTACACATCAGTAATAAACCACCACGTAGAAACTGTTCTTATTTGACAACTAATTTGACTTTTCCACCACCTCTGCCCCGGTCATTTTGGCAAACAAGTAGCCTAACGGTAAAAGCCTATAGCCTACCGACAACTTCTTCGAGAAGCATCAATATTCACACCATTATAAGACAAATAGGATCTTTAGCCGTTACTTAGTCAGTCAGTAGTGAACTGGTAGTGAAAGTATACTTACATGTCCGCTTTTTGAGGGAATTCTCTACATGAGAGGCAAAACATGACGTCTTTCTCAACATCATATTTAACCCACGGAAATTTCTCGGCCCAAGACGGTAAAAACTTTCTTTTTCGCTTCGCTTCATATGATGTGCCTGGTGCCTCGTCAATATCTTCTGATTGAGGTCTTTTGTTGGCCTTTCCTGGCATTTGGCCAGGTTTTGGTGGCTGTAGAAACATCTTGGGCTACAACTCTCTTTGTCAAAACGTTGACAGGAGAAGACGTGCCTACACACGCGGACTCTGATTGGCTCACAAACGCACGCTCACGTTTGTGATAGGTTAACTTCGAACGCGCGTTGTCAAGGAGACGCCGAGTCGTTCTAACCGCGGCAAAAAAAATCACAAATTTATGAATGAGACTGCTTGCCCGAAAGGACAACTCCGAGGATCGGCGCACTTGCCCGCTCAGACTGTTCGGTTGCCACGGGCAAGCGGACAACCGTTAATGTCGAGCCCAGTTAATGTTGTGTATGTAATTGTTACACACTGCAGAAAGACGAGTATACACTTACCAAAACAGAAGGTGTAGCTATCCACTGTTCATTTTGAGATGGCCCGACTCCCACAAGAAACTTTGCTAAAGTAGGAAGCACAGCTTTGAGCCTGTGTGTCTGTTGTGTTGGAGCTTCCTGATTGGCCGAGGGACATCTGTGTCCCGCCTTGATGGGCAGCTGACAGTTTGCATATCCACTTTGAATATTGGCACTGACAAAGCACGTTGATATGCAATTGCAATCCACAGGTGGTGCTGTTTCACAACATGCAATGCAATACAAACTCGTCTTGCAAACTGACAAAACCACTTGTCAAAGTGAAATGTCAATTTGCAAAATGGATTGTCAAATTTTAAATTAATATTATAATTGCCAAATGCTTTTTTTAAAAATACATATTAAAATTGCAAATTACATAGTCATTTTAAATTGCAAATCTAAATTGAACATTAACATTTCAAATTAAATATTGTCCCTAAAACACCATATAAATGTGCAATGCAATCTAATGTTGTTTAATTTAAAACGTAAGTTGAAAAGTGGCAATTTTATTGTCAAAGTGAGAATTCATTTGTCAAATTGCAATTTCAATTTGCAAAATGGATTGTCAAATTTTAAATTAAAGTAATAATTGCCAAATGGTTTTAAAAAATACATATTAAAATTGCAAATTACATAGTCATTTTTAAAATGCAAATCTAAATTGAACAGTAACATTTCAAATTGAATATTGTCCCTAAAACACCATATAAATATGCAATGCAATCGAATGTGGTTTAATTTGAAACTTAAGTTGAAAAGTGGCAATTACAACTGTCGAAGTGAGAATTTAATTCACAAAATGGATTGTCAATTTGTTATTTAAAATACAATTTGCCAATTGCAATTTTAACAAGCACATTAGAAATGAAGATTGCACACAGTTATTGCCTAAGGAATTCTCATTTTAAAATTGCAATTCTAAATTGTACATTGTATTCTCATTTTGAATATTGGCACCAAAAAACTTCCATATGCTTTTGATTACAACTTCTGTATTTAAAAGAAACGTGTCACTCATTCAGATCTTTACAATGAATGAATGGTTTATTTAAATAGCACTTAACTAATAGAAAAGATGTGTTAAAATGTGTTTTTGAACATGAAGCCGCAGCATTGGACTGGAAATTTGGGAATCACTGTGTCATGATTTCACCAAAAAGCAGTATACGTGAGGTAATGCTAATTCTGTTCATTATCTTTCCCTTCAGGCCAATTGTCAATGGCACATGTTGACTTTGTTTTCTCTTTATATTATCCAAATTTGAAAGAGAGCACCTCCAAAGATTCTATATTAACTTTATTTCATCATTCAGAAAGTTGGATGTCTCATAAAGCTGATATCCGCTGATGTGTTAGATAAAAAGAATTGAAGTAGAACTAAAGATTTGTCTGTTTTATAATGACCGTAAAAGTAAACTGTCGACTGTGATGTCCCTTTTGTCAGCAGAGTTTGAGGCTCTTGTGTCTGGTCAAAATGCCAAAGCAAAGCATCTTTTATCTGTTTGAGAATTCCAGCCAAACAAAATAAAATAAAATAAAGGCCCATTTCAACCCTGAATTAGGAAATGAAGTGGCCAATTGAAGTGAAGAGCTTGTTTTGTGCAGGAAGCCAGGCTCGTTCTCATTCAGGTCTCATTCTGCCCGAGCTGTGGCCCAGCTCACGGCAAACGTCCCGGATGTGGAGGGACACTATTGTGAGCGGAGAGTTCACATTTGGAGCGCGCACAGAGACGACAGTGTTGTGTTCGTGCCAACGCAAATGAGAAGAAGTGTGGAGCTGCAGATGGAAGGCAGCAGTCTGACACCAGCAGAATCACCCTCACTGAGAAGAAACATGAACCAGATATGCAACAGTCGATTTAAGACAAAATCATTCAAAGTCAGTGAGACTGTCATAGGGCAGGTTCATTTCTGCCTTGGACCAGCCAAACAAAACAGGTTTGCAGACCTAAAGAGTGGGTTTTGAGGGCATGGGTTGTATTTATTACGCTGTAAGGCACTTGTTACATTTAATGTATGAAAGAAGTGGTGGTTAGGCCCTTATGCCTCCTACAATGACTCTGAGTGAGGCTCGGTTTAGGACACATGCAGGTTTCTTGCAATGTGCCTGCTAAACCATCACCAGTCCACTGTAGTTCAAAGTTGCTAAAGCTGTGAAGGCTTACGTGGAGTCCAGCAAGAACGCTCATATAACTTGAAAACCGCATAAGATTGCTGCAGTTTCTCTCTACGGATTCTTTCCGCTCACCTGTCACGGATGTGCATTCACACTGCTTTGGTCCGTGTACGAGGACATATTGATGTATATCAGGGGTTAATTTCATTTATTTATATATTTAATATGTACATAAAAACTACATTGGACGTACCAGATGCTATAACACTTGGACTGTCCAAAACGATGTTCTGAACTTTGGAACTACACAGTCTCCACTCACAGAGACTCTGGTGTTATGTCAATGTCATGTCAACTTTTTTGTATAGCACATTTAACAGGGGATGCCGTGTTGTTAGGTCTGAGTGAGCCCTGACGACTAACCGCCAAATCACAAACAGTGGCGACACATGATTTGTTAAACATTTAAAATACAATTACAAAGTACAAACATTTACAAAGTTTACAAAGCTAAAGGTTAAAGTGATTGAAATGTATGTGCCATGTTACACAAACTTCAGAGCAGTGCGAATGTTAGCGCTGTCCAGGTCTGGAGAAAGAATCCACACGAAGAAGCAGGACGTTCTTCCCAGAGACTGCAGCGGTCTGATGCAGCTTCAGATGAAGTCGTGTGGCTTTGAACAAATACAGACCGCAGTGCACTGAAGCTGGTGTAACAGGCACTTTGTAAGAAACTCATACAAGTACGAGAGTCACACTGTGGAGTTTCGTGCAGTGCACGGATGTGATCCAGAACCTCGGATTCTTTCTGTTTGAAGGAACTTTCCCTAGAAAGTTTTATAGCCCTTTTCCCTTCACAATTTGTCAATTGCTGCCAAAGTGTGTGGTCTCATGTGCTGGGATCAAACGAGGTGACAGCAGCAGCACCAGAAGTGCAGCAAATTTACTTACCAGCACTTGATAAAAACTTGCTCTCATTTTTATCAAATTTTAGGTTGTTGTAAAAGTGACACCAAGATTTTTTACACCTTGTACATCTTTACACTTCGTTTTTCTTTAGATGACAAACAACCAATGCAGCCAAAGCCATGTGATGAAGAACCCCAGAGCGTGAAAGTGCAGCCGGTGTGAGAGCGCTGTGCCTCTGGTCTGCAGATCCACACCATCGCCTCAAACTCTGGGCCTCTTCACCGCAAAATGCCCCTTTTATCTTCTCCCTCCGACCTGCCATCGGAACAGCGGCCGGTCGCTGAATTAACATCCCAGCGTGCGGTGCCCCTCTGGTCCCGGGGCTTTGAGGTGGTTTGGCGGGGGACCAGGTCAGAAAGCAGGGCTGGTAAAGACACGCTTTGGCAGTGAGAGATGGGAACCTTTGATCGCTGCCTGCAGAGTTTGGACAGAGACTGATTGAGGACTTGTTTGTGATGTTGCGCCATTTTGTTTGGGTGGTCCCGGCCAAAAGACGGACCCGGCGAGGCCCCTCGTGTAGTAAAGTGGTTTGAAGAGATGTTGGAAACCGGCCAAGAGTTGTGCATCAGCTAAGAGGCTTTAACTAGATAAATAGACTGTTTGCCATAACAACCTTGTGCCGTATAAGAGCTGTATTGTACTTTTCTCAATTTTTGCCTTAAAAACATAAGCCAAAATATTTAATTTAAATTCTTAAACCAGTTTACATGTTTGCTCTTGCCTCATGGATTTTGAGCTCCAAAATGTTTAGTCAAATGTGAAATATAATCTTAACTTCGTTTTAGTGAATTAAAGTTTCTCAAAACAATATTAATGGATGTGGACGATCAAAGCATCTCTTACAAAAGCATATCCAATGGTTACGGACAACAAATTGTAATTGGATCCATTCTCCCAAACAATAAGAATCTAAAATACTTTGTATAAGCTATATGTTTGTTCAGGAGGTTGGAAGATAAGCTACTTTATACATAAACCTTCTCTTTCTTTTCTTCTGTGCTGGGATGCTTAAGTAATATAAGTATCCAAGTAAAAGTAAAAGTGGTCAGGACTCTGTGATCTTGGAAAGGTCTCGATTAGTGCGGTCTTGTCTACAATAGGTGGGTTTCACACTCTAGAATTCTTATAAGTCAGGTGGAGGGCAAGAGGCACTTTTCCTATTAATAACATTGGACTTTATATGAAATAATTCAAAAAGTATTTTGCTAATTTAAAAAGTGGCTATTTCTAGGATGACTAAACCCATTACTCGTTTGCATTGCAAAAATAAATTGCATTTAAAACAATCTTCATTTTAGCTGCCCTCCACCTCATTGAAATAACATTGGCCTGTAGAATTTGATGTCACATGAAACCAACCAATAGAGGTTATGCAAGTGACATCACAGCATTCTAAATGCTCATGCTGAGTGGCAACGATGCATTAGAGTTAATGGAGAGAAAGGACATTTTCTCTTGTAAGATTCAATAAACAGCTAAAACAGGAAAAAATAACCTACAGTTTGATAACCCACAACAAGTCTACTGAGCATTGGGTTTGTAATAGACTCTGTGCATTGAAGCTGTTTCCTTTCAAATTGTCAGACTTTAGCGTTAGCATTGACAGTTAAACACATCTTTTTATAAACACACCTTGGTCCTTTGGTGAAATATTCTCTTCTTTTGTAAAGTATTTAACATGTTTTCAGAGAAAATCACCAACTGCTCACTGTTCACTGCCTGATCTTTGGTAATTTTTCATTTTAGTCTGAGGGAGTGAAAACCTCATTGGAATGAACTAAACAGGAAATGAACCTGCCGGCAAGATGTTAGCATTTTTGAAAATAAATACTCTTATGCACACAGTCAATTGACATGTAAAAAGAGAAAATCAAGTCAACAGTTGTAGCAAAGCAGATAAACAACAAGACTTTAGCTTCTCACATTTATCAGACATTGAAATCACACACAGTTAACTTATTACCTTTTTCTTCTTGAAAAAGATGTTTTTGAGTCAGTTTGTTGCAGTTAAAATGTCCTAAATCATCAACTGTTGTTAGCAGACAAGCCGTTGCCACGACAACAAAATGAAGAAATGCAACTCATTCTAAATGTTGCAAAGCGTTTTTGAATAAAATGGTGTCAGCGCATAACATCTGTACGAAGTGCCTTTGAAAACACCAGATTTTGTTCGTAACCACTCTCACCTGATCATAAACTTTGGGTAAAGACAAGATATAAAGTGCCCGTGAGTAAAGTGAGGAGCTCAGAGTAGAGCCACTGCTCCTCCATGGTCTCTATAGTGAGTTTTAGCCTGGTAGATAACTGGATAGTGACATCAACAAAAATCACTGTACACGAGTTGCAATAGGGACCAATGGAGAAACACAATCACTTAAATGGAGGCACTAGGAATGACAGAATAAGGATAGACAAAAAAAATGAATTAAGTTAGGGCAATTTGATATATAAGACCAAGTTTAGGTGGCGCTATGGTGCAAAAGGCTGCAGGTTACGACATTGCTGCAATAGAAGCTTCTCCAAAAACATCAAAAAACAAGCAGGACTTGTTTTTGTGACTCTTACATGTGTTGTTTACTACGTTTGAGTGGAATGTTGGGTCTAAGCACTTTCACACAAATTCCCACAGTGGCATTGGGTCCATGTCGTGGTCTGACCTGTTTTGCTTGACTGACCTTCTAACCTGATTCTCTCTGTGTTTTCCGATGCGACAGCCACAATGCAACGACCATTTTTGACTGTGAAAGAAATCATTCAGATGTGTTAACAATGGAAAGAAGCGATTAAAAAGTCGAGACTTATGGACTAAAATGTATGCAAAGGCTTGGCTATAAACTGTCAGATTGCAAATGTGTTGACCTGGTTTTCATCTGTTTATATTTGTATAATTAATGGGCCAATTCACATGAAATGAAAACTAGCATTAACTTAAACAAGAACCAATATTTAAAAACTCTAGTCTGTAAAATCTACTTTTCTGAGTTTGACATCAACGGGAAAACAGGGTTCGTTAATTTACTCACACTTGATTGGATTGATTCTTGCATATTTGAGTATACTTGTATGGAGCTCAACGACCGCCCACTTCCTGGTTCCAAAATCTCGGACCCCATGTTAAATTGCCATAGGGAATTCGATAAAAAATTATATTAAAAGTTTGGAAACGTCCTTGGGGCTAAGCAGCTCTGTGGTGAGTCACGAGCACAAGACCTACATTTTTGTTTAAAAGACGTTTTTTCAGCTTTGTAAACTATGAAGTTATTACGACATTTTGCTGAATTTTAAGTTATAGTTGTGCTTTTTAGACTGAAAACAACCGCGCTGTGAATCTGAGTTAGCACGCTGGCTAGCCCGCGGTATGTCTTTAAACTCTTAAAATTAGAATTTTTCAAAAAGCCTATGGCACTATAACATGGGGCAAAACTCTTCCAGAACCAGTGCGGTCTTCCACTGTTGAGCTCCATTGTCCTGTCTTTGTTTTCACCTACCACCTATCCCCACCCACTTGTCTGTTTTTATTTGTGATTACTCAAAAAAAATGACATTCTGAGTAATCATGTAATAGGGTTCAAATTGTCTCAGAGATGGTTTACAACAATAAAAAAGTAGGTAAAAAAACTTTCTATTTTGTTATTTGTTGTACAGCAGGAAAAGTGCAGCTTCTGAACCAGGAAAAGTTGTAAAAGTGTGCAAGAACTGCGCAAACAGACGCTCCGCGCACACAACGAGACTCACTGTGGTCATGAGCCCGGGCAGAGGCGCTCTGGGTCAGGCGCTGTCGCTTTTGGTTCTCTGAAAGTCTGGCAACACCGAACGATGCGTGTGCTCACTTCTTCTCGGCTCATGACCACAGCGAGTCTCGGTGTGAGCCCGGAGCTTTTGTTTGCGTAGTTAGCCCACACTTTTCCAACTTTTCCTGCTGTTACAGTTGTCGCTGCGTCTACAACAGATGACAAAGGAGAACTTTTCTACTTTCATTTATGATGTTCATTTTGTATTAGCAGTAATCGATTTCCTCTATTCAGATAACTTTTTGGTGAGTTGTGTTTACATTTTTGACATGTTTCGGCTGCTAGCTGCGAGCCATCTTCAGAAGCGTCACCGGCCGTTTTTAAGATGTTACTTCCTGGAGGCGTGGTCAAAGTCTCTGGAGAAGGAAGTCCCAGGTAGGTGAAAGGAGGAATGCCCCTTCATCTCGATTGATGGTGTCTGGGCTTCGCTTCCTTGATCCAGTGTTTGAACTTGTTGTTTTCAGCTCTTATGAGACCCGTGCTCCGTCCCAGTCCATGATGTGATTGTTTCTCTTGCAATGATCTGATATTTTAGGTTTTCTTGTTCTGCTTTGTCTTTACTTGCCCTTGTGAACCTTCCTGTAGTTTCCCTCTCACATTCCTCTCGATGTTCCTTTTTTACTTAGAGGATGGCGTTGGAACTATCCCAAAACCTCTGCGTCTGATGTCCATCGCACACCTGGTGCAAACAATCAAAAGATTTAAACTGTACCCTTCCTCTTGTGTCTAGGTATGTAGCTACAAGTCCTATTCGCACAGCATAATACAATATTTACCTAGGGACGTCTGTAAACTTTAAATTACCCCACGACCTCAGAGTTTTTTTACAGGCATTCGCATGGACATATTCGATGTCTGTAATTTTTTTTATTTTTACAGACTTTCCGGAAATAGCGACAGATAGATTATGGCATGACCTTTAACTTCATTCATGAAATGAGCGTTTCTTGTGTTTTCTGTTTGTTTTAGCATTAATTAGCTTACCGGAGCTGCGGTAGCAAATGTAGCTCCTCGTCACGTAGTTGAGTCTGTTTATCCAAATCACATCGACAACATCAGATTTCTTACGAAACAAACCGAAGACTCTTTTAATCCATTTACACTGATAAAATCCAAACATCCAAACATTGCAGCGTTCTGTCCTGTTCTGTCCAAACTTTTTCCAACGTTCATCTTCTCAACCTTCCGTTGCTACACAACAAGGTTGTTGTACTTCCGGTTCACAGACTTTAATAATTTGATTAATCTTAAAGGGACTGTACCGTGATTTTTGCATCCTAAAAATGTAAACAATAGCAGCAAAATAATTAATTTTAAACCTTTTCCTTCGGCTACAATGATTTTCCTCACGTAGCTAAATGCATCTGAGCTTCAGAATTGTTCAATCATGATGATTTTTAATGTTTTTTCACAGCTTTAGCAGCGAGGTGAGTCACTATGCTAACAACAGTTAGCCCCTAAATGCTAAAAACAAAAACAGAAAAAGCTGCACACAAACGGGATTTTATTAGACAGAGGACAGGAACTTTGGGGACTAATTTCCACCTGAATTAGACACATTAACAAGGCATCAGTGCTAGGGGGAAATTGCTTTTAAGTTATCTTGTTGCAAAAAAAATCGAGTACAGTCCTTTAAGCGTTTTAATTGTAGAAAAAAAGACAATTTAATTTGAAAATTATCCGTAAACAACAGTAATAATAATTTTGTTCAAATCTGAAGGTAAAATAAGCCGCAGAGTTATATTCATTTATAAACGGTTCACGGATTGAAAACACAGACACATTCACACGGCTTTAGAATTACATGTGGACAAAAGAGTTTGGTGAATTACAGGAGGTAAAATTTCGAGGGAAATTTTACAGACATTTTTACAGACAATGAACGATTGCACAGGAGTAGAAACTCAGACTATGTCCGTAGTTAATACATTTTACATGAGGTCCCTAGGTAAATAATAGGCCGTGCAAAGAGGACTTTAGCCTAGCTAGTATACATACTGGTCCATAAGGAATGGACTTTCTGTAACAACTAACAGAATTAAACACTGTTCTCCATGGCAACTTCACCACAAAATGAAGTTATGGAATGTTAATGTAAGATCGGAGAACGTTTAGTGCATAACCTCTATTGTCTGGCAGAAAACTGTTGCCTTATGTCCTTATGTCTGTGGCTTTCACTTTTTCTTTCTAAATTCCTCTAAGAGTGTCTTTTCTATTTCCACTCATCCTTTACACAAGAAAAAACAAACAAACGTTGAATAAAACAGGAGTCTGGATCGAGTGCGTCCCAAACCTTTATTGTTACCGGACATGAAGAGTTGAAGCTGCTAAATCCTATGAAAGACGGCAGAGTTTGATGATATGAACCGAGCTAAAGCTGAACGAACATTCACAACACTCACACAGACACTATCGTATGTAAAGAGACTATCGGCAGAAGAGTTCAGAGTTGGCAGGCTACGTTTGCTAGTGTTTTCTTTAGACTGACAGAAGATGGGATGGATGAGAAAAGTGGAGCTGAAACCAGGAGAATCAGAGGTTTGTCCGGTCGTGTCATTCTCGAACGTAGACCCGTGTGCATACTACGTCATCGGCTCCAAAGATCTGTAAACGACACCAGAGAAAGAGATAGTGTCCAGTAAATTTTGAGATAAAAAGTCTGTCTCCTTATTTATTATGTAAATGATTAGAAAGAATTTATTTTGACAATTTCATACAGTGTTTGCAGACATTTTTAGTTAAAACTATAATTTTTCTGACATGTTTATTATGCTCACAAACACTGACGTACATGTGCCTCATGTTGCCTCGTCCACATGATCGTTCTTTTTAACGCAGTTCAAAGTTGGGGGAACAAACTTTTTTTAGTAGACCTCTGCGGAGCCCCGTTGATCAAAGATGGCGGCGCTGTGGTGTCATTGGCTTTTTGCTCACTGGCGTTCGTAGCTGTCACGGCCCTTTTTCGTCCGGAAGACCGCGATGCCGCTTCCTGGCAAGTTTCCTTTTTTTTTCGTAATAAAGACCATAAATGAGAGGGCTAATTTTGGTTCTTTTTTTAAACACATAAACTATCGTCATCCACAAAGCCCCTATATTCATGAACAACAGCCATTATTTGCCTTTTAGGCAGTTATCTTGCTGTAATACGAAGAGTTTGGAATCTTCTCGTTCAACCCCTTGAACTGCAGTCATCATCGCACACGTGACCTTTCATGCCTCGAAAATATATAATTTGGCGATTGTCTTTAACAACAATGTTTCATTATTTGTTCATAAACAGTTAAATAATTCATGGAATAAGACAAGCTTTTTCATTTATTATTTCAATGTGTGCATGTTCGTAATCACAACTTCCGGACGATTGGGTCTGCCGATACGAAAGGGGCGCAACACTGGAGCCAAACCAGGGCTGTTATCTTTAGCCTTTAGCTAGGTGTCTAAGCAGGCTAATGGAACATGTTTAACACGTTGTCTTTTCCCGAAATATTCTTTGTGCGAGGAGAGGGACATTTTTGAACGGCAATTCACAGTGGAGTTACAGAGTGGGCAGTTGGGGGTTTTTAGCCGGAAATAAAAAGTACCCCCCCCCCTAAAAGCTTGAAAAAGGGCAAGTTTATTATGAAAACTGAAAACGATTTTGAACCTGGTAAAAAAGAAAGTTTATGAAGTGAAACTAAGGAAAGGATAGTGCCACAAAATCCGACAAGTTCTAAAGCTGTAGATGCGGTTTTCCTGTTTCGCGAACACCAGCAGTTTTGTGTTTGCAGTCGCTCTAGGAAAGAGAATGTCTTCTACCCTGTAGAGGGGTTTGCTCGTTTGCAGAACAATGGAAGCGGACCACTGGGCTGATTTACAACGGCAACGAAGCAGCAAGGTCCCACCAAATAAGATATAATGACATCATGTACCTGATATTCCAAGAATTTTTCTTGTCTCATCAGGTAGCCGATATGCAGTGTTCTGATTGGTCTTGGTGCGTTGGGTGGTTTATACTTTGTGATGTTTGTAAGATGTGTTTTTTAAGTCATGAATTGCAATAAAATGATTACTGTTTTACAGTAAACTGTAGACACAACTTAAAATGAAAGGTTTTAAGTATCAATATGAACAACATATAGTTAGTTCTGTCTCTCCTCTCTCCGCCCAGCTCTTCTTTTTTCTCGTCGTCCCTCCGTCTTTCTCTCGGTCCCGTTTCTCTCCTCTTTTTCTACCCTTGTCTCTCTTTTCTCTCTGCCTCTCTCTTTCGTCTTGTCTCCCTTGTAAATCTCTCTATTTTCTGGTCTTTCCTCTCTCTTTCTCCCCCCTCAATCATTAATCTTCGCTCTCTTTTTGTCTTTCTCTTTTCGCTCTCTCGTCTTGTCTCTCTCTCTCTTTCCTCTCTCTCTCTCCCCTCTCCCTCTCTCTTCCCACATTCCTACATCATGTTTCTCTGTGATACAGCGCGCCTAAAAGCTCCACAATCGCACCAACAACAAACTAACTCTCCTCGTGCTCAACTTCCCTCTAATCCTCCGAAGACTTTGACAGACGCACTTTTGAGTCACAGATCTTTGCTAAAGCAGCTGATGTAAGTGACTGAAACGATGATGAACAGACTCATCTTCTGTCGCCGGAGAAAAGACAAAAAGAAAACGCTCCTTCTTCTTCTCCCTTTAAACTGCGGCAGACTAAACCAATTAGACGGATCATGCAAATCATATGTAAATGTGGCCCACTTCCACTGAGAGCTGCACATCGGATCAGACCGGCTCTCATCCCTCTACTCTCTCTCTCTTTCTCTCTCTCTTTTATTTATCCTGTCACAAACTCTCTCTCTCTCTCTTTCTCTCTCACTCACTTTGATCATCTTTTTTCTTTCGATATTGTTTTTTCTTATCTCTTCCTTCTCCATTTCTGTCTTGGTTTTTCTTTCTCTCTCTTTCTCCCTCTCTCTCTGCATCTTTTTTTCCCTGTTCTCTTTTCTCTCTCTCTCTCAGTCTGACTCTCTTCTATTTCTTCTTTTTCTCTCTCTCTCCTATTTATCTCTCTCTGCATCTCTTTCTGTCTCTCCATCTTTCCTATTTCTCTCTCTGTCTCTTCTGTTCCTCTCTCTCTCTAGCTGTCTCTCTCTCCTATTTCTCTCTCTACACCTCTCTCTCTCTTTCTCTGTGTCACTCTCTTCTATTTCTCTCTTTCGCTCTCTCCTATTTCTCTCTCTACATCTCTCCCATTTCTCTCCTCTTTGTCTCTCTCTCCTAATTCTTCTCTTTTTCTCTCTCTACATATTTCCTATTTCTTTCTCTCTGTCTCTTCTGTTCCTCTCTCTATATTCTTCTCTTTCTCTCTCCTATTTTATCTCTCTCTGCATGTCTCTCTCTCGCTCGTCTTGCTCTCTCTTCTATTTCTCTCTCTCTTTCTCCATCTCTCTCCCATTTCTCTCTGTGTGTCTCTCCCTTTCTCTGTCTCTTTCTCTCTCGCTGTATTTCCTTTTCCTCTTTCTCTCTCTCTCTCTTTCTACCTCTCTCTGCATCTCTCACTTGTTCTCTCTCTGTCTGTGTCCCCGCTTTTTGTCTTTCCTTATTCTCTCTTTCTGTTGTTTTTTTTTCTGTGTCTTGCTCTCTCTATTATTTCTCTCTCTCTGCATCTCTTTCTCTCTCTCACTCTGTCTTTTTCTTTCTCTCCGTCTCTCTCCCCGTCTTGCTCTCTCTTCTATTTCTCTCTGTTTGTCTCTCTCTTTCTCCCTCTCTCTCCTCATTTCTATCTCTCTTTCTTTTCTGTCTCTCCCATTTCTCTCTCTCTCCACCTTCCTCTCTCTGTCCTTTCTATTCCTCTCTCTAGCTGTCTCTGTCTATCTATCTCTCTCTCCTATTTATCTCTTTGCATCTCTTTCTTTTTCTCTTTCTCTCTCCGTCTTGCTCTCTCTTCCATTTCTCTCTTTTCTCTCGCACTTAATCACTTTTTTCAATCTTTCTTTCTCCTCTTGCTCCTCCTCATCACCCATTTTCTTCATTATCTAATATATTCTTTCTCTCTCTCTTTGTCACTCTCTTTTTCTCTCCAAATTCTTCATCTTTTCTTCCCTCACTTCTCTCTTTCCTCCAGCCTGATATGAGTCAATGAGTTAATTTGCGATTTTTAAGCAGGTCTGTCCTCCCTCTCTTCCTTTTTCCCCTCCATCTCTCTGCTCTTCTCCTCTGCTTCTCCGTTCCCACTGCTCTCTCCTCTCTTCTTCCCTCTCTTCTTTTTTTCCCTCTATTCTTCCCTCTTCTCTTCTTCTCTCTCTCTCTTTTCTTCCCCCTCTCTCCTCTCTTTTCTTCCGCTCTCTCTTCTTCCCGCTCTTACTCTCTTCTCCTTCCCTCTCCGCTCTCTCCTCTGTTTCTTCCCTTTCTGCTCTCCTCTCTTCGCCCCTCTCTCGTCTTGCTCTTGTTCTTCCTCTCGGTCGCTTCCTCGTCTCTTTCCCCCCCTCTTCTTCCTTCCCTCGTCTCTCTTTCTGCTCTCTCCTCTCTCTCTCCGTCTTCTCCTCCTTTCTCCAGCTCTGATCTGATTCACTGTGAGTTTTGTTTGGAGATTTTAAAGCTCTCTCTCTCTCTCTCTTCCTCTCTTTTTCTTCTCTCTCTCTCAATCCCACCCTCGCTCTTCTCTCTTCCCCAGCTCCTGATATTTGAATTCAATGTTATTTGATATTTTAAAGCGGTCCTCTCCCTGCTCTTCTTTCCCTCATCTCTCCTCGATCTCCTCCTTCTTCTCCTCTCTCTCTTCTCCTCTGTCTCTCTCTCTCTCTTATCTCTCTTTTTTCCCCTCTCTTCTTGTTCTCCTCCCTCCCTCTCCCTCTCTCGTCTTTCCTTCCAGCTCTGATCTGATGCGCTGTGAGTTTTGTTTGGGATTTCAAAGGCGACGTCTCTCTTCTCCCTCCTTCTTTCACCCTCCATCCCTCTCTCGCCCTCTCCCTTTTCTCCCTCTTTCTCGGCTCTTCCCTCTTCTCTGTCTCGTCCTCTCTCCTCCGATCTTGATCTGATTCAGTGTGAGTTTGTTTGGGGATTCAGAAGCCAAGTCCCTGCTAAGATTAGGTCATGAATACAATGTGACTTCACCATAAAAGACGGTCACGGTCCTGAGCAAGACTTTCGCCCCAAGACGTTGGCCCCCTTCACTTTCACTTTAAATGCTTTATTTAATCTCTAAGACTTATATTTCACCTGTTGCAGTTTTGCTTTCCTGCACTTTAAATGCCAGATATTTCAAAATCACATGAACAAGGACTGTTAAAGTTAAATAGGATTAAATGCTAAAATTCAATAATCAAATACAGTCCAGTGTGGCAATTTGCCTCTTTTAAGGGCTGGCTCCGTTTTGAAGCAGAAGTGGCTCAGGCCAGAATTCTACGTGCTAATTATATTTATTATAGCAAATCTAAGTGTTTGGCAGAAGCATAGCTCAAGGGCAGAAAAAGAACGAGAAAATGCTTCCCACAAACTGACCAAAGTAAACTATTTAGAAGAAATTGCAATGATTCTTATCTGTCGAGTTGAGTATATAAAACTGTCCATTAGATCAGTTTTGAGAAGAGTTTGCAAAGCCGATCCTATTAAAACCGTAGAAAGCACAGCAGACCGCACTGGAGCCTGGAGGCTGAGGCTGTGATCGTTAAGAGGAGTAAAGGACAGGTTATCCGAGCAGAAAGCAACTGAACTTTAACACTGTCAACTTGACGCTGCCGCAGTGAGAACGTCTGAGCTACAACAAGACTGGTTTTAGAGAAAACCATGTGGACAGTTTTGATATCCATATGTTTTCGAGCCACTTTGATCTGAGCTCAGGTCACAGAGGTCCAGACTTTCTCTGGGTTTTCAATAGAGGGATTTGTTGGTGAAATCGTCACTATCCGCCTGGTACTGTGCAATGCGTTATGCAGAAAGAGCCGCTCTCTCATCTGCTTACAATGGGTAAAGCTCAATCGAGATAAAACTATTGAAGATCGTGACGAGACAAAGCCGTTGGATCAGGTCTGAACCGGTCTGAACAGAACTCTGTCAAAACTGAATGCTTGATACAGGGGTTTCTTATACCTCACCTGATGTAACTTTTTAAAAGGTCGTAGGGGTCGAGATTTCATTCACTAAATGTGATTGGCAGCAGGAACTTTTGTTTTGTACAGTGATAGCTTCTTGGTAGTTAGTCTGACTCTTGTGCTTTTCAACTTTGTTTCCGACTGTTTATTGGTCTCTATGGCAGCGTCGTTTCTAGAGGCGTGTATCTACTGAGATCTGAGGGGAATCAGGTTTGGACGAGCATTGTTAGCCATAATATGGTATGCCATATCACTTATTCCTTCTGTTTATTTGCAGATGTTGGCCAACTTGTCTTGCTTCGGCTCACTGTTGTCCCCTCTTTCTATTTATTTTATATGTATATACTTATGTACTGTGTGTATGGTTTTAGTTTAGAATGTGTTTATTTACAGCTAAGGTAAGTTACCACTGTCCATTCATTATCTACATTATTGTTGTATTTATTGGTTTTCCCTTTTGTACATTAATGGTGAACACTTCTTGCCAACATCACCTTTCTTGTTTCATGAAGAACAGTGTCCCATTACCTAAGTGTGTTGGATGGTTGGTGCGATGTTGAGTCTTTTTCAGACGCTGTTAGAACATGGTTACAAACTCAGAAAAGTATATTTAAATATGAGGGTTCCTGATTCCACTGTAGTCTTTGGTTGATTTCTCACTGGGAGAGATAAGTCCGGACTGCCCCTGTGACTCTCTTGCTTCACTGTCTTCTTTATTCACCATTCTCAAACTGAAGCTTCACGTGCTTGGAATCTTTGTTGATCTTAGCAGAATCTGAGCAGAGTCTCCATGAAGCACGGAGTATGTGAAAGGAAACGCAGCCGGGCAACAAACCCTAGTCACTGTACCTCTTCTCTGGCACTTTAAAGGTTAAAACAGAAATATATTCAGAATCACGAATGAGAAAAACAGCAGTGTTGTAGAATGTGACACTGCCACAATCTGCAACTTCATACTTTACCATTAACCTAAATTCATTCTAATGATTAGGTATATTAAGGAACATATCAACCATTGCGAACCTCACCAATCAGTGCATAAAGTCAATAAAAGTCAGTTTAAGCTTGANGAGAAAAAAGCGCTATGCTTTGAAAAAAAAATCAGCATCTTGCCAGCCAAACATTCTTAACATCAATCGTACGAAAATGAATATTGTGTAATCATAAAACATCTAACGCGAATACTGGAAGAAATCTACAATGAATAAAACATATTACCTGTTGCATAATATTTTAGGTCGTTCTTATCAGAGAATCATCTCTCAAAAGTAATTTTCCATAGCTGCGCAGACAGACTAAATTTCATCCAATCACTTGTTACTGACGTAATTGACAAAGGCTGGAACTAGAGTACAAAGCAGAAACCAATTTCAGACTACAACAATAAAGACTAAAATACTAAACAAAAACTACCCAACTCCCTCCCCTTCTTACGCAAACCTTTCCATTACTCCATTCTTAAACTGAAACTAAGGCTCGCATTAACCATGATTCTTTTTTCTCAGTTGCCTCCATGGAAGAACATCCACACTAGCTCCTACAACACAATACAAAACATGCTTTCTACACAAAATGAAACTTTCTAAAAGCAGACTTTCCATGCCATTCCGACACAAAACTAAACACTGCACAATCAAGTCCTCTGGAAGATCAGGTCCTGACTCAACGCAGGCTAAATCAAGCAAGTCAAAATTTAAAAGCCGACCTCATACGAACCTGTAATGTTCCAGCATATAAAACAAGTATCCATCGATCTCAAATAAGATTGCTATATAACATATTATAGAAAATTACAACCAAAAAGAAAGTTAATTTATGTGCAGGGTTACGCAAAGGAGGACGTATAATTTTGAACGTTGTGACTGTTTGTGATTGACAGTTTTAATAAATAAATGATTAATGTAGTACGAGTGGACATATGTGGTGTAACAGGGCATTTCTCAGCTGCAGGACCAGAGATTGAAAACACAAGATTACTCCAATACAGTCTATGATGAGAGACAGTGTCAGAAATGTGTAGATTTACTGCGCAATATATTTTCCTCTTAATCCACAAACGAACGAAGCCAAACGTTGTGATCAGACACAAAAACACCAACTCTACCGACTCACACCAAGCCATCCAAGCGATGTTAAACAAAAGAACCCGACCGCTCGCTGCGACGGTTTCAACATTCACTGCAACAAAAACCAAACCCAAGAATCGCTCTAGAAAACCGGAGACCAAACCGTGTCATAAGCTGGTATGATGTGTGCGTATGTGTGTGTTGTGCCCGAGGTCTCTCGGTGCTCCGCGCTCACATGGCCGCCTAGTCCTCTTTCGCCTCCTCCGCTCGGGCTCAGGCTCCCGCAGCACAGACCAGGAGCCGCCGGCACAATCCGCCGCCGTAGCACAGCAGCGAGGCAGCCAGGACCATGCTCTCTCCGCGCCTCTCGTCACGAAACTCAGCAACACACGCAATCCTCGCTCGCAGCCAAAACCAGCACCTGCACCGACCACTTCACGTTCTCCGCGGGAGGCTGCACAACAAGCGCGGGCGAAAGGTCAGCCTCCACATCGTCCAAAAGAAAGGCGTGCAAGCGGAAAAAGCGAGAGGAACGCTCGGAATAGGCGACGCAGTTCGATCCGCGCGTAAAGTGCCTCCCAAGAAAGTTTGCGCGCGACGGTCTCGGTACTCGGATGGACTCAGTCTACATGCCCCCGCGTGAACACGGGGCCACCCGGTGACTCCTCTGGCTTCTTCCGCTGAAGCTCGTGGCCTCGCCGTGGCAGAACAACGCCGCGTCCCAAACGTCCTCGAGAACGACCGCGTAAAGCGACGAGATGACTCCGTGACCCGCTTGCGAAGCCTGTCTCTCTGGCTTCATCTTCGGGTGGGACCGACCAGGCGGCGCGAGCCTCCTGTGTCGCCGACCTCCGCTGTGACACCGCTCCACGCGCCTGCTGCACGACATACCGCGCACACGGCGCGCGCACTCAGCAGCCCGCCCTCCGGAACGAAGAGCTACAGCAAACAGTAGAACCGTGGACCCGTCACCGACGCTACGCGAACTCGCAGGCCGCTGCACCGCCCTCCCGCCACGTCCCGGCCGCGCGTGCCTTGATTGACCAGTTTAGGACACCAGACCCTTGATACACTATTAGATTCAAGCATTATCTATAGATCTCATAAATTATTACTTATATCTTATCGTCGGGGACCAAGACCAAGAGACTCAGTTGGTTTCGTTCCTCTCGACAAGGAGAACAGAAAAAGAAAAAGTGTTGTGTTCCAAATTAATACACAAGCTCATAGCATTTATCATCTTTTCTGCAAAATATTTCGTTAAAGTATTTCTTTTCTTCCCCTCTTTCTATCCATGTTCATCTTCATCTGCACAACATTGTAGTCCTCTGTTCGGGATTATTTCTTAATGGCTTCATTGGAGTCGGGGAGAGGAAGGGGTGGGGCTAAAGGACCTGCTTTTTTTAGTGGTAGAGGAAACTTGTTGCTCTAGGAACTGATCCCAGGATCTTTCTTATGGCGAGGGCCGACCATCATAACACTGCACGACCATTTGACAATACATAACATTAATATTTCACTGTGCCACTTTCTTTTTTATTTCTGTCGCCTGCTAGACCATACAAAGCACTCCACAACGCACCTGGTGCTTCAAACCTTCACAGGACTTGTTTTTGTTTTAAAAAATACATTAGACAAGTATTCTGTTTTATTGCAAATTCACATGTGAGCCTTACAACAAAAATATGATCTCTATACTCAGTGACTTTCAACCAAGCGACGCAGCCACGTCTGTCTGAAAAAAAATTGTTTTCAATATTCAATCTATTAAAGAAGCTTGGCAGAATCTTAAGTGAAAATCAGTTTTGGAGTTTTTTTGGAGAATATTTCGCACACCACTCCCATTTATAATATTAAGACGTTTCCACAGAAGTTGATACAAAGCTGGAATTTTTCCAAAGAATTCAATATAGAGATAAGGTCATATTTGATCAAAAACTGTTGTAGAAATTGCCTTCATGAAAACCGACCCTGTACATTGGATTTGTTGTGTCACAGCGCTTTATCTCGTGTTCAAAGAGCAGGTTGTTAAAGAAAACATTACAAGACAAAAATGCTCCATCTGGCACAGTTTATTCACCCATAAAAGTCTACAAAGTGCTTGGAATTATTTGAAAGTAGGTGCTGTTGTGCCAGCACGAAACATGTCTCACCACTTCTGCACCCCTGTCTTTTTTTGATGCTGCAAAGCGATTGCAGATCGTTTAGACTCTTTCACCCTATGAGACTCGTTTGGCGAGACGGCAGAGGAAGCCGTTTTTACACTCATGATCAGGGACACCCAGCTAACTTTGAACAACGAAGATGAGACGGAATCTGTTTTTTGTAACCAATCACCAGGAATGGTCGAGCGGAAGGTGAGACCTAGAGGGACTTGGTAGGTCACAGATGAGCGGGGACGCGAGAGAGAGCTAGGATGCCCCTGCTTGGGATGAAGCTATGCTGTTCTGGCCTTCCTGTCGTACTGAGTCAAAAAGGCCTTCTACCTCGTCACCATCAGATCACACAAACACAATCGAAAGACAGCAGAGAGATGGCTAATTAAAAGACTGACTCACAACAAGAGTTTATTACAGAAATGTTTTAATGGATCACCCAATTGCTATTTCTTTCATGGCCTGGCCCGTTCCACTTTTAGGATCCATTATTTTTAAATCTTTAATTTGTTTTTTAAGTGGTTTTAAATGTTGTTCGTTCCCGCCTCTGTATCTTTTGAGTGTTCTGCATCCTTTGCACGGTTTTAACCACAAGCTCAGAAGGACGGGCTTTTGCGGACAGCTGCAACCTACTTTGAATAAGTATAATTAAGTCTCTTCTATTTAACACAACGACAGTTTGTTATTGGTCATTTAGTCTTTTTATTTTTTTTTTGCTGCTCTCGTCATAGTGTTTTATTGTTGTAAATCCTCTTCGTGTTGGCGGTCTTCGAGTTAGAAGTCCATGTTTAGTTTTGAGCAAATGTATCTGATGAGTGATTCAACATGCTTTTGTAACGTCAATGATGTTTTAGTTTCATTTATCAGATGTACCGCATTCTTAAACACAATGTCCAGGATCAGGTGGGATGTAAGAACTTTGCCTTTTATCCTGTCCTGGGGTGTCGGACTGCCGACATGGGGGGTGTAATATGGTTTATTAGTTTCCCGGGGGCCCCATGGGCAGGAGAATGGCCCCCCTACCAAAAGCATCTAATTTTGCCTTGCTGTTGAATATTTACCTCTGTCCTCCTGCCTCCTTACAGGCAATCATATTTCTTCTCTGTTTTCCTCTGTATATACATAAGTGACCCTCTTTCATCATCCCGCTGATGCCAACCATCGTGTATTGACTCCTTTGAAACATTAACTCAATATTTATCTTGATGTGAAATATAATAACTCAATGCTATAGTACAAATAAACCATATAAATAAACAAAAAAAAGAATTAACAGGATGGTCTAGGTGGTGAACCGCGTCTTTGACCGTCGTCTCTTGTGTGTTAGTCATCTTCCCTCTCCTACTAACTAGTCAAATAATTTAGCATGTAAATATACTACTTCTGGGCCTCCGGGTTCTCCCTTCGGTACCCCTCCTCCCTCGTGTGCGGCGTCCAGCTCCTGATGGGCTAGCCATTCTCGCTGTAGTCAGATCTGATTTGCTGCAGGATTTATTCCCTATATTAGGCTGACGCTTCTAATCTCTTCTCGCTTTTTTATCCCTTTCCATATCCCTCTCTCCCTCCGTTCGCCTCTCCCCTTTCTCTCCCTCTTTCTCGCTTTCTCTCTCTCCCTCTCTGCCTTCGGTCTGCTCCCGCGTCTTTTTTCGAGTCTGCATTCAGTGTGAGGTTTTGTGTCTTGCCGGTTATCCTTTCAAAGCCAATGCGTCTCTCTAAATTAGATTCTTATTTGATTGGCATGATTTCTCATCACATAAAATAGCGTCACCGGTCCTAGAGCATGCTTCGCCCAAACGTTTGGGTCAGAAATTCACTTTAATCTGATTTTATGCTAGATCTATTATTTACATCCTAGTTGCATAGATTTGCTTCTTGCACCTTTAAGTGCACAGGAATTTCAAATCACAGACAAGAGACTTTAAAGTTAAATAGGATTAAAATGCTAAAATTACAATATCAAATTACACGTCCATGGTCTGATTGGCCTCATTAGGCTGGTCTTCTTGGTTGAATTCAAGTGGTTCCTCAGGCAGTAATATCACGTGGCATATTATATTTATGTGAGTGCACCAAGTATTTCTGCTAGTTTGGCAAAATTGCAGCATGCTCAAGAGGCTAGCACAATATATACCAGAAACATGCATCGCACAACCTCTGAGACAGGTGAGACCTCTTAAAGACCACTCCTGAATTCATTATGCGTGTTCGACGTTCGTAGGAGTATAATAAACTTGTCCAGGATTCAAACGACAGTTGAAGAGTGTTAGACACCGATCCTCACTAAACAACCTGGTAGAGATCAAAAACACGCAGGACCGCACTGGAGCTCTGGAGGCTGAGCTGTGATCTTAAGAGGAGGGTGTAGAGAAGAAGATGACAGTGTATTAGATCCGAGCAGATTGAAAAAACAAACTGACTTTTAACACTTCACTGACCTGCCTCATGTGAGAAGCGTCTGATGACATACACCAAAGGAGTACTGATTGTTTAGAGTAAAAAAACATATTATATCATCTCTGCTATTATCAGTCTCACTTTTAATCCAAATGAGCTCAGGTCAACACGGATTTGTAGTCTAATATCCTCTGGTTCTTCAATAGAGCGGATTTTTAGATGTGAACGTACATAACATTTCGCTAAATATACTGTTCGCCCGTTATGCATAAAGATGCCGCGTTCTCCACACCATCTGCATAATACATGGTAAACCTCAAATCAGAAGTACAAAATTGAAACGATGATATGTACGCAGTCGTTGTGTATCTCATATAGGTCATGAACTCGTAGTTCGTGTGCGAGACGTGTCGTGGAATGCTCCTGAGAGTGATCGTTGACTACAAGTGGTCTTTCTTACCTCACCTGAATGTTTTACTTTTATAATATAGATAGAATGGAATACGACAATTATCATTGAATACCAAACAAATGCTGATTTAGCTAGCGAACTTTTGTTCTATTGCTACTCTCGCAGTGATAACTTCTTGTAGTTAGCTGACATCTGTGCCTTTTCAACTTGTTTCCACTGTTTATGTCTCTGAGTGGCCAGCTCTTTCTAGAGGCGTGGTATGCACTGAGATCTGAGGGGGATCAGGCTTTGACGAGCATTTATGGCCACAATATGGTATGGCCATAGTCACTATTCCTTCTGTTATCTGTGCAGAAGTTGCCACTTGTCTTGCTTCGCATCACTTGTCCCTCTTTCTAATATTTATTTTTGTAATCCTCTACCTTCTCGGTACACTTACTGTACCTGTGTTATTGGTTTTAGTTTAAATGTGTTTATTTACAGCTAAGGTTAAGTTACCACTTCCATTCATTCACATTATTGTTGTATTTATTGAGTTTCCTTTGTACATTAAGTGAACATCTTCTTGCCACACACTTTTCTGTTTCATGTAACAACAGTGTCTCCATTACTCTAAGTTGTGTTTGGATTGGTTTGTGATGTTTGAGTCTTTTCATGACGCTGTTAGAACATGGTTACAAACTCAGAAAAGTATATTTTAAGATTCATGAGGGTTCCTGAGTTCCACTGTAGATCTGTGGTTTGATTCTCACTGGACGAGGATAAAAGCCTGGACTGACCCCTGTGGAGCTCTCTGCTTCACTGTCTCCTTTTATTAACCATTTCTCAAACTGAAGCTTCACGCTGCTTTGAATTCTTGTTGGACTTTAGCAGAAGTCTGAGCAGAGTCTCCATGAACACGGAGCAGTGAAGGAGAAACACGCAACCGTGCAACAAACCTATCACGTCACTCTTCTCGCACTTTTAAAGGTTTAAAACAGAAATATTCAGAATCACGAATGGAGAAAAGCAGCAGGTTGTAGAATGTGACACTGCCACAGCTGCAACATATCAATACATTTACCATTAGACCCAAATCATTTCTATAATGAATGTAAGGTGTTATTATTAAGGAACATTATCGCAAACCCATTGCGTGACCTCACCAAATCATGTGACTATAAAGTCAATAAAGGTCAGTTAAGCTTGACGTGACGAGAACAGTGCTTTGTCATTTTCACAAATGCGTCTCTTCAACGACGTCCACGTGGACCAGGTTTTCTGTGTCGGTGGCTGGGAAACATTTCTGACTACGCATGAAGACAAGTCTGTTGTGTTGACAAAAATATTGTGTCAATTCAGTTGCAGAGTTGGCAAGCAACTAAGTATTTTTAGGTACTGTACTTAAGTAGTTTTCTTGAGTATCTGTACTTTACTTAAGTATCACAAAATCTGCTGACTTTTTAGTTTTAGTTCTTACATTTTCAAGAAGCAACTGTACTTTCTACTCCATACATTTTAAAAAAACAAGTTAGTTACTTTTTTAAGTCCAGAAAAACCTTTTAATATCAGGTACACCTGCTGCTGCCGTGTATTTAAGATGTTTGAACAAATTAACAAGTGAAAAGCGTCAAAAGCTTTATGATTTCTAACAAAGATTACACATTTGTGATGTGATAAAAATCTGATTATTTATAATTAATTAACTGTAAAGCCCATCTCACACTTCACAACATTACAACCAACTTTGTGCACTGCACTGTTCTTATTTCAAGTCAAATGTTTTGCTGGTGAAGTAAGACTTTTTTTTTACAAATGTGAGTCAAGTCAAATCTCTTGAAAGAATCAGAAATATCTTTCAGCATGTGAAATAAGATGCCAGATTTTTAGTATTAGTAATTTTAACTGAGACTAGAGAATAACTTTTGACAGTGATTATACATTTTACTTTTTGTACTTAAGTCAATTTACACTTTTACTTTTGGTGTAAATGATACCAATGTCAGACAAATAATGCTTGTAAATGTCCTTATGTCTGTGGCCTGTTCTTTTGCGTCTAAAAATCGCAAAAGATCTAAAAACTTCTGTAGTGTGCTGCTGGAATAGGAAAAAAAAAGTCACATAAAAGACACAGACGTTACAATGTGACAAATGATATTACCTTGTAGCACTTTATTTTTGCTAAATGTTTGTCTAGACTACTTGGAAATATAGTCTGATGAGTAACTAGTCTTGCATTTTGCTTTTTGTGGACCTGTGTGGAGCAATTTTGCTTTACAACTCAACTTAGTTCCTGTATTTTCAACTTTTATGGTCAATTTATTCATAATTCACAACTTATAACTACTGTAAAATTATGATAAATATTTACCACAAGGACTATCACACCAGGCTAAGTCATAAATAGAAACTTGTGATCATCTGTATGACCTTAAGCTGTTTTCTGCGCAGTAATCTGTTCTCTCACCAGTGTTAGCTCGTCCCCGTTCAGCTCGCGGCTCCAGAAGGTTTTGGGTCCGTCTCCTTCCACCAGAGTCTGATTGCAGAAGATCTTATTTGCCGTTTCCCAGGTGGCCAGGCTCTGCAGGAGACAAGAACAGGAGTCAGAGTGGTGTCGCTTGTTACACTGTCTGTTATTACGATGCTTTGATAAATCAGCTTCATTATGTTCCACCTATTCCAAAGCAACCGGCGATGAAGTTTCTGTAAAAGTTAGCTTTTTAACCAATATTTTTGACTCTTGTAATATTTATTAAGAACATAAATGCAGTCACACACTTCAAGTCAATCAAAAAAGAAGCGTCAGACTTTTATATTCTATTCGCGCGGCATAATATTTCCCTCAGAATCTCATGTAAATGGTAATAATCTAAGTTTCTAGTCCTGTGCTAATCGTCCTTGTCTGTAAAAATGTCAGTGAAGTTTCCCTCGAATTGTACCTACTGTAATTCACCAAACTCCTTATGTGAGTCTAGTCCTGTGTGCAGGGTGAGATTTGCTGGGGGTGGGGGTGATTTTCCCCCTCCCGGGTTTGTCCATCGCTCTCTCTGCTTATACTTTCTCTATCCCTCCTTCCGCTTTGGTCTTATATTGAGTGTAGGGGGGTAGCGTAGTCTTATCAATGTTTTTCCTTCGTGCTGCTGCCTCTACGCTCTCATATAAGCCAATAATGTCACACTTTCACACACAGTACCTTTCTGATTAGCTATTCCTCACACCTTTTCCTCGAGCACAAGCATAGTTTAAGCGGCAACTTTCGGAGGCGGACTGTGGTGGAGCAGACCTGCATGGAAGTGGGATTTCTCTGTTTTCAATCCGTGAACTGCATATAGACAAATATGAATGACTCTGCGGCCTGTTTACCTTCAGATTTAAACTAAATTATTATTATTACTACTCGTCACAGATCATTAAAAAGTAAAAAATGAAGCAAACTGTGAAAAAAACTGCAAAGTACAATCCTGTTAACAGCGGGTGGAGCAGCAACAAGATGTTTGGGGAAAGTTTGCTCAGGTCATGAATGAATCAAAAGGTTGACAACATTTTACAGTATGGAGTGTGAAAGATTAAGAGTTTGAGACTTGCGCATTAATTTTATATATTTGTCTCTGAATGCTACTTTAGAAAAAATAGATGAAGTGCAAACATTTATTCAATTAAGCTATGCAACACAGTATTAGTGTTTTTTTTTTTTTTTAATAAAATCAGCATTTATATGTTCATGACTGTTTTATTAGAAATATATTTTTTAATCACAATATGGCGCAGAGGAGCAAACGAAACACTTCTGTGCAGCCTCAACTCATTCGGTTCACTTGGCAAATGGTTTGAGTCGAAACTTGTGCGATAATTTAAAGTTTACAGACGTTCAGAAATGTTATTCGATCAGAGCTTTATTCTCAAAACCATCCCGAAGCCTGTTTAAAAAAGTTTGCCCAGGTCTGGTTTAGGTCTACATGAAGGTTTATTCAGTTGGAACGCTCCGAAGTGGAAACTCACTTCAGTTTTCTGGAACATAGTAAATTCATAAATGTGCACTGTGACTGAAATTTGTACAGGTACAGGACTCAGCGCTCGGAAAGGCCGCCCATAAAATTGATCCTCGGCGCTCCGCTCCCAGACCCTCACGGTTTGTAAAGTGTCTCTCAAAGCGTGTAGGGACTGGCTGGTCAGGCAAATAAAGTATGTTGTAGATGTACTTTTTTGAGAGTTTTGTTTTCTGATCCTGGATCTCAGGTGCCACCTAATCTTGAGAACCTGGACCTGTCTCACTGCTCCACTCTTGCCTCTCTTTGACTGACGTCCTGCTTGAAAATTTGTTTTCCTCTGCCACTGGTTTATGGCTCCACTGACTTACAGTTCTAAATGCATCTGAACATGCGTCAGTCCTGGTCACATCTACAGCCTGTCCGTCCATGGGAGTGGATCTCTCTTTCACTGTGGTTCTCCTTGAGGTTTCTCTTTTTCACCCTGGTGTTTTTTTTTTTTTTTTTTTTTTTGTTTTTTTTTTTCCTTGCCGAGAAGAAAGGGCTAAGGACAAGGGATGCTCTGGGACCCTTTTATCTGCCAATTTGTTGTTGAACAATCTGCCTGCTAATAATGACTGTTTCTGAATATCAGGCAATATCTGCTTGATTATTTCCCTGTGTAATTTCCTTACCGTTAGTAGAAGGAGCTTTGACACCATTCCTGGCGTGGGAAACATATAACACATTTTTAAAGTTCTTTCTTACACATAAGACGCATAGTTAGGTTCCCAAAAGCATTTAAATACTACCTCTAACTGCATTTGTCCTTTATTCCTCTTAGAGCTGGCTTCTAATTGATTTCAATAATATTTCAGATGACGACAGGTGTTTGATCTGTGGTGAGATAAAAGGCGGCTGTGACCTCAGTGTTGTCTCGCTCCATTATCTGCTCTTAATCAAAGCTGCACTGTCAGAAAAGCTTTTATACACTCAAATATACGGCATGTTGCTTTGTGGGTCATGATCCATCTGTAGACAATCCTATATGACACACAGGATAGAGAACGTTTGCTATAATTAATGTAAGTAAGTTCTTGTTTTGTGCACATTCAAACAATCATATTTTTTTCTGGTGGAGAATGAATCAGTCATCTCATCTCCACTTTATGAAGTTGTTGTGTGTGTAAGCCGTGTTTGAGTTGGCACAGTTATTTCAATAAACAATAAGATAAGCTTGAAGCAGTAATAGAGTAATGTGTGGATTCTCCTTTAAGTTCCTCAGTATTATGACTTGTCTAATAATAAAAGAGAGAGAGAGATCACTAATCCCTTGTTCCCTTGTGAGTGAAAGTTTCAAATGTTCTTAAGTTAAGGTACACTTTAAAACTGAGGTGCACAACAGGAAGTAGCTATCTAAATGTGTCCAGCTTATTTCCTCACTCTCACAAATCTCTCAGCACATGGTTAATTTTTGGCTGCAGTTACGACCTCAGAACATAATATGTTATGTAAAGTGAAAGTGAAATGCATGACCCAAGCGCAGCCAATCAGAGCACTGCTTTCAGTTCTTGAGGAGAACTAAAAGACTTTATTATTGGATTCAGGCACAGCAGTCTGGCCAGGTTACAAAGTGAAGCATTTACTCTCTACTTTCTGGTGTAAAAGACAAGAAATACTACTTTACAGGTGCAGACAGCTCCTCTGGTGGTGCTTCTTTGGTCCATCTAGACCCAACCCAAAGTATGTGTGAACGTAGCAGTTGGATTGTAGGATTGTTTATAATGCACTGTAAAGCACCTTTGGGCCTGATTTATCAAGTCAGGTGTTAAATTGTGGATGCAAACTGAAAAAAAAAAAAAAAAAAACATGTTATTTGCGAGCAATTTATGCAAACTTTAAAATTGGAAGATGTACATTTTACATTTTACACAAAACAAATATGCACCACTTCAAATTCTGCATCTTTAGTGTCTGTGTGAGCTACGCCAAGTTTTGCTCCCCCTACTTGTTTTGCTCATGAGCAAATGCTTGATAAATCTGGCCCCAAACTGCGGCCCAGGGGCCAAATGTGACCCGTGACCTGTTTGATTCAGGCCCCTGGTATGTTTTTGAGAAACAGAAATGCATGACCAAGTTTAAGAGATAAAAAGCAATAAACTTGCAACATTACGAGATTAAATTCACAAAGTTACAAAAAGTCAAAGCCACAAAAAAATATTTTTAAATATTAAACCTGAAACTTTGTAATTTGGATCATGGAACATTGTTATCAATATGGAAATCACTTTTTGTGTTAATGCAAATATTTGAAGTAGCTTCAACTTTATTCTCTGAAAAAATGACTTTTTCTTGTGTTAATGCGTTTTTGTTTTTTTCTAGTAAAATCGTTAGCTTTTTTAAGCTTTAGCTTCATTTTCATAAAGTTATCATCAATCTTGAATTGTTACAAGTTTATTATGGTAGAAGAAAAGTTGGCAGCCTGACTCTGGGGTAAAAACACAAAAAGCACTTTATAAATAAAGTTTGTTTGTTTAAGGGACATGTGTTCTTTGCATCTAACCCATCCTTCAGTGACTCTGGAACATCTCAGCCGCAGTGAGCTTCACAGTGCAGTGCTCAGAGACTCAGCTCCAGATGTTGAGCTCCTCCTAAAATGAGTTTCTGTGCTGAATAACTTCCCAAAACTGCTAATTTGTATTTACAGTACAGTAAACACAAAAACCTCCACTCATAACTCTCTCTCTGACAATAAATCCTCTTCTTTCACAACATTTTGAGCATTTCTCCAGTATAATTTACAACTTCAGCTCATCTCCAGATCGTTATCATCTTCCTCTAAACCCAAATATTTGCTCTCATCCTCAGAATAATCCTCGTCTCTCCGGGAGCAGCTTGACGGCCTGGGAAAGTCTTCGAGTGCGAGTCTTTGTGTTCTCATTTGTCGAGTAAAAAAGCCCTGGGCCTGGTTTGTATGGAGCAGCGGTTGCTCAGAGTTAATCACCATATCAAAGGTAAAAAAAGTAGCTCCCTCCGGGCCACCGTACTCCCCGTGCCAAGCTCTCTCTCTCCCTCAGATTTGATTCCTGTTTAAGTCCATTATCCACGGCTCTATGTCAGCGCGGGACAATCCTCTGACTGCGATGGATCGACCGTCTTTTCTCTTTTCTGCGATGCTTCTGCGGCGGCTCACGGTTTCTCACACATCTTCACTGCAGGAGCTTGGCCCAAAATGAACTCAGTCTTTCTTGTATTTCAAATGTGGGAAGTATGGCTGTGCAAGTAATCAAATTTCAGTTACGATTATTGCTCTAATCCAAGGCTTTGCAAGCTCTGAGGAACTAATTTTGTCTGGACTGAACGTGCAGGATGAGCCATCATTTATATTTAGGGGTGCACAAAATATTCCTAACATTAACAGCGGCAATACTGGTAAATTTTTGTGGGAAAAAACTAATACAAAAGGCATTTGGGTACTGCACAAGAACCAGATCCAACTATACTAACGTCCTGTTTGCACGGCATAATATTAACCTCGATACCTCATGTAAATTGTAACATTTGCCGATGTTGTCTGAGTTTCTAATCCTGTGCAAATCGTCCATTTCTGTAAAAAAGTTTCCCTCTTTTTCCCTCTTATAATTCATCAAACTCAAACGTCCTCATGTAATTCTAGTGCCGTGTGAATGTGTATGTCTGTTTTCAATCCGTCAATTATAAATAAATTAACAATGACTGTGTGACCAATTTTACCTTTAGGTTTGAACTAAATTATAATTATTATTTGCAACAAACCATTCTCCAATGAAATAGTTTTGGTCGACGAACGCAACAACTTGACAAAGAGACACTTTTCACTGCCACAGCTCAGGATTTTGGCCTGTGCCTCAATGACTTTTGTTCCCTGACGTTCGTGGAGATATCGGCCTTTAGCTTTAGCCTGTGCTCTACAGCAGACCTGAAAACTTGCCAATGAGGCCGCAATCTGAAACTGGCTACGACAATAAACTTTTAACATTAACATTTTATTCACAAATTATGAAATAAGTCAAAGCATAAAAGCTATTTTCATATATATGTTTACGAGATCAAATTGTGATCATGGAACATAAAAAATCTATGTGTTTAAACGTTGATCATCCAAGTACAAGGCTGATAATATGTTGGTTATTATCATTTTTTTTTCCTCGTAAAATTACCCCCAAAAAAGAAAATAATTTTAAAAAAAAAAGTTGAAGCCACAATTAATGCCACAAAAATAAGCTAGTTTATAGATTAAACTTGAAGTTTTATGAGATTAATAACTAAATTTATGAGAAAAAGTTATTATTCGTATGAATTTGTAATACCAGTGTTGGCAGTCTGCCCTCCACCACTGTTCTGGGGTTGAAGATGGCCTCGGGCAAAATATGCGACACTGCTCTACAGGCTCTAGATCAGAGGAGGGCCACATTAAAACCAGAAAGTGGCAGAGGCCGGACTCACTCATTGGTGTAACAAATTTAAATTGTACAAAAATCTAGAACTACGTAGAATCTGCACGCAGAAAATACTAATGTAACGTGTGAATTGTAAGACAATTTCATTCACAATGTTGATTTACCAGCAGAACTTTTGTTTTCTCACAGAGATAAACTCTTATAGCGGACAACAGGCTGGTTAGTGTTGCTGCTACAGCTTGTGTCAATCAGCCGTGGCTCTTTCTGCTAACGTGTTGCGCGCACTTGATAAACAAATAATCTTTATAGAACATGTGTTTGCTCATGATTCTTACGGGACGAGCTCGAGTGAAGTCAAACAAAGCCAAAGCTCAGCGGAGATGCAGAGCGAGCAGCGGTAGCCGAAACTAAAGCTTAAAAAGCCGTTTTATACAAACTAAAATCTTTTGAACCAGAAAAAATTTAGGATGTAAGAAGTGCCCCAAGATCGACCATTCAAAGCTGTACAAACGTCGTATTTACTGGACAAGAGACATATTTAAACCCCATTGAACCGCAAAATTGGAGGAAAACAAGCTAAATTTTTGTGAAATCTTAAATATAATCACTGTTTTACTGAAAAATATTGTCTAAATTGTCATGTGCACAACCATAATAATACAAGCCTTTGCTATGTTCAAAAATGCTATTAAAATATTTCAGAAAATGAGGTCTAATTTTACCAATAGTGAATACAGTTTACAGACCAAATGTTACCTTGACATTTTAATCATTTGTCCAATTATCTGCGTTCGTTGAAGTTTATATATCATTCGTAAGAACATCTGCGTCCTCTGGCTTCACTCGGCTCATCTCTGTTTCACAAAGACACAATTTCCTGCTGGGTTTAAAGTTTGGATTTGAAATCAGGCTGAAGAATCCTCACACTTGCCCTGGACCTCGATGTGTTTGTTTTGTGATTTCTGAACATCAAAGTTTCCCACGGTTCGTTTCAATTACAGTATTTGTCCGTTTCATCTTTTCTTTCCTGTTCGTCGTTTTTGTTTTAAAGTGCTGCATTATCCTGGGACTTTCGTTTTGTCTTTGGAGTCAAGCTGAAGTTTGTAGATTTTCACCTGCGTTCAAGGTAAAGTTCAAGTTTGCTCTCATCCCATCAACTGTTCCAAGCTACGAGGAAATAAAATGTCATTTTTTGTTATAACACAAAAAATTGAATTGGTCTAGTCCAGGAGTCTCCACCCTTTTCATTAGAGAGAAAAAAACTTACAGAAATTAGTCTCTCTGGATAGCAATCGCAAACATTACAGTGGCAATTTGATAAAAGGGAAACATAAACTATCTCGGGGTCTTGTTCACGAGTGAGGGAAGGATGGAGCGTGAGATTGACAGGCGGATCGGTGCAGCGTCTGCAGTGATGCGATCGCTGTACCGGACCGTTGTGGTGAAGAAAGAGCTGAGTCGAAAGCAAAGCTCTCGATTTACCGGTCAATCTACGTTCCAACCCTCACCTATGGTCATGAGCTTTGGGTAATGACCGAAAGGACAAGATCGCAATACAAGCGGTCGAAATGAGTTTTCTCCGCAGGGTGGCTGGGCGCTCCCTTAGAGATAGGGTGAGAAGCTCAGTCACTCGGGAGGAACTCGGAGTAGAGCCGCTGCTCCTCCACATCGAGAGGAGCCAGTTGAGGTGGCTCGGGCATCTGTTTCGGATGCCTCCTGGACGCCTCCCCGGGGAGGTGTTTCGGGCAAGTCCCACTGGGAGGAGACCTCGAGGAAGACCCAGGACACGCTGGAGGGACTATGTCTCTCGACTGGCCTGGGAACGCCTTGGGATTCCCCCAGAAGAGCTGGCGGAAGTGTGTGGGGATAGGGAAGTCTGGGCCTCCCTGCTCAGACTGCTGCCTCCGCGACCCGACTCCGGATGAAGCGGAAGAAAATGGATGGATGGATGGAAACATAAACTATTCTGTATTGCAGTGGTTCTCAACCTGGGGGTCACGATTGTTTTTAGAAGTGCTCTCAAAATCAATCAATCAATCAATCAAGCCCTTTACAACACTCAAGTGACCAAAGTGCTTTCCAAATACAAAAACAAAGCATTAAAACAATACATAAGTAACAAGGTAAAATTGAACGTTCACATCAATACAAGGTTTGACACGTTTCAAATACAGTAACAGATTTCGTTTCTTATTTGCTGGCACTATAGATGAATTTTTCAGGCTTATGTCGTCAAAATAAAATCTATCAAGACTAAATACCACGTTATCACCTTGAGGGTGGCTTACATATTTTGTTTTTTGGGATCACAAATGCCTACAGTTGTTATTTTGGAGGTTGTCACTGAAAAACATTAAGAGCCACACTGCAAAAGCATATCTAGCTTTGTTTAAAATGACTTAGCAATATGCATGGGAAATTGTCTATTACCAATGATTCTCACAATCTCTAGAACCTGATAAGTAGCAAGGTAAGATTTGAGCTTTTAGTTGAACCATAATATGCCATAAACCTATCAGTCAACAGAGACAAACAGGTGTTTCTGCAGGTCCCTGGATTCCTCCTTGGCTATCACGTTTGATGTACGAGACCTGTATCTGCTGTGTAAAGGTTTGTGCTTCCTTGTTGTGGTGACTGACTTGTAGTATACTGATGCAGATCATTGCGCTGATGTGCAGGACGAGCTGGTGTGGGAGGGCATCCTGTCGCTGTGAGTCGGATTCAGCGGCAGGTGCACTTGTGATTTCTGTCAGAATGAATGAAAATTGTGGTGTGATGTAAAAACACATGTAACAAAGATAAATATATACAAAAATATACGAAAATGAAAAAGTTGTGTTTCCAAACGCCTAAAAACAACCAAAGCAAGTTGACCACAAACGTGACCAATGCGTACTTAAAACACCCCGACACAGTGATCGATTTGGCTCTAACCGAAGCGTCTCACAGACAGAGAGAGAGAGCGAACGTGTGCCCAGTTACCCAGCATGCACCAGGGCACAGACTGAAGGATCCCGACAAACTGGGTCATGTCTGCTTCATTCAAACACCAAACAAACACGACCGCGCAGCGTGAAGCAGAAATAATATTGTGACACTTACAACTGTGGAAGTGTTTGGGCTGAAGGCAGTGTGAGGTCTCTGCTGGAACACGTTTAATAATCTTAATTCTGTATTTTGCACTCGCAGATTAAAGTGGATTTAAGATGTGGTCACTGTCTCTTCTCATTTATCTGTCCAACTGTTTCTAGTGTCTTATTTCAAAACATGGAAAGATAAACATGAGCGTCGACTGGACATTCAACCCAGAGCAAAGTCTAAACAGCAGATAATATACTGTACGTACTAATAAAAGTGCTGCCAATAATCAGGTGACTTTTTTAAGATGATACTTTCTTCTATGCCAATAACAATTTATTTTAAATTCATAGCAAAGTTTAGTTAACCATTTTAACACTGACGGTTGTTAATTTAAAATATTGACATAGGTCACTACATCCGGTGGTGCAGTTGCCATAGTGACACAGTTGTTTACTCCAAATGCGATTGAGATCAGACAAGGGATTTTGGGCTAGTCCTGAATCCTCTCAACCCTCAGGTAACCTCGGGACCATTTGCGTCCTTTTGAGCAACTTTTTTTTTTTTTCAGACTTTTACATCTTAGACAGTTTTAGGTCAAATCCATGAAATCGTCCATAGATTCATGAATCGAGTCAAAATTTAAAATGCCACCATTTTGTTTTCCTCACATGTTCAGCTCAAGAGCTAGAACAAAAGGGTACAATCATCACCTCAGGGACCCTCGAGGTCCCCATTTTTAAACAGCCATAAAATCCACATAGATTAATATTTTTTTGTACTTTCAAAACTCAGATCTTCGTTTATTTCTCCTCTGCTCATACATTTGTAACTTGTATATCTGTGATGTATATTTTTTTATTTTACAAAAAAAAACTTTCTTTTGTCATCTGTTGTAGATGCAGTGACAGCTGTAACAGCAGGAAAAGTGCAGCTTCTGAACCAGGTTTTCATAAGGAAAAGTTGTAAAAGTGAGTGAGATTGTGGATTCCTACAAACATCTAGGCACAATTTTTGACTCAAAACTGAGGTTTGACATAAACACAGACATAGGTCAACAAAGATTACATCTGGGCGCAAACTAAACTCCTTCAGTGTTTCTAAACCAATCTTATGTGCCTTTTATATTTTTTTATCGAGAGACTTTTTTTCTTTTATAACGTGGTTTTATGGCCTGTCAGTCAAGACCTGTTCAAAGATTATGGTGTTCAGATGCCTGACTTAAACTCTTTATGGAAAAGGGCAGGCAGTGTATCATCGGCAGTTCCCGTCACATCCTTAAGAGAAATATTCTCTGATGCCCTGGGAGGCGTTATTTTGCCCCCAACAGGAAAACTACTCATTTTGCCAATTCTTATATTCCATCTGCCATTCAGCTTTTAAACACTACAAGCAATAAAGACAGTGTTCTTTTTTTTTTTTAATCTGCGCACTTGTGCTAATGTGACTTTTGCACCATATCCCTTTCTGTGTAATGTGACTGTTGCACGTTGTGTTTTATGCTTAATTGCTCCATTGAACTGATGATCAGCTTTGTTGTCCGTCGTATGACAATGCACTTGACTATGTGTTTTTTATTCTGAGATGTTGACTGCAAACGGAATTGCCTCCTTGAGGATAAATAAAGAAGTTCTCGATGAGCCCAGGCAGAGACGCTGTGGGCAATCAAGCATTGATGTTGCCAGACTTTCAGAGAGCCAAAAGCGACGGCCTCCTGTTCGCGTAGTTCACAACAATTTAACAACTTTATGAAAACCTGGTTCAGAAGCTGCACTTTTCCTGTTACAGCCGTCGCTGTGTTTACAACAGATGACAAAAGAAGTTGTTTTTTTTACAGGATTGCTTCAGTACTGGAACAAATCCCTGGTCTAATATTCATCACATTTGGAGTAAACTGTGTCACTATGGAAACTATGCCACTGGATGTAGTAGCAAGTAAGTGACTTTGTCAATCTCAGCGTGGATCACTCACTGTTCACTTTCTGGTTTTGTTTCTCTCTCGTCCGTTTGCGTTCACAAAACAAACAAACCGCACCAGGGCTCAATTAAACAGAGCCGAGACCGTTTTGCTAAAATTCACCTCTTTTACGAATTGAAAGTGCAGTCCAAAAGATCACAACCTTCAAAATTCATAGGAGACTTAAAAAAGAAGGTCAAAGTCGCTACAAAGAAGTGGACTTGGCAACTCTGAGGCTGAAAGAAGTCGATTGAAGACAGATGCATTAAGTAGAAAAAAGTCACAGAGATGAACTCACAATTCAAATTTTTTATCAAGATATTGCTCAGGCTTAATTTAGAAGTCCATCTATCACTACAACATTCTCCGCTAGCACCACCACACGATCATTTTTACAATCTTTCTCCATCCGTGCCTCCTCATCTTCAGTCTCCTCGACGCGTCTCTGCCGAAGCCGGTTTTTACCTCTGCAGCTTCTGAAGTTCTGCTCTGATCCAGCTGTGGAGCCTGACCCTCATGACAACCTCCAGCTGCTCATTAATATTTCATTCAACCTTCACAAAGATCCGCGAGGAGGAATCCCACCGGCCCTGAACGCCAGCAGCACCTATAGAAACAATACTATTCCGTTAACCCAGAGGTGTAATCTGAGGGTTTAAAAGGGTTAAAGCAGATTATAGGGTCGTATCTGATATAATCTCACTGTGTGAAGGAAATTAGGTTAGAAAGGAATGATTTGGATGATGATATAGAATGAGTCAGTCAAGTTTCCCTCCTGACCTGAAGGATAAAAAACCAACCTCACACTTAACATCTGACTACTTCCTCTCATAAATCCTTCGACGCGTATTCATTTTGGTTGCACTTATGGCTTAAAAACCACTTCTAACAAAGAACAAAGTAAAACCTGAGAGGACCACACAAGCTCAGCCAATCAGAGCGCAGCATTCAGCTCCTGATTAGAACTAAATACTTTATCATTCAATTCAGACTGTACTCACTCACATTTCTTCACAAATAGCTGCATTTATCTTGTACTTTTTAGTGGAAAGCACGCAAAGGTTACTAATTATAACGAAAAAACGTAGCTACACCAACTTTAAACAAAGCAAATATCGAGGGAGGAAAAGCCTCCCAGAAAGAAAGACCCACCACATAAACCACGTCGCTTGTGCTGACATCACAACGTTCGTTTTAACTCCCTGCCAATGAGTTAATTTTTGTCTTTGGACTTTTTATTAATATTATGAGTTGATAGAGGGCTCTCTGATGCACGTGCTGATATTAGGTGTGTTCAAGATGCGAAAATCTCTGCCTGGATTGCAGACGAGAGCAGGCGGCTGAGGCAAAGAGGAGGAGATTCAACTTGGACACTTGTTGAGCCCGAGAGCAGAGAGGCAGCCTCAGATCTCACAGACTCAAGAGCTCTCGCGTTTGTTTGAAGTGTTGCACTGAATAAAACTACCTACAACGTTGTAAATGGAATTCTGTTTCCCTCACGCATCACAAACTCACTCACACATCACCAGAGCAAAGAATAAAGAGCTCATGATAAAGTTTACACACTTTAGATTTCCCTATGTAAAACGTACTTTCAGCTCATCAGGATCATGTATTAATGTTGCTGTGTGTAATGTACAACAGTCTGAGTCTTTTCTGACTCGTGTTGAACACGTGTGATGTTATAAAAGTCCACAAATACGATAAAGACAGAGAAGAGGAACTGCAGCGCATCACGTTTGATCAGAGCGAATCAGCGGGCAATCACTGCACTACATTTCCCATCATGCATCTTGATTTTGTAGTCATCGAGGGGTGAAGCCGGGAGCAGTTGCTTTCTCCTCGCCTCGACGATTTGTCAAGTCGACTCGAGCCGGATTGATCTCTCGAGATTACCGGGGCCTAAGTAGCCCTGACGTAGCCCCCGACCCCCTTACCGGCTCGAGCCGACTGCACCGTCTTGACCATCTTGAACACACCTATTGTCTAAAGTTAAATACATGATGGAGTTTCACAGATTCACCAGCAGAGGGGGAAATTGAGTGAGCACAAGGACCCGGAGGAGGTCATATGACCAGGATATACATGTGCTCTTTGTTGACATTGGGCAGTGCAGTCTTACGTGTTTACATGATCATTTGCTTCTGGAGGCCGGATTTCTTTTCAAACAGATTACAAACAAAACATCTTGAACTAAAAACACAGTTGAGAAAGTTTAGAGCAGATATTTGATCTTTAAACTGAAGAAAAGCCGATCCTACTGGACTAGGACTCTGAGAAGAACATGCAGCGAGTCTGAAACTCTCTTCTGTGAGCGAGTGAAAAGTGTCGGAGGAAGTCAAACTACTGGATTTCTTCAATATAATCTCTGCTCCATGAAAGAGGCTGAATCTAGAGAATCTGCATCAGAAAGTAGAAAAGTGCTGCTGCCTTCTCGTCTGTAACAGCTTTTGTTGGTTTAAAGATGAAAAAGACGCTCGTCCTCATTGTATTAATCATGTAAACCTTGTATTTTTATCCTAAATATATTATTTTATTGTAGTAGGTCATCAAATAATAAAAATAAGGAATTTCAAATGCCTACAAAGAGAACGGATTAATGTAGAACAACAATTCTTTTTTCTAAATGAAAGTTGATATTTGCAGTTTCATTTGATGTACAACATGTCATGATTCCAGTTGCACAGAGTTTATTGTGGAGCTGTGAATATTGCTTAAAATGGGCAAAAAAGGCTGGCAGGGAAGGAGGGTCAAAGTGAGAAGAGGGCTGCAGTGAAAGAGTTAATTTTCTGTGTTTCTATGATGGGTTGTTGCTCCAGTATTTCTATAGATGTGTTATTATTTACAAATACACAAGCCTCAGTTGCAAGACAATACAAAATGACTCAAACACGCAGGAATCAATCCAAACACAACTATGATAACTTAGATTAAGCGCTCTTTAAGTCTTCGTCTCAGAATCTGTTCCTCTTCAAAGACAAGGATCATGTTGTCTTTTACCCTGCACTTGCGCCCGTCCACCGTCTCCTCGTCGTACTCCTCTCCGATGGTGAAGTTGATCTCGGTGGTGCGCACGCTGGTGGAGGTTTTGATGTAGAAGGTTTCTCCGTCCTGACGAATCTCCACGTGAGGATTCGAGGCTGCTGCGTTCGCCACTTTCCTCAGCATCGCGTTCACTCCTGCACAAAACACAGACACAGATTAAACATTTGATTTAGTTCTTAAGGGAAAATGCTTCACTGGCATTTCCTGGAAAAGTGCAAATCCAAAGTTGAACCCAACTTCTACTCAAGGAAAAGGAAATGCAAACACTCAGTTTTGGAGTTTTGGGGGGCAGAATAATTTTATTTTTGAGATCCGCCTGTTTTATATGAACCCACTCCATTTCAATACTCAGCCAACTCTTGGGTGTTCACACATTTTCGAGTCCAATAACAAATCCAAACAATAGAACAACCCCCAAACCAAAAGTGACATTGGACTGTCAATAGTTCACGTGACCCCCGTTGGCCATGAACAGTGGTTATTCGTCGCCTCATGGATCAGCAGTAGTGTCTGAGTTGATCCATTCTTCCACCAGTGCCGCCCTCAGCTGGTGCTGAGTTTCAGGAGGATGTTCACGTCGGTGGACACGCACACTGAGCAGATCCCAGACATTTTCAATGGGACCATTGGGACCACCTCTGCAAAGTCCAAAGACTATGTGAGTGTACTATTCGACCCGAGCTCGGCGATGTTGGGGGTAACCACTGATCCAACGAATGGCCGATATGGTGGAATATCGTCAGTGCGGAGACGAACATGGCTGGTTCTGGCCGACACTGACCTGTGGTGTGTCCAATGGTCTCGGCTGTGGACCTGGTGGCGGGCTAAACCTGTCCCAGAGATGTGCGGGCGGTTGGCGCAGTCGTTACACGGGGGCCATCAGTACGAGGACGGTCGTTAGAGGAACCAGGGGCCTGGTATCGCTCCACAAGGCGACTAATGGAAAGAATCTGTTCACCTGTGTTCAACTTACTATGGACTGAAACCATGTTGCTAACCCATTTGTTCAAATGTACTCGCTTGTTAAGAATTTTAAAATTAAAATGTTGCGTTTTTTTTTCCTTGAGTGAAATTCCAGATAAAAATCAGATTCTAAAGCCAAAATGAACCAGTAAACAATATAAATGTTGGCAATATTTGTTTGCATAAATAAGCAACCATGTTGATATGAAAACGTGGAGACCAAATATGTTTCCAGACTGTATATGAATGATGAGCCAGTGATTCCCAGCCCTTCTTCACAAATGCCTTTGGTTTTTGTTCTGAGTCATTGTGTGAGTTGGGACCACCTCTGGGTGAAGTGTCCGCTCACATCAGACACAGCTGCAGCAGAGGAACCGTTCTGCTGTCCGGTCCGCTCACATTTTAACACGAATCCAAAGCACAAATCAACCAGGAACGACAGAAATGTGGAGGTTTGGAGCAGCGACTAAAAACTGCTCTGGGAAATGAGACGAAACACAGCCGTTTGTCAAAAACTGTGGGAAATATTTGAGATTTTGGCCAGTGTTTGTTTTATCTACTGAAATGTTTTTCTCAGTTTTTGTTAATTGTTTTGTGGTTACAAACAATTAACAAAAAAATACACATAAACCAAAACTATTAGTGCATACTTTTTTGCTCACTTTGAATGTCACTCAGATTGCTGAATTATAATTTGCCCCTTTTTTTTAAATCAATTTTTTCCCACTCATCATGTCAACAGATTTTCGATGCTTTCAGTTGTTGTCTCAGTTCATCTGTGGATCTAAACCATCTTATTGCATATGAATATTTACAAAATCCAAATTCTCATCTTAACCACCTGCAAGACTAAGATCTAAATTGAGTATTTGTATAACTCCTTCAGAAAATATACAATATAATTAGGGCTGTGCAGTTAATTGAATTTCAATTTCAATTCCGATTATTGCTGTAATCATTTACAAAACTGTGCAATCTGATCTAATCGTGGTTAGTGACTGTAACTTACAAGCCTGTTTATACATTTCTTTGATATAGAAAATAGGTGGTTTCTTTACATTTCCAGAATACATTTACTGTATGTCTTTTTTCTGTGAGATCTGTCACATATTTTATCTCTTCACTTTCTACATTTAAGAGACAATAACCCTCTCCAGTCTCTCTAAGCAAAGAATCGTTTGAATAATCGTGATTTCAGATATGATTTAAAGAATGGTGATTATTATGTTCATCATAATTGAGCAGCCCTAAATATAGCATCCCTGCATGTTCTCACCAAAGCACAATGCCAAGAAAATATTTTACCCATTTAATAGTGTGTCAACTCAAAGCTGTGTTAAAGACTAACCGAAAAGGTGTGACCATGCTTTTTCTCAGCGTAGTTAGTAAATACCTGCATTTCTATGAGAATACAGCACAGAGGCAGTAGTTTGAGCAAAAAGAAACAGACTTTCTTTTCCACACACACTTTCTCCACATCCTCTGGGGAATCATGAGGTGTTCCCACACCAGACCAGTGTGTCCTGGGTCCACTCTGAGGCTTCCTCACAGTGGGACATGCCCAGCGCCCCACCAGGGACACTTTGACAAGAAGATATTTGGGGGAAAAATTTCTAATTGCAATTATCTGATTATGATTTGATTTGTAGCTTCACATTACACATTAAAGTCTAGTTTTTGTTTGTAAAATTATATTTGAAGTGACTTCTTCACTCTTAGTTGAAAACTATTTGTCTGGCTGCTCCACCACCTCTGCTGCTACTATGAAAGACGAGAGACTTTGTTATTAGAGAAAACAATCAAGGCTCTGCAGACTTTGCAATTTGCTATTTGGGTCCAGTAATTTAAAATAAATAGTGATTAATTGTGCAGCCCTTCCAGGAAACATCAGAACAGATGCCGACTACCTTAACTGTAGAGGAGCAGCGGCTTACTCTAAGCTCCTCCTAAACTCCTTACACACAGGAGGAGGTTCCCAGAGTGGAGAGGTGCAGTGTGATAGGTATGACAGCAGGTGTTTGTTTGAGTGGACAAATCAATGCAGATGTCACATTTAGTTTAGAAAGACAATGTCTTTTGCAATGATAAAAGAGCATGTTTTTATTCTCTCATTTGACTCAGAACAACTTTAAACCTATAATATTTATGTTTTTGAAAAGTCATATAGAAAAATTGAATGAAAAAGTACCTTCCAGAGCAACAATTAAATGTCAATATAATCACAGTTAGTTGTGGAGAGTGTTCTAAAAAACGTCACTTTTCCTCAATTTATTCTGATCCCGCTTGGCTTTGTGAAGAGCCAAACCTCTTCTAATTCAATTATACGATCTTAAAATGATCCTCTTTTTAAATCAGATAACATTTTATGATGTCTTATCTGGTCATAAAACATGTTTACAATGACGTCATCCAAGCCACCATTTACTGTCAGTGTTTCCAGTATTCAAGCACAGACTAAATTGCTGAAATAGAATCATACACCAGCTGGAGATGTTTTTATTTTGTTTGCTGATTTGTCACCAGAGCAAAGTGGCAGAGTGGTTAGCTTTGTGAATGTCCTGTCCTGTTTTCTCGAGTGTTTTACTTTGGCTTTTCAGTAATAGACCTAAAATGACTGTTGTTCTTGTCAACTACATGAGAGACGTTCTTATTGCTTTGCCTTCTTCAGAAAAGTTACACAGTGCACCTTAGCAAGCACAAAAATCCCAGAAGAAGAATCGCAGAAACCTGGCTCATGTTAGATTGATATGGGCAGCATTTATTTGTGCTCATGTTGTTCTTGAACTGTAATTATCACACATTGGTCACATTCTTGCCTCTTATCTCTCTCTCTCCCCTCTCTTCTCTTCTCTCTCTCCTCTTCTTTCTTTCTGGCTCCTCCGTGCCGTCTCTCTCTCTCTCCCCGTCCACAATTGGCATAGTGTGCCCCCCCCCCCCCCTCTCTTTCTCTCTCTCCCCCCTCTCTCTCTCTTCCCTCTGTCTTTTCCCTCTCTCTCCCTTCCTCTCTCTTCCCTCTATCTCTCTCTTCCCTCCCTCCCTCTCTTTCCCTCCTTCTCTCTCTCCTTTCCCTCTCTCTCTCCCTCTTCTTTCTCTCTCTCTCACACTGGCGAGCACTCTCTCTCCTTCCTCTCTTTCTCTCTCTCTCCCTCCTCTCCTCTTCCTCTCTCTCCTCTCTCTCTCTCTCTCTCCCCCTCTTCCCTTCCCCTCTCTTTCACACTTGGCGTACCGTTGTTCTCTTTCTCCCTCTCTCTCCCTATCCTTTCCTCCTCTCTTCTTCCCCCCTCTCTCTCTCTCCTCCTCTCCCTCTTCCCTATCTCTCTCCTCTCTCTTCTCTCTCTCACACTTGTAGCGTTCTCTCTCTCTCTTTCTTCCCTCCTCCCCCCTCTCTCCTCCTCACACTGCGTAGCGCATCTCTCTCTCCTCCTCTCTCTCCCTCTCTTTTCTCTCTCTCTCACACTGGCATAGCGCGTCTCTCTCTCTTCTCTCTCTCCCTCTTCCCTCCCTCTCTCTCTCTCCCTCTTCCCTCCCTCTCTCTCTCTCTCCCTCTCTCTTCTCTCTCCCCTCTCTCTCACACACTTGGCGTAGCGCGTCTCTCACTGCCTCTTCTCTCTCTCCTCTCTCCCTCTCTTCCTCTCCCCTCTCTCTCTCTCTCCCTCTCTTCTCTCAATTTTCAATTTCAATTTCAAAAGGCTTTATTGGCACGATTGTACAACAACATTGCCAAAGCAAAATAACAATAATACAGTAATAACAACAATATAAACAGCAATCAATATTCTAAACAATATATACATATATATACACACACACAGGTCAGGTGGTTGTATCAGATGTGTGGTTGTTGTGGTTGTCCCTCAGGTTGTGGCACAGTCGGACATATTTAGCTGCTGCTAAGCTGCTGACTCTGTTCTCCCAAGAATGTGTTGCATTTTGGTTTGTTCAGGTAGAGAATCAAAGCCAGGGACCTGCTGGTTCATTTTGGAGAAGAACTGGCCTCTGATGTTGTCATATTTGCTGCAGTGAATGAGGAAGTGTGTCTCTGTCTCCACTTGTCTGAGTGGACATAGTTGACACAGTCTGTCCTCTGTGGCAGCCAGGTCTGTCTGTGTCTGCCCGTCTCTATGGCCAAGCTGTGGTCACTGAGTCTGTACATGGTCAAAGTCTTTCTAGTTTCTCATCAGTCACGGTGCTTAAATATTGTGCCACCGTGTACTGTCTGTTTAGAGCCAAATAACATTGAAGTTTGCTTTGAGTTTAGTTTAGATGTCCAATAGTTAATGTAGTTTGTTTTCTACTTCTATAATTGTCTGTGTGCTGAGTGTGTGCGTATCCTGAGCTTGTCTTGTGCTGTTAGAGGAGCTGAGCTTCAGGACCAGCTGGCTTAGGGGGCTTTCTCCATGTTCTCCTCTTGGCATTGAAGGGCTTTGTAGTGATAGGAGTTGGGGTCACTTGTTTTAATGTGTTTATAAAATTGATGGCTCTTTTTTTAATTCTAATTAACAGGGGAATTGGCCTAGCTCCGCTCGGCAGCCGTTATTGGGGGTATTTCTGTGCACTCTGAGGATGCTCTTGCAAATCTCTGTGTGCAGGGTTTCTATTGGTGTTTGTCCCATTTTTCAAAGTCTGATTTGCAAGAGACCCACACTTCACTACCATACAGAATTATTGGTTCAATTATAGATTGGAATATTCTTAGCCAGATTCTAATGGGTATATTAATGTTGAGGATTTTTGATTGCATAGAAAGCCTTCTTCCCTTCTCTCTGAGATCATCCACAGCCCGGTTAAAGTTTCCTGTAGGTGTGATGTGTAGTCCTAAGTATGTGTAGTCTGTGTGTGCTCCACCTCGTGAGGGCCAGGAAAAACTTGGTTTGGTTTCCTAGACCCCTGGGTCGTTTTTGGAAAATCATCACCTTGGTTTGTCCAGATTAACTGTCAGGGCCCAGGTCTGACAGAAGGTTAGCAGATGATCCAGTTGCTGTTGTAGTGCTTCTTTTGAAGGAGCCAGCAATATAAGATCATCTGCAAACAGTAGGCATTTAATCTGTGTGTCAGACAGAGTGACACCAGGATATCAGATCGCTCCAGTGATTTTGCCAATTCATCTATATAAATGTTAAAGAGGGTGGGGCTGAGACTGCAGCCCTGTTTCACTCCTCTACTCTGGGGGAAGAAGTCTGTTTCCATGTTGTTCACTTTCACAGCACACTTCATGTGTGTGTACATGGTTTTAATGATGTCGTAGACTTTCCCTCCTATTCCTTTTCTAATAATTTTAGGAACAGACCATCATGCCAAATTGAATCGAATGCTTTTTTGAAATCTACAAACAAGTAAAGATTTTGCTGTTGTTTCCGTTGACGTGTTGATTTATGAGGGTATGGAGGGTGTAGATATGGTCTGTTGTTCTCTGTTTGGGTGTGAATCCGATCTGACTTTTACTCAAGATGTCATGTTCTCTGAGGAAGTCTTGCAGTCGAGTATTTAAGATGCTGCAGAGCACCTTTCCCAGATTACTACTGACACATATGCCTCTGTAATTATTTGGGTCGAATTATTTCCATTTTTAAGATTGGGGAGATGATTCCTTCGCTCCAGGAGTCTGGGAAACATCCAACATTCAGAATAAGGTTGAATAATTTTAATATGGCCAGATAAATTTATGATCGTCAAATTTCAGCATTTCATTCAAGAGGCCATCTGGACCACTAGCTTTTCTTGGCCGCAGTGTCTGGATTTTAGCCAGTAGTTCTGCTTGTGTAATTTGGTAGTCTAGAGGTTTTGGTTGTCTTTAAAAATAGTTTCTAGAATGTGTAATTTATTGGTCAGATTGTTTTGGGTCGAATTTAGATCTCTCTCTCCCTCTCTCCCTCACACTTGGTGTAGCGCGTCTCTCACTGCCTCTCTCTCTCTCTCTCTTCCCTCTCTCTCACACTTGGTGTAGCGCGTCTCCTCTTCTCTCTCTCCCTCTCTCTCCTCTCTCTCACACTTGGCGTAGCGCGTCTCTCACTGCCTCTCTCTCTCTCCTTCTTCCTCTCTCTCCTCTCTTCCTCTTCTCTCCCTCTCTTCTCTCTCTCTCTCTCTCTCTCTCTCTCCCTTTCTCTCTCTCTCTCCCTCTCTTCTCTCTCTCTCTCACACTTGGCGTAGCGCGTCTCTCACTGCCTCTTACGTAAGACTCCATCAGTTCCCATCAGTGTCGCTGTAATTACGTGTTGAGGTTTTGTTTTTTTGGGGGAAGGGGACTTTTCCTCGTCTGTCTCACCGGGACATAATCGAGAACAAGCATGTGTCGCAGGAATCCAGCCGCAGCAGCAGCAGACGTATAGTTTATATAAGAGAGAGACACTATACTATTGTTCAGTCTGCTGGAAACTGGGGCAAGTTTAATAAAGATGAGAATAACAATAGGTTTACATAGAGTTATGGTTCAGAATGCTTCATGAGCTTTCATTATGTGTGTATAGTTTGCTTGTTTGATAAAATGGGTTATTCAAATAAACTTGGGTCGGGTCAATTTATCAACCGCAGATTTTTGTATATATGTTATTTATGAAAACTGGCATGTGAGACACTTTAAACCAATTATTTTTACTCAAATGCCAGATTCAGTGGTGAGGGTTGCACTGCCAATATTGGTTTAACAAATTCTCATTATTGCAAACACATTTCTACAGAATATAGAAGCCAATACAAATAAAAGGTTGAAACATTTTGAGGTTAACCTAAAGGTTTTATGAAAATAAAGTCCAAACTATTCTGAGAATAAAGTTGAATCCATAAAAGAAGCTATTTTATAGATTAAACTTGAAGTCGTAATTGTCTCTGTGCACGGAAGACAATCAGTTGGCAAAATAGCTAACTTCTGTACATACAAGCATTTCCTGTTCAATTCATTTCTATGAGGTTTTCACTATACCAGTTTAAAAAATAAATACTTAGAAGATCAGACGGTGACAGTGAGTTGAGGTGAATGTTACAGAAAACATGTTAAAGACTTCACAAATCAGAAGAATAATTCACGAAAGGACATTTGCGTGTTTAAAAAGAGACGTGTTTGTATCTAAATGCTAACGCTAAAGGAAATGCTTGTATGTACAGAAGTTAGCTATTTTGAACAAAACAAGCCAACTGATGTTCTGTGCACAGACAATTTTGCACTAAATATTAACAGGACTTGGACTAGGATGGGAGGGTCAAATGTTTGCATAAAAGCACAGTAGATTTTTATATTTGTAACAATGTTCCATGATCCAAATTACAATTTTAGACTTGTAAAAAAAGGTTTAATATTGAAAATTGCTTTTTATTGCTTTGACTTCATAACATTGTGAATTAATCTCAAAATGTTACAAGTTTATTGTCGTAGCCCAAATTTTGGTCTCTTAAAGTTTTTGAATTTGTGTTTCTCAAAAACATGCCAGGGCCTGACTGAAACACATTTGGTCCCTGGCCCGCGGTTTGCCCCGGTCTGCTTTAAACCTTGTTTTACTAATCAAAAAGTAAGGATTGGGATGTGGGATTAAACCAAGGGTAAGTGAAAAGAGGAATGTTCAAAACACAGTGTTCAAATATTGGCCTAATGCATTGGCTGATTTCACTTTGTCGAAACCACCTGAACCACTTAAATTCATTTGCTCCACAAAAGGCTGGTCATTATTTTGCTTTAACAAAATGCTGCTTTTTGGTTGTTTCGTGGTTCAGGAAGTAGAGTGCAAACATATGCCAGAAATTGACTTAAAGATGCATAATAATATTCTGTTAATATTTGACACAAGGTCAAAGGAGGAGAACACATACAGTCTGCTATTTCAACGCAGGTTAACTCAGGCCAACACATGTTTCTCTATTCCTGTTCGCTGAATGGCCGATTCCTGCTTTTGTGATACGCGACCTAGTGAAGTGAAATTAGAGTGAGCAAATTCAATCAAAAATGACGGCCACGCCCCCAAATATGACGAACTGCCCACTGCACATGTGGATGTGAATGAGTTTATTTTTCAGACATGTCATGGACACTTTCGACATGCACCTGCCAAAAGAGATACAGTCTTCCAAGCATCCAGCACAATTTTGGACACCGTGGGTCCTGCATCAGAGTGAACAGTATTTATGTAACATGGCCTCACCAAAAATTTTAAGCAACCATCTGGAGAGAATGCAGTCAAGAATGCAGTATTCAAGACCTGGACCTTTCCAAGAGTCTCAAAACTGAGACAAGACCACTGAAGGGCGAGAACGAGACAAGACCAAGACCTTCATAGGTCGAGACCAAGACAGCGGCCCATAAAGACCGAATCAAGACAACCTTTGTAATTTTATACAATTATCACTGTCTGTGATTTTATTGTGCAGTTCTTTTTGCAAACGGTGACTGGGCGACAAGAAAGCATACATTTATCACGACACAAAAACAGCGTATTATGACCATGATTTCACACGAACTTATGTTACTCCGTACATTAAAATGCACATTACGAAAAAGCGTAAAAATGACACAACTTCTGGTTGAAGACACGTAGAGACATTTTCTTAGGTGAAAGTTGGAGTGGAGTTTAGGCATCAAGTTACTAAATGGGTAAGATTAGGTCTGGGGCTTAGGGCAGGTTAAGATTAGAATCAGAATTTCATTAATATTCATAAATAAGAACACGTCTTAACAACCACCATTGAAATGAACTGGGACTGCGACGCGTACTATTACGCAAAACAGCCGTGAACTCGTGCTAATCATACCTAATTTACATGTCCTGTATTGTCGTGGTAAATGTACGTTTTCTTGTGAGATCGGACTCGACTGGGAAGTGTCACTGTGCTCCTGGGGCAAGCTTAGCAGAGCATGGTGGTAATAAAATGTGGTTTCGGTTCAAGTCAAGACCGAGTCAGAATGTGCTCAAGACCGAGACAAGACCAAGACTTCGATCTTGAGGCTGGTCTAAACAAGAGTAGTCTCAAGTACTACACTGGGAGAGACCCTCGTTGTCAAGCAAGACAAGCAAAAAGCGCTGATAGACAAACGTAAGCTTTTTTAAGAAGAACATTTGAAAAAGTGCACACAAGAGATTTGCACATTTGTAAAAGGTATGTGTATGAAGTCTGTGGTTTTATCGACTTGAGCACTGTAAGACTTTTCAACAATCAGATTTGAATATTTACCCTGCCGTTTGTTGTTTTTTAGCTGCAGTCTGTCCAAACTGATATTGTGTAGAACTCATTTCAGAGAGACACACATAGGCTATTAAAGCGTGTTTCAAAGGGATGCTAAACCATTAAACACAACTCACAATCACATTTCAACCAGAGCTAGTAAACTGGGCAGTACTGGAAGAGTAAAAAGAAGGTGGCGATCACACTTGTACACGGACAGGGAGCTTAAATTACAGTCACGTGAGATCTGTAGTTTAGGAGTTGGATGCAAGTGTCTGAGAAAGCTCCAGTCTTTAGGTCCAAATGTGTCTGTGGAGTTTTAAACGAAAGCGTTGGAGGCGGAGGAGGACATTTCTCCCGTGGCATCACTAATTCCTGCCCTACTTAAAGTCTTTCCATGAATGGCACTGCCCCCCCTCCTGCTGAAATACTAACAATACCAGATTTGTTTGGCATCAGCACCAGTGTCCCGATATCTGCTGCACCGGAGTCTCCAAAAACATGTCCCAGAAGTTCCCATGGGAATAATAATGAGGTTGACAGTGAGAGTCTATGAGAGACACACTTTACTGGAACAACTCGAGCCACACAGGGGACAGAAAGGGGCTAGTACTGTTACAGATTTAAATTTACTTTTATTTATTGTTGATAAGTGGAGGTGTAACTATACGCTGAAATCATTCGGTTAGGTTTTCAGTTTTTAAGGTGTTTTCACAAATCCGTGACGTTTTTATGTCAGATTGGCTTCTCTTTTACACGACAACGAGCTACGTGTTCATTGAATCAGCGTTCCTCTGGATACAATTCAAGAGGTAGTTTCAGGGCTGGTTCAGTGGATGCACCGCGGTGTAAACAGGAAAAACAGTTGTCAATGAAGACGGTTACATCACTTATTCTGCTCGTAGTAGCCGCTACTTTAAGATCGTAGAAGAAGATTGCCCAGTCGCCAAAATGTCTTTTAAACCAAAGCACCTTTCATTCCCTCAAAGTCTCAGCAGCTGATTGATAGCAAAGCTAGCTCATTAGCATCAGCTGTTTCCTGTTTGCAGAGGCAAAACACTGTAAAAAAAAATATAAATCCTGTGAGTAATGTGTCCGACATAATCCAGCCTCAAATCATTAAACAAAACTTGTTTAATAAGCATCATAGAGTCGCAGAGACTTTGCAAAAAGTTAAATAAATTATAAAAAAGTGACGATAAACCGGAAGTAGTTTCTTGTTACACCAGCCTGACCTTCATGTCACAGCGCCACAAACTTCAAATTATTATGCATCTTTTTGTGAATCGCTCAAATTGACGTCAGGAAGAAAAAGTATAATTCAGGTACTTTTTTTAAAAATAATTTAAGAAAGCATGTGTAATGTGTGAGTGACGTCAGCTGCTCTCGGAGCGGACCCTCAGGAGTCTCGACCTGCAGTGGAAACGCTCAGCATCATTAACATAAGCGGCCCAAACCGCTCCAAAGTGAACCGGTCTGGGGGACCAAGGCCAATGGAAATGTGGCTATAGTATTTAGTTTTCAGATACAGAGTCATAATTGCATCTTATAATCATTTGGCGGCCCCCAAAATATGATTTGCAAGGAGAACTGTAGTCCAAGGGTTCCCAAACGTTTTGGCCTAGGACCCCCAAAATAACCGTGCAACTTACTTGCGACCCCCACAGCAAAAATATATATTTTTGTAATAATTTTAAGTTACAACACCATTTAAATTGGTTTAATTGTGTCTATTTTGATAGTGTAGTGCTATATATGACTCTAATTCACTCAAACATACTGTTTTCAACATTAAAATGATTAAATGCCAAGTCATTTGGAAAAATACATTTTGAAATCATCTCGCGATCCCTAGATTTTGCTTCGCGACCCCCACTTTGGGAATCTGTATGTTCTTGTGATTATTTAAAAAAAAAAATCTGACTTCTAGGGTTCAAAATTATCACTGTATAGTTTAGTTTTAGTTTAGTTTTTTTATTTAATGAAACAGTTCATTCTAAATACATGTAAAAACACCTTAGATCTCCTTTAAATATATCAATATTTGGTTTTAATTGTAAACCAAATGCAATATTGTGAAGATTATGACAGTAAAGCTGTTTTAAATCACAACCAAAGATCTAATAACCTTCATAAAGAACAAATAGTTAAATCAATCTTTATAAACTATACTTCAGTGTTATTTAAGACTTTGTTCATGCTTCATTAAGTGTAGTTAAGCTGTATCTACAACACATGTCTTAATTTTTAACCCTGAAATTCCCAGTCTGTCCTCTCCTCAGCCTTTTGGGAATGCCGCGAGTATCCGAACATGCCATTCCAGAGCAACAGGACAAGGCTTTTGACTCCGGTTCATGACGGATCGCCGACCTCACGCTGCTGCGAAATACAACCGGGACAAAAGGGAAAGAAAGAAAGAAGCATCAGGAGGACTCACCCAGGACTTTGAGAAGTTCGTCGAAATTCTCACTACTCTTCATTTTCCAGATCCCGGAAAAGTTAGGCATGACGGCAAAAGGGATGTGAGTTTGGATTGTAAAAGCGAGATGTGAATGTTGGAGCAGCAGCAGCAGCCTCCTCTCCTCCTCCGTGTGTCCGTGTCGGGTCTTTGCCTCTCGTCTTCTCCGCTCTGAACCCACTGTACCTCTCTCTCTCTCTCTCTCTCTCTCTCTCTGTGCCTCTCTCTCTTCTCTCTCTCTCTGCTCTCTTCTCTTCTCTCTCTCTCTCTCTCCTGCTGTGCACTTTATGTGGGAAAAGACACTCCCACTTTGATGCAACTGATGAACTCATGTTTTAAACCACGATGAAGTGACAGCTAAATGAATGGTTGACCCAAAGTGAACGCTATGACATCATTTACTTATTAGGAATGCACTACACTTGTAATAAGCTACTGGCTGCACGGGGGAAACAATCAAATCAATCTTGCCTGTTATCCTCTTTTTGAAAAATTGTGACTAATTTCTAAACTATGCAGAGGTTCTCAGAGATAATGGCATCACAGATCAAGGTCATTCAGAACAGCGTTTTCTGAGGCTATGAGTGAAAAGAATATATCTCACAGGCAGGACTACAACTACTTTTTTTGTTTTTGATGAACACAAAAGAAGATAAAAACAGAAGCAAAAAACTTAAAAAAGTTAATTTTGCACAATCTGTGTCCTTTTATAAAATGACAGTAAAAACTGACAAAGTGAAATGCAAATTCCAGCTCAGGAAAATGTTACACAAAGTCTTTATAAGTCCAACAGCAAAAGGAAATAAACTGTTCTTGTGGAGTGAGGCTCTAGTTCAATAAACTATAGGTGGAGAGTGGCTCAAATATAATCCATGTCCAGGGTGAGATGGGTCAGCTGCTATTCGACTTGCACACCCCGAGTCCTGGAGACGTACAGGTCTGGAAAGATGGAAGGCTGCAGCCACTCACCTTCTCAGCAGCGTGCACAATGCGCTGCAGTCGGTGTTTGTCCCTAACTGTGACTCCAGCTCCACACGGTGATGGAGGAGGTGAGGATGGACTCAGTGATGGCCGTGTAGAACTGCATCATCATCTGGGTCAGCAGCTTGGCTTTCCTCAACTGCCGGAGAAGTACATCAAGTACAACAAGAAGTACATAACCCTCTGGGCCTTTTTGATCTGGAGCTGATTGGCAGCTGAGGTTCCAACTTAACGTCCTGTATGATGGTGGTGCAAGTGGGCAGAAGAGCAGGGAAGAAAGCACCGAGCCCTGTGGATGTTCTGTACTGATAGATTCCTCTATAGAGGGATCATTTGTTTATCAATACGGGGGATGCGCGGCTGATTGATACAAGCTGTAGCAGCAACACTAGCCAGCGCTGTTGTCAGCTAACTACAAGAGTTTATCATGCGTAAAGACAAAGTTTTGCCGTTAAATCAACATTTGTGAATGAAATTCGACCCTACGAACCAGACACGTCCGAGAAGCCAGACGTTCGTCAGACATCTTCATACCTGATCGTATGAGCTAGCTCTCATCCCATGTTGTTGTTTTTATCAAAGAAGGCGACACGCGCAGAGCGGAAAGTGACGTCAACCTATAATCGCTCTTAAGCTTCAATAGACAAAGTGGGTGAAGCGAAAGGCAAGACACAGCAACAGAACTTGGTCCAAACGGTTCGTCCAACTTTTGAGTTTATGTAAAAAAACAACAACATTATCTTCCTCATTTTAAATAGTGATGCACCGATCGATACTGGATCGGATATCGCTGCCGATCCAGGAAATTTTGCTGGATCGGGTATCGTTCCATGATATCGGTTCAGCCGATATCATAGTTGTGCCTTTAATTGTACATAATGAGACAAATTTATTGGCTGGTGTTGATCCAGAACGTCTCATAATGTTTGACATTTTATTCAGATTAAGTTGTGAAGTTGTGGCTTGCACTACAACTGTTACATAACACTAAATGACAAAATGTCTTGTGTTTTAATAAGAAAGAAAAGCAATTTCAGTCCTTACACTAGTATCAGTTGATATACGGTATCGGTAGATACTTAAAGTCAAAGTATCGGAATCCCTAATTTTAAAAGCAATCTTGTTGCTTAATATCAGTCTCTCTTTATGTTTAAAACAAAGCCTTATTTATAACAATAGATATTTAACGTTAAACTCTAAATAACCTGAACCTATAACGAGAGCTGTACAGTACAGATGCAAATTATAAACCATAAAAGACACAAAACAAGCAAAACAGAAGAAACTACATAAAGAAACAGCTAGCTTCGGGCGTTAGTGCAGCAAGTAAATCAAAGCTGTTTTAATCTGCATTTTCTGCACATCAAAGGTTTAAAGACGGTGTTAATATTCAAGCTAAGAGCGAGAAATCTATAACTAACATTAAACCTTTGATATCTAAAAGGTTATTTCACAAATTCCAATCCTGTGATTTCTTTTTGTGACTAGACAGTACAAAAAACTGCATGTATATATTATTAATTTTAGCTGCCCTCATAATTTAGCTGCCCTTTAGAATATAAACAGATCTACTAAACATCATTCAATCAAAAGTCATGTTAAAAAGTTTTCTCATAAGTGAATAAAATGAATTTAAGTTACGTCTTTAACTACACATGCTACTTACTACTTACTACTACTACTACCACACGTGTTACTATAAATAGATCCATATCTTCTCCGCAGAGGCTAAAACTGTGCGAGTGCAGCATTAAACATTCATTCATTTTCTATAGCTCTTATCCTTGAACTGAACTTGACTCTATAGGCGGCCTGTCGGGGGGAAAAGCCTCTGTGTTTCTGTGTTTTTTACTCAAAACTGATAAAATAATCCAAAGTTAATGTCTTTAATCCATTCTGAATTGTATTTGACTTATTTTGCTGATTAAACTAAACCGTATGTGTTTCCCAGACAGATAGAGCGTGATAGGAAGCTTATGTAAATTATGAATGATGTAATGTAACAGCCACTATTGCCGGTATAGTGTCTATATATTCAACCAAATATAGAAACTGTGGAGTTGAGATCTCTTTAGCTCCGACTGTCTGACCTAGTTTGTGGAAAAGTGGAGTTATAACTTAATGTGATGAATATTTAAACAGGATCTATTATGTGAAGGTAATTTTTCTGAGTTTAAAATCACAAACAAACAGTGTCTCTCATCATTAGTTTACACAAAGTCATAACTGGATTGATTCCTTCTTGGTTGAGTAATTTTGTGTTGTCCTGCAGATGTATATCAATGCTCAGAAAACCTCTGTTTTCACCTACCACCTATCCCCGCCCACTTGTCTGTATTTATTTGCAATTAGTCAAAAATTCTAAATACGTGTAAACATGAAGGATTTAAATAATTTCTGTCTTTCATTCATTTTCTACCGCTTAATCCCGTTAGGGGTCGCGGGTGACTGGAGCCTATCCCAGTAACTTTGGGCCTTAGGCGGGGGAACACCCTGGACAGTGGCCAACTCGCTGCAGGGTCAGACAGACAATCATTCACTCTCTCATTCACTCACTAAGGGAAATTTACAGTGATGCCCAATGAACCTAAACATGCATGTCTTTGGAGGTGGGAGGAAACCGGAGAAAACCCACGGTGACACGGGGAGAACATGCAAACTCCACCCAGAGAGATCGTGAGATGTTGATATGGTCTGACCCGGGAGTCGAACCCACGACCTCCTTATTGGGAAGCCAGAGCTCTAACCACTTGGCTACCGTGCACCCCCATAATTTCTGTCTTTCCTTGATAAATGAATAAGCTATTCACTTTGACATTTAGACTATTATTTAATAAAATAAAATTACTGAAATAGGCAGTATTTTAAAAGAGCTCCTGCAGCCACGTGACTAAATTCGCTGCAGTCGCCATTACAGAAGTGACGCTGCCATTGAATCTAATAGAAATAAGCCTGAAATTTTGCTTCTGTGGCATTAAATTAGGCCGTAAATATCTGTACATCTAAAACACAACGCAAATAAACATTAGCGACCATTTTGTGGCCCGACTTTTCATCTGATTCACTTTTCACCTTCCTGTATCATTAAAACTCTTCCCTGATGATGTTTGTGTGAAATTTATGTTACTATAAAGCCCTGTACAAAAAAATGTTTACTCATACAACCATTTAAACATTCTGATCTTAAATATAGTGTGAAACCTTGTGCTCCGTCTTATATAGCTATAGTACGTGACAGAAGCTAAATGGAATCGCCAGTACAACTGGAATAAAGATTTTGAATTGTCTTAAGACGATAGTTAAACTATTAACCAGATAAAAATACGAATCAATACATCTGTAGCTTAATGAACAAGCTTGACTCACTTTTAGCTGCACAAATCCACTTTTTTCATCAAAATGGCATCTGTCAGTCACGGAAATGGCCTTGTTTTCTTCTGTTTCTGTTCATGTGTAAGTCCCAGTGTGCAAAAAAAAAATCTATATTCTGTAAAAATCCAAGAATATTTGATAATCCTGTCCGCCGCTGTTGAATTCTAATAACATATATACAGTTTCTCCTTGTATTAAAATAATTCTTTTAATAATGACCTTCTTGTTTATCTTCAAAATAGCTAACTTCTGTTTCCTATTAGCGTTAGCACTTAGACTCAAACACATCTTTTTATCAACACAAGAATGTTCTTTGCTATTATAATCTCTTGATCATTCAACACAACTCATTGTTCACGTCTGTCTTCTGAGCATTTACTCATTTTAAACTGATGTAGTGACAACCTCATAGTAATGAACTGAACAGCAAATAGGCCTTACTCAAGCAGCAGAGCCTATTAGGAGAGCACAAATCCAGAAAAAACAGCCATTACGACGTGGGCCTTTACAGGTTAAAAAGTAAAAACCATCCCAGCCTGTTGTTGTAGCTTCTGGGCCTGCGCAGGTCAAACTTGTGCTCAAACTCAGCACTGACGCAAATTGGGGAATGACAAGAACAGCAATGAGATTAAGGAGCTCTTCTAGGAACCACTTGAGGAGGTCTGAGTGCTGCACTGAACGTGAAAATAAAACATGAAGTGGACTTAGAGCCTTTTCCCAGTCCATTTGTTTCAAGTTTGATTTACTGAAGGACTGTGGAGCTGGAAGCAAGGCCCTGGTCTTAATGAGAAAAGTGTTTTAGTTAATTCATTTCGATGGGCTTTTAGGTTTTGTTTTTGTGGCTGTGGGGGAAGTAGGCCGAAAACACACAACAAAACACTAAAAGACGTACAAAACAGCCATTCATCTATCCATCATCCATCCATTTTCTTCCGCTTTATCCGGGGTCGGGTCGCGGGGGCAGCAGTCTGAGCAAGGACGCCCAGACTTCCTGTCCATACACACCTCCTCCAGCTCTTCTGGAGGATCCCGAGGCGTTCCCAGGACAGTCGAGAGACATAGTCCCTCCAGCGTGTCCTGGGTCTTCCCTTGGCCTCCTCCCAGTGGGACATGCCCGGAACACCTCACCAGGGAGGCGTCCAGGAGGCATCCGGTACAGATGCCCGAGCCACCTCAGCTGGCCCCTCTCGATGTGGAGGAGCAGCGGCTCTACTCCGAGTTCCTCCCGTGTGACTGAGCTTCTCACCCTATCTCTAAGGGAGCGCCCAGCCACTCTGCGGAGGAAACTCATTTCGACCGCTTGTATTCGCGATCTTGTCCTTTCGGTCATTACCAAAGCTCATGACCATAGGTGAGGGTTGGAACGTAGATTGACCGGTAAATCGAGAGCTTTGCCTTTCGGCTCAGCTCCTTCTTCACCAAACGGTTCGATACAGCGACTGCATCACTGCTGACGCTGCACCGATCCGCCTGTCAATCTCACGCTCCATCCTTCCCTCACTCGTGAACAAGACCCGAGATACTTGAACTCCTCCACTTGAGGCAAGGACTCTCCACCCACCTGGAGAGGGCAAGGCACCTTTTTCCGGTCGAGAACCATGGCCTCGGATTTAGAGGAGCTGATCTTCATCCCCGCCGCTTCACACTCGGCTGCAAACCGTCCCAGTGCATGTTGCAGGTCCTGGTTTGATGGAGCCATCAGAACACATCATCTGCAAACAGCAGAGATGAAATCCTGTGGTCACCAAACCGGACACCCTCCGGACCCTGACTGCGCCTAGAAATTCTGTCCATAAAAACAATGAACAGAACCGGTGACAAAGGGCAGCCCTGGCGGAGTCCAACATGCACTGGAACAGGTCTGACTTACTGCCGGCAATGCGAACACAGCTCCTGCTCCGGTCGTACAGAGACCGAACCGCCCTGAGCAAAGGGCCCCGGACCCCATACTCTCGGAGCACTCCCCACAGGACACCACGAGGGACACGGTCGAATGCCTTCTCCAAATCCACAAAGCACATGTGGACTGGTTGGGCAAACTCCCATGAACCCTCGAGCACCCGATGGAGAGTGTAGAGCTGGTCCAGTGTTCTGCTCATCTTCACATCAAGTCTGTTGGTAGGCTCCTCTGCACACCCTCGGTCTTCTTAATCTGCCAATCCAGAGGTACTGTCCCAGACGGCAGAGTAGCTGTTGAGATACTCAGGACGCTGGAATTACAACAAGAAAGTCCTTATCGGTTCTTTTTTTTTTTTGTCGACTTATTTTGCAGAATTTCATAGTCCTTCCATGGAAAGGAGTTTTTGCATGCGTTGGCCTGCAGATACCTGTGGGAGTGCAACTTTGTTAGTGAGGCATCACTTCCATTCGTACGATTTGCAACAGCTTGTTGACAATGTCATGACTCAATCAATTTCAGCCAAAATCATCTTTTCGTTTATCATCCAGGTGACACGCTAGAGTGGTCAGATGTCGATCGTTACCTGGTTACTGACACATATCAAACAGCTCGCTTCAGATCAAAGAACCTTGAAGTTTACTGTCCAGTACTCCCAGCACCGGGTACCTGCAAGGCTTTGTACCATCTCGTGGGGTGATTGAGCATGAGTCGCCGTTGTGTCCAGGCTGTGCGTTTATAAGTCTCAACGGCTAGCGAGGTGACATGTCAGCGGAGACCGTGTGCATGGCACCACCACACACTGCGAATGGAAACAAACCCTCGCCTGCGAGCTCCTCTAGAGCGACTAAGATTCAGTTTACACATTCGCATTAATTGATTGTAGCTGAGCAGTACAGTCTGCTCACTTTAACATTTGCCAAGAGTTAGCAGATGATGGCTGGAGCACTGTTTGCAGCCAGGTCTGACAGCTCTCCACTGAGATCATAGTTCGATATGAAGGTGCGCGTGGGTGGAGAGTCCTGCCTCCAAGTATCTCAGGGTCTTGTTCACAGTGAGGGAAGGAAGCAGTGATGAGGTCGCTGTATCAGACCGTAGTGGTGAAGAAGGAGCTGAGTCGAAAAGTAAAGGTCATCTAGGTCATGAGCTTTGAAATGACAAAAGGATCGCGGACACAAGAAGAGTTTCACAGTGGCTCAGACTGAGGAGCTCAGTCACACAGGAGGACTTGGAGCAGAGCTACTGCTGAGGTGGCCTGCCCAGGCTTTCTGTAAGGTTTGGTGTTACTCCTCCGGGCTTTGTTTCTGGCTGGGTTTCCTCCGGGCACCTGGTTTCCCCACCAACCAAAACATGCATGTTAGGGAATATCCTCCAGCTACAGTAATCCTACTGACCAGCCTAGCGAGAGCATTTGGAGATGTGTCTGAGCACTGCACTAAGGCGCTCACTGCTTCTGAGCAGACGCTCCAGAGGGCAGAAGTAAGGATGGGTCAATCGCAGAGGACAAATTTTTCTAAAAGGACAATAAAGTGTACCTTAACCTTAACCTCTCAACTGGCCTGGGAACCCCTCGGGATTCTGCTGAAGGAGGTGTGAGTGGAAAGGAAAGTCATGGCATCCTTGTTCAGACGGCCGCTCGGTTAATGACAAGACAGAGGCAGGTAGCTGTTTATAACGCTGAATACACAAAAGCACTTACGGTTCTATTTTAATAACTTGGCGACTTATAAAACATTCAAAAGATTTTGCATAAATTTGTAACCAAACTTTTTGTGCAAATTAGACAAATTTGCAAGCTTCAGGTCAAAATAATTTGACCAATGTCATTTTTAGTTTATATGTGACAGTGCAGATTGTCCGATTGTTTCTGATAACACATATCACACTGCTTCTCTTTGCTCTCACCTTTTATACCCGCTCAGCACTACCAAGTTTACCATCTCTGTTTGACAAGTGGTTGTGTATTACATATTTAATCCCCTGGTAAATACAGGGACCTGGACATGCCACTCGCTGGAAACAAACCCTGCACTAAAAGAATCCACAACTTCGCATGAATCATTGAAAACAGAACACAGACGTACGTTCGCTCCACACGGCTGTTCGGTCGCGTGCTTCCGGCTGCTCTCTTCATGTCTCCTGCACATTAGATTTGATGTCAACAGAAGCATGTCCTGATTCCGGCAGCGTCTGAGCCACAGCCACGGCTTCGTTCACCCTGAAAATACATAATGCACATCTCAGAATAGCATCCATAATAAACGCCCACAGGAGCAGCGACTGGAAAACCTCGTGTGAACCTATAGAAGCAGCCACAATCGTCACTGAGGCATGAGTGGAGTTTTTATGTTGTGTGCTTGAGAATAATCATGATTTAACCTTTCATTATGACAGAAATAATCATGCAGGACTGCTCTGATAAAAGCAAAGTGTCTGGTTGCAAACACCTGCTGCAGATATCTGTTCTGACCAATCACAATGCTCCGTTAAACCTTCATACTTCTTTCTGACTCTCACAATTTTACAGAACTGTTTTGGCATATTATGTCCCCAAAAAAGTAAGGTTTATAGGTTATGCAGATGACATCACAGCATTATAAATGTCAGCAGTGAGTGGTAAAAACGAATCGGAGCCAATAGAGTCAAATTACATGTTCACCAGTAAGAGTCAAAACAAAAATAAGATAAGAAAAAACAGATACAATCAAAAATATATAGTAACAATCGCAACTGCTGCTAAGTAAAGAGTAAAAAGATAAAGTAAACAGTGGCAGAAAAGCAGATAAACTGACACAGACTTTAGCATCACACACAGTTCAACTCATTACCTTTGTATGCTTATATTGTAAGCTTATATAAAGGGCAGGGCGATATTGACAAAAATGAATATTTTTTTGGCGAATCATGATAACGATTTTTGGACGCTATTCTGTCAGTCAAAATGACAACCTTAAATGATCTAATCAGTTCAAAATGGCTTTGACTGACGTGATTTGAGCAGGTTTGACTGTCCTAAATAAAACAGAACAGGTACATTTAGTTATTATCTCAAACACAAAAGAATTATTTTCTTAGTTTAAAACTTGGGTGAATATTTCTTTATGTAAAATGAGACTTGTTCTGTTGGCATCAGATTCAAACCAAAAAATCTAATTCTACTCAAAACATGTAAAATGTTACTAATTCTAGGCACACATAGTCCTTAGTTTTCTAATTTAATATGTACTTAAGATGAAATATTTGTCAAATTAACCACAAAACTGTAGCAATCTCCCATTATAAAAGCTCTTTAAATTGCTTAATGCACAATTTCTGAAAATATACATTCAAATTTGCCTTGTCTTTAGGAAAGTAAAGCATCACTTATTTAATTTTATTGTAAATTTTGTAACATGTTTTTTAATGAACGATATACTCGATGTTTTGCATAACTTCAAAACAACATTCAGGATTTTATCTAAAATTCGATATATTGCCCAGCTCTACTTATATAATGTTTTTTTAATCTGTTTGATGAGTAGAGTTTTTGTCGTATTACAGTAAAAGGGCCCTACCTTTCAGGTTACCACTTTATAATACTACACCAGATTAGTCTCAGTAAAGCCTTAATAAAGCATGAATAAAGAGTTAATAATCCATCAACAAATCATCAATTAATGGATGAAAAAGATTATTAAGACTTAGTTACTGCTCACTTAAGGAGCTAAGATTAGGATTTAGGGTTGAGGAGTTGGGCTTGTAGTAATTAAGTTGTTACTAAGCCTTAGTAAATACTTTAGTCCATTATATTCTCATTTGTTCATGATGAATTAACTCATTATGCATGCTTTATTAAGAGTTATTAAGGCCAATAGGTGTAGTTATTATAAAGTGATAACCAATTTCAGTGCTAGCTGTTGCAGAAACAACAGAAGCTACTTTATTAAATTACTCTCAAACAAATGCTCCCAGAACTAAAAAATTTTGCCCCAAAAAAGATAAGAAGCACATTTTATCGGGTGTCCTCATAGTTTATCCCTAAGTCAGAATGTTGAGGAGCATGCTTTCTCTCCAGTGAGACAAGCAGGTGACAAACCCTAAAGAAAAGTCCCACAGTTCACCTTTAACACTCACAGTTAACCTTTAACACTCACAGTTCACCTTTAACACTCGCAGTTCACCTTTAACACTCGCAGTTCACCTTTAACACTCGCAGTTCACCTTTAACACTCACAGTTCACCTTTAACACTCGCAGTTCACCTTTAACACTCACACAGTTCGAGGTCTCTTGAGGACTTTTCTAAACCTCCTTTCTCAGTTTTAAGTCTCTTGGCTCTAAATCCTCCTTGTGCCTGTCGCGGTGATGCTTTTGAAACCTCATCCCTTCGTCTCTGCGTGTCTTATACGGAGAACAGTCTGCTGCAGCTGTCAAAATATTTTCATTTTTGGGCTTCTTACTGTTTCACGCGTCTGACAGCCGAGAAAGGTCTTACTTTGAGCCTCTGTTTTTCAACCCAGCGCAGTCAAAAGTACCCAGAGGTTAACTCCAAAGCTAATGTTGGTTTAGTAGTTGTCTGGCTGTAATTTATAATGTGCTAAATGTACTTTTTAAATCCTGTTCTAACTTCTAACGTTGCATCCTTAACAAAAACACAGCTGGAGTTCTGTCTGAGATACTATTCTTTTCCCTCTGAGCTTCAGAAAACACTGTTCTGGATGTCCCAGTTTTGTGATGTCAAAGGCAAATCCCATAGATCTACTGCACTAATTTTAAGTCCATAATTCCAGACTAATATTGAGCATTTTGCTTTTCTGGCAGATCACTTTGATTATTTCTTATATACAGTATAATATCCTTTGCAGTCAGTAGATGGACATACATATAACACCATTCTTTATGTGGGAAAACACATGACTACCATTTATACTTTACTAATTTATTAACATAGAGCGCTATTTATTTATTTATTTATTATTTATTAATTCCCTTTTCTATTAATTTTAATTATTGTTTCAGCTGTCTCTTTTATGTGTGAATGCAGGACTGAATGGGAGCAACAGATGGCAAGGTAATTTTCCTCGAGATCAATAAAGTATCTATCTATCTATCTATCTATCTATCTATCTATCTATCTATCTATCTATCTATCTAGCTATCTGTTTTAATCTAATACATAAAATGCCAAGGTATAACACACACCATACAAAATGCATAATAATTTATATTTGAGACAGTTTGTGAAGTTTATCAACATGATGCAAGACAAATAAAATGTACAAGACATAATATTGGATTTGAGAGAATACAATACAACACTTAAAAAACAAAAATAAGCTTATATCTAAATGCATAGATTACACATTTTGTTGAAAGTTTTATTTGATTTTATTGGTCATCAATACTAGCTGATAATATTTAGCAGATTTGTGGACAGAAGTCGTGACGTGGACTTGTGTCAGACTTGACTTACTTATTTTTTGTGATCTGAAATCATTTTAAATGGTACAAATCAATGAAACTGTAGAACTACAAGATCATATGGCTTTTTGATATAAAGTTTTGAAAAGACCTGAAACTAAAAACAGAAGACTTGAACTTCACTTGAGGTTTGTGACTCACTGAGTTGGGACTTGAGACGATTTTGGAAACTGACTTGGTCCCACCTCTGCTCTGATAATTAGATTAGATAGCTAATTTCAAGTATCACACTTGTTAATGTTATACATTCTGTTAATGTTATACATTTACAGACCAGAAAACCACAAAAGAGAAATTCCAGTTGTACAATTCAATTCCAATGCAGGGAGCCTGCACATTATATTATGCAAAACATTTATATTTTAAGAAGCAAATGAACTGCATTAACAATTGTCTTTGCTGCCATACACATACTATGCCTCTTCCCTACCTAGGGTTCTTGGTGAAATAATGTGATAGATTGAGATCAAAGCTATAAGAATAAACCATTTTAGACAAATAGAGATACACAAGTTTCTTTATGTACATTCGATACCTATTTATGTATTATTATTATTATTATTTATGTGCTTATTATTACTATTATTATCACCATCAATACCATTATCCTTCCTTTCCCTTTTCCTTTTTTTTCTTTCTCCTCTTTTTTCATTATTATTACCATTGTTATTATCAGTATCACCATCACCATCATTTATCTTACAAATGATTGATTATAATTTGGACTCAATAAACTGGCAAGGCCATCTCAGCAATTGTCTTCGCTAAGCCACTACCAGAGCAAAAAAAAAAAAACTCTCCCTAGTTATGCCGTGACTAGGTTAGCATACATTTCCCAAATCCCTGAACTTAAACTAACTAAACCAAATTAACCTAAGTCTAACCATAACTAACAACCAACTTTTGAAAAATAAACTTTTGCTAGCATAGCCACCAATACAGACTAAAAAAATAAGGCGTGCAAACCGGTGCAATCTTATGAAACACACCGATTTTAATCATCAAAACAGTGAATATCTCAAACACACAGCAAACAAATTACAAAAATGTAAATAACTTAGTGTAACTTACCAAATACTCGACGTTAATCCAGCAGCTTACAGTCCTGTTTCAACACATCTTTATATCGTTAATCACATGTTTTACTCATGGATTTACTACAAATATTTAATGTTATTTCCAGCCGCGTTTTCTCCAGTAGATGTCAGTGTGGCTCCGCTTCTCACCGGAAGTCACCAAACGTAGAGCGGAAGTGACGTGTTTGTTCATGATGGCGGCTCTGTGCTGAATGAAAGAAAACATAAGAAGAAAAACGTGAAACTTTGATTAAATCGTGATTTCGCGACAATAAAGGTTGGTGTTAAATCGGTGCAAATACTCGACATTAGTTTTATAAGAAATGTACTTGAATATTTGCTTGTTTTGACGGTTTGCCTTTTCTAAAACGTGACGTGCTGAACAATCTCGCAACGCAGTATAAATTGTTTACTTCTGCTTGGTTTGGCTATGATTTTTTTGGCTATGATTTTACCCTCTATATCATAATTTTGTGTGCCTTATTACCATTTATTTTATTCTGTTTTAGCTTGATCGACACGAAGAGACGTGAGTTATTTCATCAGGACCAAAACAATGAGCACTCAAGTAAGTAAAATGTGACACAATTTGTCCAACTATTGTTTTACAGATACAGATAAGTACAGATACGCATGGCAAATATTGTTCTAATCCAAGTAAAGTAGGCTGCGTTCCAGGCAACTGGGAACTGGAATATTTCCCACTTGAAAAATACCAGTTCCCATTTCAGAGTAGGGCTGGGCGATTTAGCCAAAAATCCTAATTGCGATTTTTTTCCAGGAAATATTGCGATTGCGATTTTTTTTGCGATTTTCTCCCACAGCATAAAGACAAGAGCAAAAGTAACACAAAATCAACAAATTATTATAAGAATTGTTACATTTTGCTAGAAATGTACATGTGAAATGATTTTTGGCTAAATTAGACCAGTGTTGGGTGTAACTTAGTTACTGTAATTACATGTTTGAGTAACTAGTAGTGTAACTTAGTTACTGTGAAAAGACTTGTAATTAAATTACAGTTACTACCAAAATACTCTTATTCACTTTTAAGTAAAAAAATAATTAAATAATCTTCAAAAGTGACTTATTGTGTGAGATAAAACAACAGAGACACAGATCTGCAGCTGGAACTGTGCACAGAATAATTTTTAATATTGATTTATTACTGAATTTGAATCTAAGCAACTCTTTTGTTGTTTGCCTTTGTTTAAATGCCAATGATACAATTTTAAATCGCATTTTTGATTGATGTTTGCAATAATGCACACAAAGTAATCCAAAACTAAGTTACTCTCTTGAGGCAATAACTAAGTAGTGTAACTAATTACATTTTCAAAAAGTAATGAGTAACTAATTACTTTTTCAATGCATTACCCCCAACACTGATTAGATCAACAAGATTAATTAACTCGTTTAATTGTGAAGGTGGATAAAACTATATAGGCTATAGCCTAACCAGCTCTGCTTTTTACAGACATGAACCAGTTATACTGAACTTGTGCAAATTCATTCACTGTTCATTTTTATTTAAGTTCAAATAAGTGATATCTGTAACTTATATTTCATTACAGAGCTACTCAGTGTAAAATATGCTTTCATATTAAGCTAAGTGTGTTCCCCTTTAACTTTACGCACACGGCTCTCGACTGCTGCTGCTGCTGCTGCTTCTGCTTCTCCTTCTCCCCCTCTCCGTCTCAACTACTCGCTCATCCAACGCTCCACAGACAGGACAGAAGGCGGGACGATTACCTGTCCCTGTCCACGCAGAGAACCGGAGTGCTCCGTGTTTGGAATTAAATAGTTTATCCTTCGTTTGGCAGCGCGTCACCGCGGACCACTTCATGTTACAGCGCGGACTCGTAACGCGGTGGGATTTTGAAGTCAGAGGCTCACGCACATACGCGCTAAAAGGCAACGAGAAGCGATAGACATTCACCTGAAACAACTATTATGTCTTTGTTTCGTGTCACTAACGAAGAGAGTTCGCGGAGAGAGTGGAGAAAAGAGAGAAAGAACGAGTACAGCGAGGGCTACTGGCTCACCTCGTTCACCGCCGCTTTAAGCCCAAATCCTTTGCTGTAGTATTAACAAGAGCACAGTTTTACACTGGTGAGCCTGGTATTGTCATTACATGTCGTTGATCTCATGAGCACACGAATTACAGAGAGAAAAGTGAAGCACAAGCACACGGAGGTGTCAGAGGAGCGTAACATGAAGCTGCAGACCGGAGGCGCTGCAGTCACACGGCCGCACTCACACGCGGCGCTTCAATTACTTCAAAAACAAAACGCACATGGCCAATAATCGCACGTCTCTGCGATTACATAATCGCGTCTTGTCATATCGCGATATAATTGCAAATGCGATTAATCGCCCAGCCCTATTTCAGAGCGTTCCAACGTAATCAACTTGTATGCAGGGTTGCCAGATTTTCAGAGAGCAACAAGCGACCTAGCCTTTGAAAAAAAGCCCAAAACAAGCGACTTCATACCTTCAATAAAAAAGTAATTAAAATAATCAATGAATTAAGCATTATGTGTCGCAGCAGAATGAAGTAAAATGGTTCTGAAGTATTTTAAATTGTATTTGATCATTAATACAGGATTTAAAGCGTGAAAATATGATGAAAGTCTATATTTCTGTCATTAGTGAGTACATTTTCTTGAAAACTGCTAAAATCCTCTTGTTTATGACGTCAAAGTGCCTCTCAGGAGCAAGCCCAAAAAACCGCAACCCGCGACTGTCAAAATTCACAAGCGACTTTCCAAAAAAGAAGCCCAAAGTCGCTATAAAGAAGTGGACTTGGCAACTCTGCTTGTATGCCAAAATTGAATATCGAGTATTGACCCTATTTTGTCCCGCCCCCTTGGCTTGGAAATGCACTTCCTGTTTAGCTCTGTTAAGGTAGCTAACGTGTTTGTTTGTCTGTCTTGTGGGGCAATTTTAATTAAATATAATGACAGTTAAAATAAACCCATCGACTGAAATCTACAGGTTAAATGCAGCTAAACAGGAAATGCATGTCCTAGAAAAGTAGGCGGGACAAAATAGGGTCAATATCGTGTAGTAAAACCATGCAGCAAAAGAGCTCATTTACCAAAAAAAAAAAAAATGAAAAGGTGATGCTGTACTCTTAAAAACAAGGCAAATTTAAAAATAAACTATCAGAATTTATGCATTAACAAGAAAACAAGAAAGTTTGTTTTATAATGGGAGAATGCTTCTCATTTGGGATAAATTTGACAAATATTTGTTTCATAATTAAACACACCTGAAAAAATGATCATCTTAAATGAGAAACATAGGGCTGTTTGTCTAGAATTAGTATTTTACATTTTTTGAGTAGATGTTTAATTGGTTTAGTTAAAAAGTCTAAAATATCTAATTTTTGCATCTTGTGTTTTTGAGATAATAACTAAATTTACTTATTCTACTTTATTGTCAAACCTGATCAAATCATGTTAAACACGACGTCATTCAGCCAATTTCAAACTGATTTGAATGTTTAAAGAGAAACTAAACTCTGAATCAACTTTTTTTCACTGTCAGACTGTGTATATGGGGTCATAATTGAAGTATCTACTGTTTCCAGGCCTTTTTTGGACATTTTTGTGCAAACTCATTCATTTTGCAGTTATGTGTGAAAAAACCGCGGCTGTACTGCTGATGGGCAAACGCTGTCAGTGCATTTTCAGTACCCTCCGACGTCACAGTGATTTGACGCGGCAGACAAGCCGCCCAGATGATTTATCTAAACTCCTCCCTCTGACACCACTGCTGCGGAGAGTTGAAAAGAGATCACCCGCTGCGTAATAACATTAGCTGTCTTGTGGCTCAACTTGTTGAGCGAGTGGCGCGACGTGTCACCTCTAGTTCAACAATGCGCTGGTTCGAAACTCGTGTATGTGTTTTTCATTTTCGATTTTCATTTTTAGAAAATACTCACATAACAGGCTCATGCGCTTATGTAGCGGCCTAAAGCAAAGGTTTCATACGTATGTTTTGCAAAGTAAATATAAAAAAACTTGATGTGCAAGTAAGCAAAGACTTGGTGCTGTTGCTGTACAGCTCCCTCCGCTGCAAATCTCACGTCAGGCCCAGGACGGCTGATCATATTTAGTGCTGTCAATCAAAGTCTGTTCACACCCACTGGGCGTCTCTTCAAAGGCCTCCGGGCATCTCCCACTTTTGCAAGCCTGTTTGGGGTTCAGTTGTGGGCGGAGTTAGTCTCTGAAAGCGTTTTGAACCCGAATGATCCCATTAAACTTTTATACTACAAAAATAAACTGAATCTTAATGTAAGCTGCACTCTAAATGGTCTGTAGATTGTTATGATGTCACATGAACAAAACTAGCACTCACTGTGAAAAATAGGTTGGTTTCACGTGACATCACACCATTAGACTGGCCAATGTTATTTCAATGAGTTGGAGGGCAGGTAAAATGAATATTGTTTAAATGCAGTTTATTTTTGCAAAGCAAACCAGTAATGTGTCTAGTCATCCTAGAAATCGCCGCTTTTTAAATTAGCTAAATAATTTTTGAATTATTCCATGGCAAAGTCCAATGTTATTAATAGGAAAAAGTGCCTCTTGCCCTCCATCTAGCTTATAACTGACAAGAATTCTAGAATGTGAAACCCACCTATTACAGAGCAGAAGCACTGAAAAATTCCTTAAACCATGAAGCCTACGTTTCAAGAAATTCAGCAAAATGTCTGATATTCCAACACGTTTAAAATTATTATTTTGGTGGTTTATCTTATATTATTATTTGTTTAAAGGGGCACTGTGTAAGATTGAGAGGAATTTTAATTATCACTTATAGTCCACAAACATTTAAATCATATTTATTCTTTACAACATGAATACTTAAGAGAGCACTATTAACCAATCCACATCTATTGTGATACATTTATACGTATTTGAAATGTTTTATTACGGGCCGGAATATGGATCATTGACGCTAGATGTCAGCATGCTAAATAGGCAAAATGCATGTGAAAGGCTCCCTCTGGTGTTCAAAAGTGGAAATCACTTTGTTTGTTTGTTTTTCTTACATAGTGCCCCTTTAATGCGGCTCTTTCTCAAATGGGTTTGCTATGAATCGGGCCGATGCGGCTCTTTAGCTGTAAAACGTTGTATTTTTCCACCACTATTCATTGCGCTAATTTAAAATAATCTAACTGTTTTGTCTCTCTGTTCCTATTACAGTACAGTATACTTTTCAAACAAGAACATGGTAAGTAGCTTTCATTTCCTCGTTTATGTGAGTGAGTTTTGAACACCGATTGAACTAAAACTAAAAAAAACATGTAATTTTCCTCAGCGCATGACGACGCGATTTGGACGGCAGCCTGGGGCAAAAGTGAAGCCGATGGATCAGAAACCATCGTCACAGGGTCACTGGACGACATGGTCAAAGTCTGGAAATGGTAAACTAAAAATCCTTTCCTAATATACAGAAAGATGATGATTGAAGCATTCCTTATTTGAATAGTTTAATTGAATAATAACTGTTTTTTGGAATTATCATATGACTTATCGCCTACACAGATCACAAAGTATTGATTTATAGAACAAAGTCACTTCTATATGATAAAACTAAAAGCAAACAAACTTTTTTATCAATTCTTTTTTCCTGAATCTTTAGAAGTTTAACCTGGTCAGCCAGATGGTTTGTCTCACAATATTTGTGAATTCACCTCTGGCTCTTTACCAGCACGATTGGTTTATGGTGCAAATCAGTGGTTTAACGGTCCAATCACTTCGCAGCAGGGCGAGTTGAGGAGGGTTGTTAGCAAAGATGACAGCAAGTAGCGCCTAAATCAAGCAAAACAAAGATGGCAGCTCTTGCGGATGTACGTTCTGGTTTCAATAATTCTGTTTTACCAAAAATAATATTTCCTTTGTGAAATAAAAGTGACATTTGTTCTGTCCCACATGCATGTGATTTTTTAGTATTTAAGTTATGTCAGTGAGGATGGACAATATAGAGGGATTTTTTTGTTTATCAACACGGGCAATGTGCACGCACCCGTTATGCAGAGCCGTTGCTCATAGACACAAACAGTGGAAAGATGTCGAAAAAGCTCAGTTTTCAGCTAACTACAAGGGTTTATCACTGTGTGAAAACAAAAGTTCTGCTGCTAAATCAACATTAATGAATGAAATTCGACTGTACGACTCTTAAAAGTTACATTCAGGTGAAAAAATGGCGAGAAAAACACTGTCTCAGGCTTCAGGAGACAGACGTCTGTCAGACCGGTTCAGACCTGATCCAAACAGCTCCCCCAGTTAAGCAGATGGAGAGCGGCTCTTTCTGCATAAAGCATGTGCAGTAGAGCAGAAAGTGACGTCGACCAAAATCCCTCTATACAATAGACAATATATTTTGTTAATAGTAAAAATTTGACAAAAGTGTACTCAAAATAAAATGAGTATCCCTTAGCAACTAAAATAAGGATATACTGAAAGTTTAATATTTGTGCTCTTTTGTAACTTATTTTACCGGCCTTTGATGGACAAATAAACCTCAACTAACATGTTTAAAGACATGTTTCTCTGTTGAACTTACATAATATAGGTTTTGTTTTGATCAGTGCCAGATAAAGAGAATGTTTCATAGTTAATCTTGTTGTACGTTGTTGTTGAAGGTCTGACGAGAAGCTGGAGCTGCAGTGGACTCTGGAAGGACATCAGCTCGGAGTCGTTTCTGTCGACATCAGTCACAACGGAGCCATCGCTGCCTCCAGCTCTTTAGACGCTCACATCCGCCTCTGGGACCTGGAGTCGGGCAAACAGATCAAGTCTATGGACGCAGGACCAGGTACGACTTCAGAGGAATACTGCGTTGACTAATGACATCAATTAATGGAGAAAAAGTCTCCAAAGTAACTGGTATAAAACGAATTTAAAGTTCAAGTAAATCATATCTTCATAAGTGAAAAGGAAGATTTAAGTCACTTCCCAGATCGCTAGCTCTTCTCGTCATTGCTGGTAAACATTTTTTTAATATAAATAAAGCCCTATTATGAGGGCTGTGTTAGTAAACAAGATATTAACATGCACCACAAGTTTCACTAATTTACCATTTTGTCGGCGTTAATGTAGATCATGTGATTTAGTCCAAAAACAAGAGATAGCTTCACGCCTCTGTTGCACACTGTGTTTTATCTTTTTTTTCCTCATAAATAGTTCTTACGCCAAGCTGCAGTTCTGTTGTTTGTTATGCAATAAGTTTAAGAAAGAAAGCCCTGTTGTATAGACTGTCTTACAGAGAAGAGGCTGAACTTTATCTGAGCCTTTAAATCATCCACCAAGACCCAGGAATCACAAAGATATGAAGTTTTTTTACATACAGTATATGATTATATGTAAAAAACCTCAGACCGAGGGCAACGCTAACGCATGCTTCTGTGAAGTTAACTTTTAATTGTTTTACTTCCCGCATTGTAATTATTGAACAGTGACCTGTTTTTAACTCTGGACTATCCCAGAACTGGACTAGGACTGAAACGGAAGGACTGACCCAGGACTAAATGAGACTTTTATCATTTGGTTTATAAATATCAATTCTGCCTAAAACTCTTCCAAAAAATTACAAAACTGTATTTAGACTGACTATAGAAGTTTGTTGGACTGGGTCTGTTTAAACTAGGCCTTTATTTCATAATTTTGTGTCAAAATTATCAAAGTCAAATTACCACAACACTGTACACGCTACACCAGGGGTCTCCAACATTTTTCAGTAGCAGAGTTACTTTTGCAAATCAACACTAGCGGTGAGCTACTACTTACATCAATTTTACCAACAAAAAAACTGAACCTAAAAGAGGCACAATTAGATGCATATATGAGATATTAACCATTATTAATTTGGAAGTGGACACAATTAGGCATCTAAACATACATTTACAGTAGAAAAAGGTATGTAAGAAAATACATTTTGAGTAATTAAGTGTAATTTGTAAGATTCATAATCCTTTGGGGAGCTACTCGACATGTGGTGGCGAGCTACTGTTTGAAGATTTATCTTTATTTTTCTAGTAATAAGACAGTTGTAATAAGCAAGGTGCTCATTTACCTGACAGTTTTGGCGGCCGGACTTCCGCCTTCGTCAGAGGTGCAAACAAAGGCGAAACTGTCAGGTAAATGAGCACCTGGCTTATTACAACTGTCTTATTAGAAGAAAAATAAAGCTAAATTAAGAAGACAGAATGATTTTTCTAAATATACTGTTTGGAGACCCCTGCTCTACTCAAATAAACCTAAAACACAATGAAGAGATATTCTTTTGGACCAAAAGGAGTATAATCAAGCTACGGTATTAATAGATCTTAGTGCGTTCATGCAGTTGATCACTTTTTTAATTTTTAATTGCTGCCTAGCTCTGATTATTATCCACACAACATAACAAAAGAATCAAGTTGTGTCAGTCACTTTTTTTATTCTTTGAAACTCAAAACTTACCTATAGACTTTATATGATTAAACTCAGACGCTCACAATTGGACTTTGTGATATTATTATTGTGTTTTGTACTAAAAGCCAGTGGTTGCTTGTATGTCTCTACCTTTTATCTTCAGATATTCTGTGCATATTTTTCTGCTGAAAGAAAGAAGCTCATAGTTCAATAATCTTTGCGTCTTTGTCCTTTCACCTTTGCGTAACCCTGAGTCTGGAGATGTGTGTGTGAATCCAGCAGCTCTCGACCCAAATGTCACGTCAGATCTGATTAGTTCTGCTTCACTGATCCCGCCGCGAGTTTCCCTAAAGACGGTACAATATAGAACAGCAGGGACACAACAGGAGTAAGAGCTGCTGTTCTGACATGTTTGTGGTTTTAAAAAAAGACTGTGGAAGAGTTTGTAGTAATGTAAATTTATATTAATTTGGAGAAAATTATCAAAACAATAGGGTGCACAGTAGCAAAGTGGTTAGATCTCTGGCTTCCCAATAAGGAGATTGTGGGTTCAAATTCAGAGTCAGACCAAAGCAATAGAGCTGGGCAATGACATATCGTATATCTTACATGGCGATATTCATTAGAAAAGTAGAATTTTAGAATATCGTGATTAGGGATGTCACGATATCAAACTTTAGTATTCCAATTATTGTGATACAAAATATCATGATTTAGCGATTATTCACGATTATTATCGCCACGACCAAACAACAATCATTTGAATAAGTGAAAAAGGTCCGCACAGCAAAGTTAGCTCCCAAAGTCATTTATGTGCTGCACCCAGTGACGTTTCGGGCGTTTAGCCCTTCATCAGACATGAAAAAGCTAAGACACACCTGTCTCTTATCAGCTAGGTCACGTGGACCAAGTCACATGACTTGCTTGTTTGTGAAACTTAAGATATTTACACAAGGATAATAAATGAGATGCATTTGTCAAAACGTATATCTTCTTGCAACACTTTATGATGGGCTACTCCTTGATGTATGTGTTAGCAAATGATTGATGATCAAATGTAGGACTGGGCGTTATTGACAAAAACGGATATCTCGATAATTTTTTGGCATATCTCGCTTACGATATTCAGACGATATTATTTCAAACCAACCAGAAATTGTTCAAACACATATTTAAGTGTAATAGTTGAAGCTTAATAATCAGAAACATTTGTTTGCAGTTGACTTAAGACATTTTTGGTTGACTTAAGACTCAATTAGTCAACTGAAAGATCCTCCTCTCTCAATGTTCTGACCCAAAATTTGACCTAAACTGCCCTCATAAGACCACAAAATATTACTATTCGTTAAAGGTTGATTAATTGATTGAAATACATTCTTCTACACTTATTTGAGCATTTATAATGTTGTGAGTGACTTTCTTATTTTTGAAGCATTTTTTATCATAAATGAGCGACTCGATATTTTATTTTTGCATATCTTCAAAACAACTATCACGATATTATCTAAAAATCGATATATTGCCCAGCTCTAATCAAATGTATTATGTAAATATTTATTAAAATATATTTGATACATTTTAGAAAAATATTGTTTGTAGATTTAACTCTTGATTATTTCTCTGGAAAAGGTTCAGTAAGTGCTTAACTAAGCAACAGTTATCTTGATTTTGTTCTATTTTTATGGTCTGAAAATAAGGGTCTGTCAAATGAATCTAGTCTATCAAAAAGATACGCAGCAGCCACCTTCTAAACCTATTTCTCTCCGCTGTTGTTTGATAATCTTGACATCTCCCTTTTAAACCCTAAATAATCTTGTGACTGTCTTTCTTCTGTGTACTTCAGTGGATGCGTGGTCGGTGGCCTTCTCTCCAGACTCCAAATACATCGCCACAGGAAGTCATCACGGCAAAGTCAACATTTTCGGCGTCGAAAGCGGCAAAAAAGAATATTCTCTGGACACGAGAGGGAAATTCATTCTCAGTATAGCTTATGTAAGTTTGATCTTTTGTACTTAATGTCGTTTATCTGTTTTACCTAAATGTGTTCATGCTGTTTTTGCAGAGTCCGGACGGGAAGTATTTGGCCAGTGGAGCCATCGATGGGATCATTAATATTTTCGACATCGCCACAGGAAAACTGCTCCACACGCTGGAAGGTGAGCTCTAGGAAACCAATTCATTAAATAATAGTACACAAACACAATAGTACACATACACAAACACAACGACTGACATTAACTCTTTCAGTGCCAGCCCTGTTCTCACTTTGACCCTCCTTCCCTGCCAGGACTTTTTGTTAATTTTAATCATTCACAGCTCCACCAAAAACTTTGTGCAGTTGGAATCATGACATGTTGTACATCAAATGAGACCTACAAGTGTCTACTTTCAGTTAAAAAAAGAATTGTTATTCTACATTAACCTGTTCTCTTTTTATAGGCATTTGAAATTCCTTGTTTTCATTAGATTTCAGCGTTTGACGATAAACTTTTGAGAAAACGTTGTTTTTCTAAATCAAACTTCATGTCAGTGTTGTTTTCCTTTGTTGTTCTTTTTGGTGAAAGAATATAAGCCACAACAACAGAATAATGCCTTTAGGATAAAAATATGACGTTTACATGATTAAAACAATGAGGACGAGTGTCTTTTTCATCTTTAACCCCATAAGGAACCAGCCTTTTTTCACTAAAACGCCTTGATTTTCTTTTTGTTGTAAACAACAGTCAAGGTGGTGGCACTAGCTGTGACCAAAATAACACTAAATTGAGCAAAATGTGTGTTTTGATAAATCTTTAAAAGCTGAAGGTAATTTAACAAACAAAAATTAGTTTTAGGTACTTAAAATATGTTTAAAAGGTTAGATAGAGCTCATAAAAGTCCTATTACTGTAATTTCTGGCCTATTGAGCGCACCTGAATATAAGCCAGACCCACTAGATTTAAGTAAGAAAAAGGATAAAGAACATATATAGGCCGCACTTGTTAATAGTAAGTCTATGAGAATCTATAACTTTGCTGCATTGCCTTATAAGCCGCATAGTTCAAAGCTCATGAAAAAGGTAGCGGCTTATAATCCAGAAATTACGGTAATTTTTTTTTTTTACAAAATGTAGGCATTTTTGTTCATCAGATGTGCATTTAAACAATCAGAGTCATCTTAGAATGGCTGTTTGAAAGAAATTATGGGGGTTACAACAACTAACTAACCCTTTCTTCTAAATATACATACGTTAGTTTATTTTTATGAGAAAACAAACAAAATTAAAAATTCAGGAAATAGGTGGGAGGTACCACACATGTCCCCTTGGTGCCTTAAGGGGTTTAAACCAACAAAAGCTGTGTTACAGACGAGAAGGCAGCAGCACTGCAGATAATATAGATTCAGCCTCTTTCATGGAGCAGAGATTATATTGATGAAGAAATCCAGTAGTTTGACTTCGTCTGACACTTTTCACTCGCTCACAGAAGAGGACGTTTCTAGACTCGCTGCATGTGTCGTTCTCCTCAGAGTCCTAGTCCAGTAGGATCGGCTTTCCTTCATTTTAAAGATCAAATATCTGCTCTAAACTTACTCAACAAGGTTTTTAGTCCAACATGTTTTGCCTGTAATCAGTTTGAAAAGAAAGAAGCAGCTGATCACGTAAACACAGCCGACTGTGCTGCGTAAAAAAATCAACAAAGAGCACATGTATTTTCCATTTATGTGATGGCAGGGAAAGAGTTAATCATATATACTTATTCTATACACATACACATATATACTTTCTTAGTGGTAAAGGTTCAAAACATATTGCATTGCCTTTTGCGTCTTGTTTTGATCAGTTGTGGCGTTAAAAATCTTGAAATTATGCGTTAATAAAAATGTATTAAAGAGCATAATATTTGATGTTAAAACAGGCTTGAACCCTGTTGGATTGTTCCACAGTAAACTTAACTTAATGTGCGTTTTTTTGTATTCTCTATAAATCTAATTCAAACCTGTTGTCTCCGTGTTTCAGGTCACGCTATGCCCATCCGGTCGCTCACGTTCTCTCCAGACTCTCAGCTCCTGGTCACAGCCTCAGACGACGGATACATCAAAATATACGACGTGTGAGTTCACTAACTTAAGTCATGAATGGTATTTTGTGTTGAGCGTTACATTAAGTTCTGTGTTTTTATTGGCTTGGCTATTGAAACTGTTCATTGAAAGAAAAAAAAGCAAGCATTTTTCTTTTAGAAGCATCCTTGGGGAAAATTCTAGGCATGTGTTATAGATTCACTGTTAAAAGTTGTTAGGCCAATATGTTAAATTAACCAAAATCTTAGTGCTGAACTCGACATTGTGAGTCTAAGATTTTCAACTTATAGTTTTTTAAGAGAGAGGGGGAGAGAGAGAGAGAGAGAGAGAGAGAAGAAGGAGAGAGAGAAGAAGGAGTGAGAGAGAGGAGAAAGGGAGAGAGATAAACAGGAAAGAGGGAGGGAAGTGGAAAGAGGGAGAGAGACACAAAGAAGGGGAAGAGGGAGAGAGAAGAAAGAGAGAGAGGGGAGAAATGGGAGAGGGGGTAGAGGGGAAGGGAGAGAGAGAGGGAGAAAAGAGAGTGAGAGAGGAGAAAAAGAAAGGGAAAGAGAGAGGGTGAGAGAGGAGAAGGGGAGAGGGAGAAATAGGAAAGAGGGAGGGAAGTGGAAAGAGACAAAGAGGGGGAAAGGGAGAGAGAGAAAGGAGAAAGGGAATGAGGGGGAAAGGGAGAGAGAGGAGACAAACAGAAGAAAGAGTGAGAGGGGGATAAAAGGGGGGAAGAGGGGAGAGAGAGGGAGAAAAGAGAGAGAAGAAAGAGTGAGAGAGAGGAGAAAGAGACAGAGGAAAAAGGGAGAAAGAGAAATAGGAAAGATGGAGGGGGTGGAAAGAGGGAGAGAAAGAGGGGGAAAGGGAGAGAGAGAAAGGAGAAAGGGAGTGAGGGGGAAAGGGAGAAAGAGGAGACAGACAGAGAAGAAAGAAGAGGGAGAGACAATGAGGGGGAGAGGGAGAGAGGCGACAGAGAGGAGAAAGGGAAAGGGAGAGAGAGAGAGGAGAAAGGGAGAGAGAAATAGGAAAGAGGGAGGGGGTGGAAAGAGGGAGAGAGAGAGAGAGGAGAAAGGGTTGGGAGAAAAGAGAGAGTGAGAGGATAAAGGGAAAGAGGGGAAAAGGGAGAGAGAGACAGAGAGAAGAAAGAGAGAGAAGGGGAAAGAGGGAGAAAGAAAAGAGAGTGAGAGAGAGGAGAAAGGGAAAGAGGGGAAAAGGGAGAGAGAGAAATAGGAAAGATGGAGGGGGTTAAAAGAGGGAGAGAGGAGAAAGGGAAATAAGGGGAAAAGGGGAAGAGAGAAAAGAGAGTGAGAGAGAGAGACAAAGAGGGGGGAGAGATAGAGAGAGAGGCAGAAGAGAAAGAGAGAGAAAAGAGAGTGAGAGAGAGTAGAAAGGGAGAGAGAGAAATAGGAAAGATGAAGGGGGTGGAAAGAGGGAGAGAGAGAGGAGACAGAGAGAGAATAAAAAAGAGGGAATGAGGGTGGAGAGAGCAAGAAAGAGGTGAGAAAGACAGAAATAAAAAGAGAGAGAATAACATAATGACAAAACTTTAAGGCAGAAATTGTACTTGTGTTTTTAAGTTAAACTCCACTATGACCTTTTACAGTTTCTTGGTACTTCAGGTGTAATCATTTAAAGCGGTTAAAATGCTATACAATATCATATGAGTATAATTTAGGACAATTATAACATAAAACTAAACATTTTCAATTGAGAAAGTAATGAGATTTGGCGCCATCTAGTGCCTACCAGCTCACGCATCGGGACAAGGAAACTCAACAGGATTTATTGTGATATATCTCATGTGTCACAGTTTTGAATCAGAAATGTTTTTAAATAATTTTGTTTATGTTTTTTGCAGACAACATGCTAATCTGGCCGGCACGCTGAGCGGACATGGATCGTGGGTTCTGAACGTGGCTTTTTCACCCGACGACACTCACTTTGTCTCCAGGTACAAACATTAAAGCAGCTTCTTAGAGAGTGTTAGCCCTGCAGTGTCTTCTGTGAATTCTACATAAGTTAATTTTATGTTTTGTTTTTCAGCTCGTCTGATAAAAGTGTGAAAGTTTGGGACGCCAGCTCCAGAGCCTGTATCAACACATTCTTTGACCATCAAGATCAGGTAAAAAGTTTAATTTAAGTTTATTTGCAGTAATAAAACCACATTGGAAAAAAAGGTTCGAGAAGCTCAAAGTGCACAACATTCAGACATTCAAGGCCACAATAAAAAAGCAGTTTAAGAAACACAAACCACATAAATAAGACTGCAAAAGTCACACTACAAGAGTAGAATAACGCAACAAATGACCTGTTTTTATGAACAGGTTTAAACTGCTTTATCACTGCCTGTGGGAAAAAACTGTGGCGAAATGTGCATTTGATGGCACGGTAACGCCTTCCAGATGGAAGATTTTTTTTTACCTTCAGAATCAGAAACACTGTCCACAAGTCTGAATAGTTCAGACAGTGCACATTAATGTACATGTTAATGTTCAAATGTACACAACTATAAATAATCTTACATTTTTTGTTCCAACTTGTTCAATGGACGCTATAATCTGACCTGTGTTGTATGTTTTTTGTTGTTGTATAGTTGTGCTTCTTTTTGCTGTTCAATCTAACTAACTAAGCTGAATCTTTATCTGAAAATAGCCCATTAAAGACATTTGCTTGCGAAATAGGTTAAGGAGAGCAAAAACCTGACACAACTGACTCACACTGACACTGTAAATGCTAAATTTGAGTGGTGTGTTTTGAAAAAAATGTCGATTCGACTCACATGACTTGACTCGAGTCGCACTTTTCATGACTTGTGACTTACTTGCCATATGATCCCCAAAGACTTGACTTGACTTGTGACTTGGACATTAGTGACTTGAGACTTGACTTGTGACTCTTTACTTGACATGACTTGTTTATGACTTGACAACATAAACCACAGTTTACGCGCTCACGTTCTTGCACTTCTCTGTGTGGAGCTAATCAGACCCCAGACGCCGCGGGGAGCAGTGCTGCTGCTACCTGTTCAGCCTAAACAAGATAAAATAACATTTTGATCCTATAAATATCCAAACTGATGAACACTGGTATTATAATTATGTAATTGGCTACATAGTTTATTTACTGAACTACAAAATAGACATTTTTAAATATATCATTTGGTTCCAAAATATCACAGACATTTGTTTGTACTTTTGCAGACTTATTTATTACAGAGTGGGGTCATAGATATTTTTTAAGAAGCACTGCTTTAGCTGTATATTTTGACATTGCAAAAAAATATTTATTCTCATCCAGAATGTCCTAAAGTATGCTTTTAACTTTCTGTTTTTTACAAAATTTTGTAGTTGATTTTACACTGAGTAAAAAAAAGCCTCCCTGTGACAAATTTTGTTATGGCACATTGCTGTAAAAAATGTACAGAATGCAAAAATTTTATTTTAAAATACACCAAAGCCGTTTAGTTGAGTAGCCATTAAATTTGGCTTAAAAAATGTAACGACTTCCCATGACTTGATGCTAAGATGACTTGATTTGACTTGACTTGCTTGACCCTGATGACCCGCTGACTTGGACTTAATTGTGACTTGGACGTGATGACTTACTCCCACCTCTGGTACTTAGAAGTTAGCACCTAGCTTGATTAGTGAGGTTCTTAATTAAAAAAATATATAAATGACCAAAGGTTTGCAAGAAATTTACTTCCAGACCCACGGGAGCCTTCAAAATGAGCGAGACTGTTGATGTCTGACAACAGAAATCACAAGTAAAATACACATATTAAACTTCCTGTCTTCTGTGTCAGGTGTGGAGTGTGAAGTACAACAGCACAGGGTCCAAAATCATCTCAGCCGGAGACGACCGAGCCATCCACATCTACGACTGCCCCATGTGACACGGGCGGCTCAGCAAACGCCACCAACCAGAGGCTTTCCAGACCAGTTTGAAGAAAGAATCTGTAAATGTAAATGTGTGAGGTTGTTTTGCACTGGCCATGATCGGTCAAATAAAGTTTTCTTTTGTACACTTCACTGCCTCATCATTTAAAATATGTTATATGTTATACAGTATATATGTTAGTATATTGATTAGAGACAGTGCTTCTGTTGAGGCGGTCATCTTGCGACTGGAAAGGCAACAAAAAGATATCCTCGCTTTGTCCCACAATGGAGAAATTTCAGTACTGCAATGCATAATTAAGAACAGCACGGGAATTAAAACATTCAATAAAACCAGATAAGTTTAAAGTAGACTTGGATTTAGCAGAACTTTCAGGTGAAGGTAAAATATACAGTTACAACCGACTAAAACTCTGTATAATAAGTTGCCAGTAAAATTACATTTTATGTACATATCAGGATGTGACTATGATTATAAATAACAGTGGGTAAATCAGATAAAGTGAGTTGTATCAGAGAGGAGTCACATGGTAACACAGTGTTGCACAGGTAAAACATTTTTTTAGTTTGTATTTTGCACTAAAAAGTCTATAATAAATGCATCACTTTGTGGAAAAATTACACCAAAGAGTGGGATTTGAATTGATTAATAAGGATTTTTTGTTCTAATCTTGAGCCAAACTCTCCAGGGTCTGATTGGCTGTGCTCGGGTGATCCTCTCCAGTTTATTGACCACACCTGCAACCAAAATTAATAAATGTTGATATTAACCATGTGTAGGATTTATGAGAGAAATTTGTCAGATTTAAAACCTAAATCGTGTTTGCAGTGTGAAAATCACTCACCCCACCTTTAACAGTGTTCGTTAAAGTGACAGCGGCAGGAAGAAAGGACCTGCAGAACCTTTCCTTCACACAGCGAGAGTGAATCAGTCTGTCCAGAGCAGACAGGACGTCCTGCAGGGAGTGAGACTCATGGTCCAGTATAGATGTGAATCTAGCCAGGACCCTTCTTTCCATCCTTTGCAGTTGTGGCTATGCTAGCAAATGTTTATGTTTAAAATATTTACTTCAGGGATTTGGTTGGGTTAAATGTTAGGATTAAGCCCAACTTGGTTAAATTTAAAGGAGACCTATTATGTCAAATTCACTTTTCCAAGTTTTTAACCTCGTTATAATGGTCTACCTTCACCATTAGTTTACTCAAAGTTATATTTGAATTGATTCATGCATGTTTGAGTAATCTTGTATTGTTCTTCGGCTGAAGCTCAAGTGCTCAGAAATCCCTGTTCTCACCCACACCTATCCCTCCCACTTGTCTGTATTTACTTGTTATAATTCAAAAGATGAATACTCAAAGTGAAGCACATATGGTTCAATACTCTCCCATGAACACTTTCCAACAATAATAATTTGTTATTTAAAATCTGTTGCTTCTTACAGTTAAATTTTAAAATGAAGGGCGGGGCTTATCAGTTCTGCAGTTTTGAACAGGAAGTCAATGGAGCTGTTTCTATTTGTTAAAGTTGTTTTAGATCAACTTTGTGTTTTACAATGAACAAAAGGTAAATTACTGATCTGCACATGTTCTAGTTTCTTACTAAATAATAAAAAAACACAATAGGTCTCCTTTAAAGGACACATATTATGCATTTTTTTGTGTTGTTTTTTTCTTCAAACCTGCTCCGAAGCACTTCCACTTTGGAATCTCATGCTCTAGAACTAATAAAAAGTCTAGTAAAGTCATACAAGGGTTGGGTGTGTTTTCTACATCAAAATTGCATTCAAACTAATCTTGCCTGATGTGCTAATCCTGCAGAAATGCTCCAAACAAGTCTGGACGATTGAAGGACTTAAAACAGAGCAGAATATCTCACAGATCTATTTATGACCTCACAGATCTGGAACATTCAGAACAGTGTTTTGGAGAGAATAATAAATAAATAAATAAATATCTCACAAACAAACTTCAGCAGCATTTTTGGTGAGGAGGCAACTTTACAATGGAATGAAAAACTCAAAAAAGCTGATTTTGCATAATATGTGTCCTTTAAGGAGTCGGTAAAGGTATGCAACATGGTATAGCTGCGCTGGGAAAACAAAAGATGAACTGAAGTGCAATATTTACACTAAATATTACTGACTCATATGAATTAGATGTTACAGATCATTAAGTTTTGGAGGATTTTAGCTGTTACAAAAGCGTTAATATAAGACAGCACAGCGAGTCTCTATACTAATTCCATACAATTTACAAAAAAGCAATTCAATAAATAACAGTAAATCTACAGTTAAGATTCATGAGTCTTTATTTCATTTCAAAGTCCAGATGTTCGGCGTTTAACACATGAAACTCTACATTTACCAGGTCATAAGTTACATTTAGATAAAGACAGCTTCTCTCTTTTATTTACAACATTTCTGAGTGAAAATTGTGCTTTTGAACCGGTTTGAACGACTGGGAACGAGACCTGGTGGCATCGAGCGAACAGAACAGAGAGATCCAGGCTGAGTGTGATCATGGAAGATAAAAATACAGATTATTAACACCAGTTCTAGAGTAAAGGCTCTGGATGGAAGTTCTTATGGCAGTGCTGGGTTGCATACAGAATCTTGCTTGAGATCATTTACACTCAAATGCTTCTTGGCAGTGTTCGACAAGAGATTCTTCTGTAAAGACTTGAACAGCAAAGGTCCTCACAGTTTAGAGTCATAATCTTGTCTGGAAAACTTCAGAGTGAAAAAAAAACATTTGTAGGGCTGGGCAAGATCTAATGTTATTGATTAAAGGTTGTACGAAAGATAAAAAAAAAAGTTTATCAAACTTGATTGAAAATAGTTGTATAGATTTGTAACAGCCGTGTACTTCAGAATCATAAAAAATACACAAAGCTTTGACAAAATGAGGCATGTAAAATGTTAGCCAATGAAAAATGAGGCTGCCTTGTTGTTCATTGGACTGTTAACCTGTCAATCAAACTCTCTACGTTCCTAAGTTTGAGATGTGTACTATTTTGTATTTAATATGCGTTCTTTTGTATGTTCTTTTTGTATGTAATCAATCAACTGGACTAGTAGTCAGGGTTGCCAGATTCTCAGAGAGCAACAGGTGACCAGAATTAGGAAAAAAAAATAAGTCCAAAACAAGCGACTTCAGACCCTCAATAAAAAAGTTATTAAAATACTGAATTGAATATTATGCGTCACAGCAAAGTGATGGTTAATGATTTTGACATATTTTAAATAGTATTTGATCAAAAGACTTTAAAACATAAAAATGTGCTAAAAGTTCATATTTCTGTCATTAGTACGTACATTTTCATGAATCAAACCTGAAAAAACGCAAAAATTCATATTGTATATGACGTCAAAGTGCTGCTTAGGAGCAAGCCCAAAAAAACCGCAAACTTCAAAATTTACAAGCGACTTTACAAAGAAAAAAGCCCAAAGTCGCTATAAAGAAGTGGACATGGCAACTCTGCCAGTAGTTGTCAAGGCGGCAGCACTGGGAGATAAAACAGAAACAGTTGCGGCCTTTTCCTGAAAAACCTTTGTGAAAAGTGTGAACAAGGCAGATTAAATTAACATTTATGCTAGACAAATATGACAGAATATAGACTTAACTGTTGTATGGAAGATTTTCCAAGAAAATAAGCCGTTTGCCGTTTTTCTATTCATGCACGCGTTTCCCTGTCCAGAGTCCTGCTCTCCACTGTTAATGGACTAATCTGTTACTACACAGTGGGTTGGATTGACAGACTAACAGAAAACAAGGTACCTCATTATCTATTGGCCAAAAATATACTGCCCTTACCATGTATTATTCTTTTTCTGTTTCCCATAAGCACAAGGCTGTTACAAATCAATACAACTGTTTTTGACCAAAATTGACAACAAACATTTTTTGATAATCCTTCATACAACCTTTAAAAGATACATTGTGTACTTTTGGTACTATCTTGTCTCTGTGATAATGTTTTAATTTGCCTGTATCTATGTGCTGTTATCTTATTATACTGTATGTGTGCCTGCTAGGAATTTTTCATGTTCAGAGGTGCGAGTGGCGGCGCGCATAATGCAGCGGCCCCGGAGGTTCACTCCAAAACATAACTTCATTGTACTCTGTGACAAAGACAACACATTTTTCTGTTCTTGTTCTGCCTACAATGTCCAACAGTATAGAATTAAACAATAGTACTTTCTCAAAAATAGCTTAGAATTAGCTGGTACATATTTATTAAAACCTTTGATAATCTTATTTAGTCCAAGTCTCAAGAGTTTGCTGTCTAGAAGCGAATTTGGAGACTGAAAGAGACACTCTGGAAAGGAACATACATGAATTAATATTAAAACATTTGTAGGAGCAGTTTGGACAATGCTGCCTTCACATAAAAACTTTAAACTGAGAGCAAACTGGAAAAAAAAGATGTTTTTTGCTCTATTACCCAGCCCTACATTGAAGCATTTACTGTCCTTGTGTCCCTGAGCAAGGCACTTTATCAAACTTCCATTAACTTACTTTTCGTTCTATACAATTCATTACAGCTCATAAAAACACAAGTATCCTTCAAATCTCTCAAAATAAAGAATCTCTGTTTGAAATAATCAACATTTTGCTGGTTTGACTTTTGCAGAACATTAAGGCCAATTATTCACAAACAATTGCTGGAAAAACTGTAGAATTAGCAGCGTATGTGAATAAATATAATGCCATTTTACTGAGCTGAACTGACATTTTTAAAATATTTATCACAAAAACTGGTGCAACCTTGGCACATGATAACGCCACAATTTGCATTAACAGAAGTAGAAGCAACATTACAGAAACAAAATTAATCAAAATATTTCACTGAACCTTTTGATCACATTACATTACATCCTTTTGGTGCCACGACTTTCCATTGACCTCATTGTGAAAGTATTCAGGTAGTGATTGCCTTTAAGTGCATAAACATTATTATGGAATGATTTTTAAATTAAATAAAATCAAGGCAACATGATTTAACAAACAGAAAACCAACTCAGCTCCGAGCACTTGCTTTGCCAACGTGGAAAAAATACACAATTTAGTTAAGGTGAACCTAGTTTGTTCTCTGTGCGGTCTTGCTTTTAAGTTGGTAAAATTTTAAACCTTAGGTTGAGAGCCTCCTATCTGCTTGTGATAGATTTATTCTGTCTGTCCTGTGGCTTGTGGTGCAGTGAGGAGCAGGAGTCTGCAGTTGGTACTTTAGCTGCAGCACTGAAGCTGTGATTTCATCATCTAGGGCAATATGGCCTAAGATTTGTATCGCGACAAAGTTTTATAAAAATGTGTGTTTACTTGTGTCAGGCTATTTGAAGTTTTAGTTTGTTCTACTTCCTCTGCCAGACACTGATGATTTTTCCTCTTCCTCTCATGTCCAATTCAACTTCTCTGTTTAATTTAATTATCTGATTTGCACGGAGCACTTTAGTGCTGCACCCCAAGATCTCACACAGCCGACCCACTCGCAGTGAGAACTACGGCTGTGGAAGGTTCAACACCGGGGGGAGAAAAGTGGGCACGCTCTGGCACCCACACTGCACTGTGTGAGTGTATGTTTGTAAAGGGCTTTGATCAACTGTAGTGCAAACGCTGTTAAAACTTTCACTTTTTCCACATACTGTATATGACAATATAATTTTTGTTACGATATTGCCCAGCCCTGTAGTCACCTAAAAGTGCTGGATAGGCCGTAACTGTGGAGATGATGTTTTGTTACGTTTAGACCCTGATTAAAAACTTGTGATTTTCAGACTCCAGACTGAAACGCATGGTTTGTGCAGATGACACTAGGTTTGGAGAAAATATCTTTGTGAACACATTATAAAATATAATTTAATGACTATATAAAATACCTTTGTGGATCCTGAGCTTTTCTCATCATCTCAATTTGTTTAATGCAAGAACATAATTCATAGAAAATAATTAGTTTTAAATAATAAATGAAACAAAAATTGCCTTAATGTAATATTAAAGTGACAACAACTAATCAACTAATCATGTCTGGTCACATTTAAAAAGTATATATAGTTTATATATCAGTCCAAGTCACTTTCTGCTCTACTGCACAAAGAGACGCTGTCCATCTAGTTCACTGGGGAAAGCATCTGTTTGGATCAGGTCTGAAACAGTCTGACAGACGTCTGTCTCCTGAAGCTTGAGACTGTGTTTTTCTTTCTTGCCGTTTTTTTTTTTTCACTCACCTGAATGTAACCTGTTTGAGTCATAAAGACAAATTTCATTCACAAATGTTGATTTAGCAGCAGAACTTGAGAACTAGTTTTCACACAGTGATAAACTCCTGTAGTGACTGTTGCTGATAACAGCGCTGGCTAGTGTTGCTGCTACAGTTCATATCAATCAGTTACGGCTCTCTCAGGCTGCGTGCGCATCCGCTGTGTTGATAAACACTTGTATAATCCCACTTACTTTATATCCACACTTTTTTTTTTTAAAGATAACTGAGATCCATTTATGGTGTTTAAATAACATTGTCTACAGTTCAGTGTCTTTTTAAATGTTTTTTGATCCACATTTTCAGTGCAAATTTGCAGCTTTCAGGTCAAAACAGTCACAAACTGATTGTCTCCACTGTTGTGGCCAATGACATTTCTGCTGTAGATATCTGTTCTGACGAATCACCTTCAGACCCTGCTCCTCTCTCTCACTTTCACTTCTCCAGGGCTACCCAGTTTGACAGCTCTGTCTGAAATGTGGTTGTGGGTAGCTTTAGCTTCTTATATTTTTTCGTAAGGGATAATATTTACCTCAGGACCTCATTTAAATTGTATTAATTATGCACGTCGTTTTGTTTTTGGTCTTGTGCGAAACGTCAGTGTTTGTAAAGTTTTTTCCTTCGAATTTTACCTCCTGTAATTCTCCAAACTCAGACGTCCTCATGTAATTGTAATCCCATGTGAACTTGTATCTCTTTGTTTCCAATCAAACAAGAAATGCTCTTGTTTTGATTGGAAAGTCATGAATGAAGCGAAAGGTTGTTGTCATAAATCAAGTCGCCGTTTCAGAGAAAAACAAGCACATTACAGGCCTTGATTCTCCCCGGGTCAATTCCTGTAAAAACTCAGACGTTGTGGGATAATATAAAGTTTACAGACGTCCCTAAGTAAATATTATTTTGTGCGTAAAGGACATAAGTGTCGTCTTAAAAGCCACATTACCATACTTTCCAACTCTGTGCATCCATAGCGGTCACATTTACTGTATTTTACGTATATTCTCTGCGTCACACTCCAGTTTTTTCACACACTGGAGGCAAAAGGGTGAAGGGTCTTGCCCAAGGACACAACACCAGTGCACTGGACAGTCGTGTATATCAAACGTAACCTTCAGGTCGTTGTGGAAGTCTCGTCGCTCGGCTGCAGATCCCGTGTTTTAGTCTTTCACGTCGTAAGTGTCCGTTGTCACCAGTGTCTCTGGTCGATCAGGTCGGCTCTTAAACTGAGTCTCTTGAGCGTCTCGTATCCCACCACGATGAGGACGGAGGTGGGTGTGGAGGAGATGACTCGAGCTGAGAGTCCTTTGGTCAGGCCCCACACGCCCTCCTCCGCCAGCAGCTGTTTGAACGTACCGATGACAGACGAGCGACCCTCCACCTGAGACGAAGAGAGACAACAGGTCAGTTTGCAAATTAATAATGCTATATCTGTAGTTTTAAATGTAATAATAACTTACAATCTGTTCTGTCTAGATGTATATTTAACACATCTATTGTAGAAACATTAGTTTGCAGAGCTTTGTCTACAAAATCCCTTTTGATGATTTAAAAAATTAACACTAGTTCAAAGGTGTCATGTGGACATTTTTTTTCTCATAAATGGTGACTTTTAAACTGTAGAAATGTAGAATATTTGAAACTGAGCAAATGTATTTATTGTTACAACTCATGAAGGACCTTGTACAATGATTGATATTGGCTTAAAATGTTTTTTTTTTTCACTTAACATAAAACATACTACTTATTGCTCTTTGAGTGCATGGAACGGCGGATTGTTGATATTTCAACTGTCAAACACTCAGCTGTCCAAAGATAGCCAATTTAAATACACAAAAAGCAATTTGACATTCTGTGCACAGAGCCATTTCTTCGCAAAGTAAAAAGAGCAGAAAAATTGGCCTGAAGGTCTCATTTGGACCTCAGGCTGTAGTTTGCACATGCCAGCTCCTAATCACACATTCATTTATTTAACCAAAAAGTTCCCCAAAATTCTGAGGAGCCCTGGCCCCAGATCAAATGAACCTGTTGTACACAGTGCTTTAAGTTAAAAACTTTAACAGCAGTGCAGCTATTCTCATTTTCATTAGAGTCTCAGTCCTGATAAAGTCATAGGGAGTAAGTGCTGAGCACTCTGAGAAGTGCCGATACTCAAAAGAGGCATATTTAGAGGTGGAACCATAGACTGTATATATCACTATATACTGTATATACTATATACTGAATACACAGTCAATGGGTGGAACTAAGTAATGGTGCATCCAGGGCCACAAATAACTGGCTGTAAATGTTTTCAGAGGTAGAGGAAAACAGAAACCAGAGAGAAAACAAGCAGACACGTAGAGAACATGCAAAACTTGACACCGAAAGAACACCCCAGATCATCTTTACAATCTGACCAAACTCTAAAGTACTGATCTACGCATGTTTCATACCAATACCTGAGAAAGTCACAACACGTTTTCTGTAAAGAGCGTGTACCTGCACTCTGGCTCGGACCACGTCCATGGGGTTGGTGATGGTGGAGGCTGTGGCTGCAGCCATTGGTCCCGCGATCGCCTGCAGCAGCAGGTGAGGACAGCTAGAGGGCGCTAGGTTGGACAGCTGCTCTGTGAAAGCAAAGTCATGCATACATAGAAAAGATGATACAGTATTAGTCAATCCAACAGAAATGTGCAGCTGGCAAATGTCAAATGTAGTTCAAAATGAATTCCAAAAGAACAGAATTATGCCCTTAACTGAAGGATTACAAAATAAATTATATATTCTCATTTAAAACAGGCTTCTTTGTAGCATTTATACTATAACAATATACTTGATATTCCATCTTTTGCATTTCTTCATAACAATATTCATAATTTATTATGAAATTCAATATATTGCCCAGCCCTGATTTCTTGTGCCAGTCAGTAACATGGTGTTATAGCAACATAAAAGTAGTGAATTAGCTGAAGATTTGCTTGTCTTTTGACTTTTTTGACATAAACACAACGTTTCTTATCCAGTTTTTAATAAATAGTTTTTTTGCATAAACTCCGTAACATTTTTAGTCTTTTCAAGCATAGTTTGGGTCAGATAAATGATCAGATCAAAAGATGTTATTGGTTTCAAAGATTTTGTCGTGCCCTCTCTTTAGTCGATTAATCGGTCGATGTCTTTTGGTCGACCAAGAACTTTTTGGTCGACTACAGCCCTAGTAAACATTGGCTACAAGTTAATAAACGTTTTACAAATGTTACAATTGTTTAGTCTAAAACAGTGCTATTCAAATAAGTTTTCCAAAGGACCAAATTTGACCGAAAACCATGTCTTCTGAGCCGGTGAATAGTCATCGCTGAGATGAGGTTGCACCAAATATTCACAGAACTTGATTTGTTTCTATAGTGATAATACTAATGCTACAGTCTTATTGTAATGCTCCACAAAATGTCAAAATCAGCATTAAACCACATAACAAAATCTGAACCTGAAGAATCTCAGCAGACTAAATATACATCGTAAAAAAATTCACCTACACAAACTGTATAATGAGCGAATAAATGTAAATGAGGTCAGATTTATGTTTTATTTAGTCTTCAAATAAGATGTTTGTTTGTACATTTTGATCATGGCACTCCACAGAAAACTCCAAAAAACCGGAGACCAAATGTACTACTTATAAACTCAAATGTGTCAGTTTACTTACCTGCATAACAATGATAAAAAGGCCACCAGAGAGCGCTGTTGGGGATGTACGTGAGCAGCGAAGCCACGTAGCCTCTGTAAAACCCTCTAAACCCGTCCTCCGCAATATCTGCACCGTTATGTCCCGCGTCTGGCCGAACGTCAGCCTCCTCTTCGACGTGGCCAGCATCATTTTGGGTTTGAGCTTGAACCGGCTCAGGTGCTCCCCTTGCCCCTGCATCATCAGGTGCTGGGAAACGATGTCTATGGGCACGGTTATGGTCTGCGCCACCAGGGAAGCGGCTCCTCCGGCGATTATGGACTTCACCGTGTTGTTCTGGGAGTAATTAGAGACGTACTTCCTGACCAGCTCGTACGTCGTGATGTAAGCTTGTCCGGAAATGAGCGTGAAAGTGTTGACCATGAAGCCGCGATACAGGCCGCAGATTCCCTCGGTTTTCAGGATTTTGCAAAAGGCGTCGAACGTTCCGGAGTAGAGGGATTTGCCTTTCTGGACTGCAGCCGCGTCCGGATCAGGCTGAAGGGATAAACAGTGGCCCTGGTGGTTAAAGTCATAAAAACACCCAGGGAGTAGAACTTCCGCTTGTCCAGATCCTCCCATTCAATGATTTTGATGGCACCTTTCTGCTGCATTGTGCCGAACAAAGCAGCGTCGTGCCAGTTATAGAAATGTTACGTCCAGTTTAGGTCCATTTGTAGCAGCGAATCTCCAACTTCCATCGTATCTAGAACAAAAAAACAAGAATTAGAGAGTTAAATGGAAGAAAAAATGTAAAATCTACTTTCTGAGTTTGTAACTAAGTTGTAACAGTATCTCTCATCATTAGTTTAATCACAGTTGTATTTGGATTGATTCTGCATGTTTGAGCATAGTGATGTCAAGTAAGAACAAAATAATATTGGATTTTAGAAGCAAAATTAAGTATTTTTAAGTTCAATCAGAAAGTAGGGATTGACACACATGACTAGTTAACAGAAAAAAAGCTGATATTTGTTGCAGATGTGATTTATATCTCAGAAATAGGTTAAGTTAGGTTACTTTATTGGTACCCGAAGGTAGATTTGTTTTGCAAAGTTCGAACAAGATGAGGTCTGACAAAAAATACTCCGTAACATCATGAGGTACAGACACAAACACATGGTCCCACTTCCTACATTACAGATCTCAAATACAGGGCAAATATATAAGAACATACAACTATTTCATCTTTGCCAAAATAAAATGCAAATGGTCATTTTCTTTTAAATTTTTTGACACAGTGAAAAGCAAATTTGGGATTTTATGAATGTTTCTGTATTGCAAATATCTGGAGGTCAAATAATGAAAGTTGGCAAAAAAAACGATTGCCTAAACACCTAGCACCTCAACCTCCAACTACCACCAAGTGTTCCCTAACCTGCATATGATTGGTTGGTGGGAAAACCGGAGGAAAACCACCCAGACACGGGGAGGAACATGCAAACTCCACAAGAAAGGCCCAGGCCATACGGAATCGAACCTGGACCTTCTAGCTGTGAGGCCAGAGCGCTATCCACTCTGCCACTGTGCCTAAAATGGATAGTGTCCATTTTAGACGCAAAGTTTATGTTTGTGTTGTAGTTATTTTTTTTGAAAGTTTGATTATGTTGGTTCCAAATATGAGAAAAGGTGACAACGTCAATGACAACCAAAGGAAATGAAAGATTTCAGCTTTGTTTGCTTGTGGGAATTGTAATAGGTGGGTTTCAGATGACATCACAACCTTCTACAGGCCAATGTAATTTCAATGAGGTGGAGGGCAGCTAAAATAAATATTGTTTAAATGCAATTTATTTTTGTAATACAAAGAGTAGTGGGTCGAGTCATTATAGAAACAATCGCTTTTTAAATTAGCAAAATATTTTTTGAATTATTTGACGACAAAGTCCAATGTTATTAATGGAAAATCTGCCTCTTGCCTCCACCTGGTCTATAACTGCCAATAATTCTAAAATGTGAAACCCACCTATTGAATAACTAAAATTTGATATGACATCCCTATTTGACTAATCTTGTATTGTCCTGCGCAGCTGAGGCTCCAGTGCTCAGAAAAATCTTGTTTTCACCCAACAGTCTTATTGTCATTCTCTGAAAGTGGGACCATTTTGACCATTGGTTATTTGACAGGTTTTCATTAAGTAAATAGTAATAATTTTGTTTTAATTTTTTATGTAATATATACTACTAATGTGCCTCTAAAAGATTTTAAAAAATTGCTGCCCAAGATAAGATGGAACTTTTTTTTTTTACAACCTGTTTTTCAAAAAAATAGCTTAAATCATGACCAAAAGTGTGACATTTTTATCCAACAATAAACATGATGTAATTTCCTCATGTAAACTGATAAAATATGCATTGAAACACAATAAAAGGAAGAAATGTTGGAAAATATGTTTGCATTTCGTTTTTCTACTTTTTGTATTGAGTTTTGCGAAAATGAGCGAATTCCTGGGTATCCGCATGTAACTGTTGGCGTCCATAAAGTTACACACGAACCTGATCAGTTTTATCAGCAAGTGAAGACTTTTCAACGCTCAGGAACCTTGCAGCGGATAAACGCCACTAATGTGTGTATTCAGAGATAATATCTCAAAAATCAACATTTTATTTAGTATATAGCAACTCTCTCAGCTAAAAAATTGTTCCAAGTGGTGTCCAGTTGGTGTCCATGTTACATGCGGAATTATGCTCCATTGAGAGCAATTGAAATTGAAATGGCTATATTGAAAAAATAGTTGTGCTCTTTCTTGACCATTATAGATCCTGTCAGTACACTTCTCAAAGATGGAAATTAACCTCAAAATAAAACAATTGCTGCATTTTGAATTTTCAGCTTGGATGTCACACTTTATAGTCCCCTTTCAGAGAATGACCCATTTACTAAAAAATTTAGTGCCATGCTTTAACTGGATAGTTCTGGTTTGTCTGAAAACTATAAATTGTCTCTTACAGTTTAATTCATTCTCTAAATCAGCAAAAACTAAAGCTGCACATTATGATACATTTGAACACGTTTCGATGTATCTGTGAAACAACAGGTCACGTTTATAAAATATGAAATCAAAATCTTACATACGGTTCCTTTAAGTCTTTCATTGTTACTTATCTGTAGCATAAACTGTCATGCTTTTTCTTATGAGACAGTAACTTCAGAAAGTTACTGCCAACAATTTTGCCGGTAAATAAAGGTCACTGGAGTGGTAACTGTATACTTACCGGTAATTATTTCTCCACAGATCTGACCAATAAATCACTGCAGTAAGACATAGGAAAACATAATCTTGAGTTCCCTCATCAAACACAGCCAGTAAAGAGCTTAAATATGTGTTTATAGTGTGTCTTTATTACAGTAAGTGCAGTTTTGGTTTGTTTTGCGCTGCAGACGGGCCTGACCTGGCCTGCCTCTAGAGTTATGCATTTTACTGTTTGTGTTTTGTCAACAAAGCATCCACAAACATAGGGGTGAGTAAAACTGTGTCCATGCAAGACATTTTTCTACAGAATGCGGTAAGTCAGATTTCTTCCACTCTAAACTCTGCTCCAGATCAAATTATTTTATGATTTTAGTGAAGAGGATTGACTGTGGACCTCCCAATTACCAAAATATATAACTGTGAAATTAATGAATCTTTTAAGGATTGCACAATATATCGAAAAAAACTGAAAATCTTAATATTAGATGCGATTATAAAATGGTTTCGAAGTGCCACAATTCCCTCCACAAACAACAAAATATCTCACAATTTTCTGCATAAAACTGTCAATTTACGGCAATACTTGTAACAAAAATTGCAATTTAAATATTTTTCACAATTTTCCTAGCACTTGTTAGTGTTCATGTGAAGTAATTTTGCAAAAATTTTGACCATTCGTCCTTGTCCCAAGCCTGAACAATATACACATCAGTTTCTTGTAGACACAGTGTTGAAGGCGCAGCTAAGAGAGATACTTTGTTTTCAGAAAAAAACAGGAAATGTGTAAAAACTTCCTCCAGGACAAAGTGACAGAAGGTATTTCATCATCAACCCTGACATACATAAACTTCTCTTGTACTAATAGTATTTTATAACAGCAACAACTCTCAAATGATCCAGTATTTTGTAAACTTATATTTTATTTTCAACCTGAAATGTATCCATTATCAGTGTCAAGTATAAACAGATGAACATTTCTCTCACTTGGAACTGCAACTCTGTCAGTTACACAAACAGAATTATCAAAATTTGATGCGAGCTAGGACTGGGTAATATCGTGATACAAATTGAATCGTGAGTCTACTGTTGTGACAATCTGCTTTTTTGTGAAACTGTCAAATAGTGATTTCCCATTTCTCTATTTAAGTTCACTTGTTTCTTAAAACACAGACAATTATTTCCAACCTAATTCTCTTAGCCTCAGAGTTGCTGAGTTTGTTTCTTTATAATAAATCTGCCGTCCGTTTTTAATAGTTTTATGAATTTTGAAGGTCGTGTGTTGAGGTCTTTTGTGCTGCAGCTTCAAGTCAAGTTCCAGGTGAATTTGAGCAAATTTTGATTTACAAAATATATAAGAATGAAACATGGATTGAAAAGCTGTTGTTAGTGTTAGAAATGACACACACAATGTTTTAATGAATTGATTATTTGAATAACTTTATTTATGGGTTGAGGTTGCTTGTGATTTTTTTTAAAGGCTTTATCATGTTTTTCTCTGAAATCTGTCCACACTGGTCAGTCTTTGTTCTGCTCTGAGTGAGTGACAGCTGGATTTAACCAATCACAGTAAAGCAGGAACTTTTAGATGATTGTATTTACCTCAAAGGCAAAAGACAGTAGTCTAGAAGAAATGTTTGTGATAAAATTGAAATCCTGAACCGTCTCCAGAAAAATCGTGATAACAATTTTTTGCCATATCGCACAGCCCTAATATGAGCGATGTCTGAAAACATCCAATGATACATATTTTTAAAAATGTCTGGCGAAAATGTGGTCCTACTGCTGCATTACATGTTTTTATGTACACATTATTAACAGATTTACCAAGAATCAACAAATTGGGCAATCACTTAGAATAGAGCAAGTTTTGAGGCAACACTATAGACAGGTCCTGTTCCTTACAGTGTTAAATTAACTCTTAAGATGCAGCTGTAATAACTATTGCTAGAGTTAATTCAACACTGGCTAGAATTAGTTCAACTCCATCTCGAGTTACCTAAACCTGAAGAGAACAGGACCGTATGTGCTCTCTAACTTTTAAATCAACACTTGCAATTTTACTACAATTTATTTAAAGTGGCAGGTTTTAATGATTTTCGAATTTTAACTTTGTTTGGTAGATTGACACTAGTTGTAGATGTAAATGATGATACAGGAATCAAAACCTAATTAGTTTGAAAGTTTGAAAAAAATAAAAGAATTGATATCCCCACTCTAGGGAGATGAAGACGCTTTTAATATTTTTCAAATTAAACACATTTTTATGACTCAATAAACATGACTTTACTACTACAGTGGGTTTATTTGTGTCCCATGTAGCAAAAACCTTTGTCATTAATGGAGTTTTGGCTCAGTTTATTACATGGTCGCTATTCGCTCAGAAGCTTCCTAGTGTGCTCTGATCTTTTATGTTTATTTATGAACAGGAAGTAAATTTGCAATCGTAAAGAAAGGCTAAACTTGGATGAAATTTGCTAAATGTTTAATAAAACATAATGATCTTACTTTGTTTAAGAGAAAAAGCTGTTCACCTGTCAAAAACTAGTTATTTATTGCTGTGATAGAAAGACATTTTTATGCATTGTTAACCAAGTAAAGTCTGAAATGCAATGACGAATAACTTCTGTGTTTATGAATGAAGTGTATAATGATTAAACTCAAAATCTGTGCATTCTTTTAATTTAAGGTCGGACTGCACGTTTAATTGAAATTGAATCGCAATTCGCAAATCTGGAATCAGCAATTTTTGTAATGCAATACAATCTTGTGATTTTTTGCATCAAAGCCATTGAATTCTGTAACTTATATTTGTATAAACATGTCTTAAGATAGCTTACATGTATTATTTTATTAATTTGTCTGCTGGCATAATTCATTCAGATTTTATTTACATGCTTGACATGCAAACTCATTATAGAATTCTAGCACTAACATTGAAATTGCAAATAAATCGAATATTAATCAGAGAAATCACATTTAGGTATTGCTGTCTGTATTAAAGGTGTGTTGTTTAAGTCTGTTAGTCCAGATAACAGTGACAGTGACCAAATTATGACTATGAGTTAAAATTATTTAATTAGTAGCAGCAAAACTATGTCAGTAAATATTGGACCTTTAGATACAATTTAAGACATTGTGTACTTTTGCAGCAGGAAACACTGCTTTAACCATTTACTATATTAACATTTAGGATATTTATCTATACGTTCTTGCTTGTGACATTGTCCTAACTTGCTGCACCAAAGTACAAACTCAAACAAAACTTTGTAGCTTTAAAATGAGGAAATGTCAGAGTCTGTTTTTGGTTAGCACAGACAGGCGTGAAGCTAATGCCAGCTGTGTCCTTATTTTATAGCCATTTCACTGAGCTATAAACCCAAACGTGACACATTTTATAATCCTGCACGAACGTAAAATCAGTCCACGTTTAATTTCAGCCTTTGCAGCTAGGTTAAGCGAAACACGTGCAATGTCACAGACTGCAGGAGAGTTAGCCGCCTAGCATCTGTCAGGAAGCTAGCAGCGTAAATAGTGGCGAAAAGAGGCGATTTGGGGCAGATCTACGAGTTTTCACGCACCTCAGAGGAGTAACAACCCGTCTCTGGAGGCTACCGAGGTCCTCCGCTGGGCTTGACCGCGTCTGGGCTCCTGTTCACGGTCTTTTCCGCTGCGGACAGACGCGGCCCGTGTCCCACATGCGCGACCTCCATCACAACAACCAGAAACACGAGAGGTGAAAGGTCACGGTGGAACAAAGGGTCGTTTTAACACAAGAACGCGAAAGTAATTTTATAATTTCAGATTAGTGCATAAAAATACTTGCACATTAGTATAAGAGCAATTTAGATTAAAAAAAGAAATGTACGTTTAATTTAAATTGTTAAAATATGTACTCAACAACTGATTATTTAAAGGCACAGTATGTAGTTTTCAGGTGATGGAAAGTAAAGTCATTACTTGTGTAAAAGGACTCTGGTAAAAGTGAAAGTCTTACTGAAACTCTTTTACTTGAGTAATACTGTAAAAGTAAAGGTTCCTAAACTTAAAGGTAGGGTAGCTAACTTTTTTAGTGTAAATTACTAAACGTGTGCTTTCCTCTAAAAAGTGTACAGTAAATACAGCACTTGTGAAAAAAATTAGACCTTCTGAGTTTTGACTAATAATAAATTTTTTTAGTTCTAATCAGGAGCCAAATGCAGCTCTCTGATTGCTGAGTGGGTGATCACTCAGGTAGTTGTGTAGAAATGTAATAAGCCAAAATCCAAAGTTTTTTTTTTTTCATTTCTACCGCTTAACCGTTGGTCGCGGTGATGGAGCTATCCAGTGACTTTGGCTTAGCGGAACACTGACAGTGGCCAACTTGGCCAGGTTAGACAGCCAACCATTCACTTCTATTCACTCCAGGAAATTTACATTGGTGCATTTAAGCTATAAACTGCTTTTTACAACGGAAGTGAAACCGGAGAGGAACCCAAGCTGCCACGAGGAGCAGCAAACTCCCCCAGAGAATCTAAGATGATTATTGGTCCGACCAGTACCCAGACCTCTTATTGGGAACAAGCTCTACATTTACGTTATACTCTTTAAGGAAAGCTTTTTTTACTCGCCATTAAACAAAAAACTGTCTACGCACTTTAAGTAAAAAAAGTAAAAAGTACAAACACACTGCCAAAAGTAATTATCTAGTCTGGTTAAAACTCTAGGTTATTAGAAATTTTCAGCTTGTTTCAATATATTTCTGACGATTTTCAAGAGATTTGAGCTTGAATCAAATTTTTCTGTGGCGTGTTAAAAATGTTTTATTTATTAGCAAATCATTTGACTTGAAATAGCAAGAAATGTATTGAAACAATCAATACATCAAATAAAATCTGAACCAGAAAAATAGCAAAAATCCAGGTTTTAAGACATTTTAACCAATCTCGAAATGAATAGAGTTAGTTTGTGATGTTATGAAGGGTGAGATGGGCTTTACAGTTAATTAACTAAATTCATCTGACTTTTATCATGTGATAAGCATGTAATTTTTGTTAATGTAAATTTTTGGCGATTTTTACTTGCTAATTTGTGCACAAAGCTCTGATACCGACAGAACAGCAGGATATTTAAAACTAATAACAAATGTTTTGGGCTTATAAAGTAACTAACTTGATTGTAAAATGTAGGGAGTAGAAAGTACAGATACTTCTTGAAAAATGTAAGAAGTAAAAGTGAAAAGTCACCAGATTTTATAATACTCAAGTAAAGTACAGATGCTAAAAAAAATTATAAGTACAGTTGAGTAAAATGACTTAGTTACTTGCCAACTCTGCATCCTTTCAAAAACAGCTTACATACAGAACATTTTTCATTTTGGGTTTTTGGGTTTGTGCCTTGTTCTAACAATATATATTATAAACATTAAGTAGCCTTTATTTAGATTTTATTGTCCCCGGAGTGAAATTTGTCCTCTCCCTTTGACCCATCCTCAGGAACATTGAGGGTCAGGGCTATCATAGCTCAAGGATATACTCTAATGTGCATGTTTTTGGTTGGTGAGTTCTTGGAGAAAAACCACCCAGACACGGGAAAAACAGGTAAACTCCGCACAAAAAAGCCTGGACTGCAGGAGAGTCTCGCCTGCTTCTGTATGTTAGATTAACTATACTTGTTCCTGTGTTCGAGTGACATTTACCTTCTGCCACAGAATAATCATTATATTTATAGCATCTTCCATGATATTCAATTTGAAGTTTTACCACAAGCTATTCATTTTTTACCAGGCTATCAAACCTGTCAATAGAAATTTGGGGACTCATACACAATCTTAAAGTGCCTATGACATTATTGCACAACTTATTTCATCAAAACAGAGTCGAGATCATATCACTAAACATTTTGCAAAGTTCATCCCAGTTTAGCCGATTTTATGGGATTAAAAACTTACTTCCTGTTCATAGATGATGACATCACGCTAGGGAGTTGCCTAGTAACCATATAATGAATTGGGCAAAGCTACTCGAATGTAATAGGATTTTACTACTTGAGACATAAAAACACTAGGACACAGTCATTTTATTGTTATAAGGTAATGTAAGGTAAGATGTTTGTTAAGGACAATGTACAATTACATTAAGCACAAAGGCAGAGATACTTGTACCAGATTCTAGCTTTTAGTGCTAATTTCCATCTGTAGTCCTGGAGAGGAGAGGCACCCTGGACATGTTTTTAGCTGTAGGAGGAAACCAGAGTACCCGGAGGAAACCTGCGCAGACACGGGGTGAACATGCAAACTCCACAGAGAAAGGCGCCGGGCGGCCCGGGAGTCAAACCCAGACCTTCTTGTTATGAGGCCCGATCATGTCATGTTTAGGGATCATGCAAATGTGTTTTTATTGTGACAAAATTTAAAATGTGATGTCATCACTGCTCGACTTCTTGTTTTTTTCTAATTTTTCTTCACAACTTATTTTTTGATTCATGTAAAACTGTCATTAATATTTACAACAGGTATTAATCTAACAAATTAGGTTAAACTTAGAAAATTGTAGAAATCAATATGAAAAGTGGTCACTGGGTCCCTAAGCTCAGACTCTGAAGCTACTAGTGTGGCCACCACACCTAAACTGACAGAAGCTGCCACTCTGGGCCATCACATCAATCATCCGCATGCCAGTTTCACACTAGCCTAGACAATGAAGATGGAGTGTCCTGCATAAAGTTGTATAATATGTTTAATACTGCCAACGTGAAGGACAGTGACCTGCTCCATGTGGCACAGAGATCTCACACTGAAGTTCTGGGATATGAAGGGATCAAGCTATTAACAACCAAGTTTGGCCACATAAAATGTACTGTTATAACTTATAACTATGCATAAAGTGTTTAAAATAATAACAAACAGGAAGGTGGCTTTTCTTTAGTCCAGATCTATGTCCACTTTAGTAAAACTGGTTTGTCTATTTGCATAAACCAAGGAAATACAAATACATCAAACTCCACTTGGCTCATTAATATCACTGTTTGTGTTCTGGGTGCAAGAGAGTATTGACCTGGGTAGGCTAATAAAAAACATTGATAAGTGATAATATACTAACTGACAATACAACTGTTGTAAAGAGATCATGTATTGTATTTTGCATAGTATAAATTTAGATGTTTTGGTCACACATATAATATTTTAAGCTAATATATTATTGAATGTACAAGTTTGTGTGAAGCTTCTAAGCAACACAAAAGTCCAAGCTGCATTATATTTGCCTTAACGCACTTTTGAATTGTAATAATTTGCTGATTTTCTAGATTACCTGAAATCTAGGCGTTTTGTGGCTTATGATTGGTCCATTTCCGAGAAGAAGGCGGGCGTGTTCAAATCTCTGCACTCTGATTGGCTGCTTCGGTGTTTCCAGTTTGCTCTCGTCAAGACGGGTCGTGTTGATTTCAGAAGTCATCATGGCGCACTCGTCCCCTGGAAAAGGTAAGATAAATCAATGTTTTCTACTAGTTTGGACACTGTATAGTTTGTGTGTATACTTACGGTAAGATTAGAGCGCGAAGTCATTTGCTAAAAGCTTCATAAATTGCGAAAACCGCTGCCGTATCGCTTCACGTCAGCGTCACATGAGGGCATCACTTTGATATTTGAGCTAACACAAGCTAGCGCGTCGGATCTCCCTTTAAACGCGAACAATAGCCTAATAAATGGTTAATTACGCGTTTTCACTGTCTGACACTGTCTTCGCCACACCGGGGATCCCGTAAATTAACCCGCATGTTACGTTTTGTAACCAAAAAGAGCCTTATCGTGTGACTGGGGACGTCTTCAGGAGATAAGCAGAGTTAGCGGAGCTGCTAGCATTGATAAGACCTGAGATGACTGTTTAAAGGAGACATATTCATACTAAATAGGGTTTTAAGCTTAATGTTTTCTTATCATTAATTGCTCAAAGTTGTATTTAGATTGAATAGATCCTTGATTGATCCCTGTATGTTTTAATAATTCTGTTTTGTAATGGTGCTCTAGTGCTCAGAAAAATCCTGTTTTCACTTACCCCCCATCTCCTCCCATATCCTGTACTTCCTTTGAGTGGTTATTATGAAAATTTAAATATTGAACAATACATATGGTTATTGCTGTAATCGCTTACAAAAATTAAATAATCGTAATTATTAACATTAACTTGTAAGTGGGTTTGTAAGTGCATTTAAATTTGTAGCGCTCACATACAACAAACTATTTAATTTTATCGTATCATGCTTAGGTTGTTAAAAGTATCAAACGAATCGATCAATATTGATACTGTGAAAAAAAATTACACTAACAAATAATACGAAATCTTATATTTTCTGAAGATTTTTAAATAATCTTGAGCTGTATTAAAAGAAGTCTTAAACCAAAATGTTTAATAAAGAAATACTTTGACATTTCGTGTTTAAAATGTCAGTCTGTTGTATAAAAATTAAAATGAGAAATATTGTGGTATCAAAATTGGCGTCAATAATCGAGTTTGAAAGTTTATTTTATGACAACACTAGTTCACGCTCGGAATTTAAGATGCACTAATGTCCCACTTTCTGTCTAAGAAAATAATCGCGGGGTGCACGGTAGCAGAGTGGTTAGAGCTCTGGCTTCCCAATAAGGAGGTCGTGGGTTCGACTCCCGGGTCGGACCATATCAACATCTCACGATCTCTCTGGGTGGAGTTTGCATGTTCTCCCCGTGTCACGTGGGTTTTCTCCGGGTACTCCGGTTTCCTCCCACCGCCAAAAACATGTATGTTTAGGTTAATTGGGCGTCACTGTAAATTTCCCTTAGTGAGTGAATGAGAGAGTGAATGTTTGTCTGTCTAACCCTGCGGCAAGTTGGCCACTGTCCAGGGTGTTCCCCGCCTAAGGCCCAAAGTCACTGGGATAGGCTCCAGTCACCCGCGACCCCTAACGGGATTAAGCGGTAGAAAATGAATGAATGAATGAATGAAAATAATCGCTTGAATAATCGTGATTTCAATTATGATTCAAACAATCGTGATTATTATTATTACCATAATCGAGCAGCTACAATTTCACACTAGATTTCAATGCTAATTAATAGACTTTATAGATTTAAGTCAATTTTTATGCAATAGACTGACCCTTTCAACTCAAAATACAATGCATTCTGTTTTTTAACTAGTTTTGTTTAGACTTTAAGATAAATATTTTAGTACTTTATTCCTTTTTCTGTTATTTGTTAGGTATCGATACTTGTTTAGACTAGTGTCTAGTTTTGATACCTGTTATGACAACTGATTTCAAATACTTTTGACAACCTTAGTCAAAACTAGAGATCGACTGACTGATATGGGTTTTTATTTGGCCAATGCCCACACGGATGTTTCATAATTTGTCAGCCGATGCAAATATCAGTAGTCGATTTTCAAGGTCGATCTCTGAGACTGATTTTCTTATTTTAGTTTTAAAAGCAGAGCTGGGGTGAGATAGTATACCCAAAAAAAAACTTCAACCTAAACTATTATTCACTGCGATACACGTGCGTCTCTTTCACACAATGGTGATGAAAAACAGTACCGTAATTCTGATTATAAGCGCTACTTTTTTCATGAGCTTTGAACTATGCGGCTTATAAGGCAATGCAGCAAAATTATAGATTCTCATAGACTTACTGTGCGGCCTGTATATGTACTTTATCATTTTTCTTACTTAAATCTAGTGGGTGCGGCTTATATTCAGTGCGCTCAATAGGGCAGAAATTGCAGTAATCTTGGAAACCAAACACGATACATTATATTGAAATAATGTGTTTCTGCCGCCTTTTTAAACCTTGTAATTCAATAGTGTTTGAAGTGATCTTGCCCTAGTTTCTTCTTTGTGCTGGCTAAAATGCAGTTTTTTTTTTTTGCAGAGCACCCTTATTGTCATTTGATCGACTCGATAAAAGATGGAACCGTCAAATTCTTCAACCCAGAGAAATTAAGCGATGCGAGATACGGTGAGTCTGTTAAACCTGTATGACTGAAACACACAAGGTTTATCTATTAGGGAAGAGACAAACAAACGCTCGTGAGATAAAGTTTATATAAGGCAGTACATATGTGTTGAAGTTGGTCTCGAAAAGTTTTGTTCCTCATTTATTACATTTGGAACTAAAAACTAAAACAGGATTCTGGAACAATGACATAATAAAAAGGCTGTACAACACAAACATACACAAAACACACAAGTCACACACACACTCATACACTCAGATCATGGGACCAGAGGGAGGAAGGGGGGAAAGAGAAGGGTGCCCTGTCTAGGCTACCCCATGTACATGGGACACAGCCTTGGTATATAGATAGATAGATAGGAACTAAAAATGGGTGAGCAGTCTTGGTGAAGAAGTCGTAGTCCGAAAAGCACAGCTATAATGACAGTAGTGCATTTGGATTACACAATTTATGATACATTCTGTCAAAATCTCATCTTGTCTTGTTCTCGTGGAGCCAGTTTTGTGGGAATTGTTTCTTGTCCCACCTTTACCAACATCAGAATTACTGTACAAACTTACGTCAGTATTGTATTTTTGTGTTTAGGGATGCACCGATCCGATACTATGATCGGATATCGATGCCGATCCAGGAAATGTTGCTTGATCGGATAACGGCTCCATGATGTCGACTAAGCCAATATTCTAGTTGTGTCTTTAATTTAACATAATGAGACTTACTTACTGGCTGGTGTTGATCCGGAACGTCTCATATTAGTTATGACTTGCTCTACAAATAACAGTTACATAACACAATAATTCATTTTCTTATGTTTTGAAAAGGATAAAAAAAAGCTATTTCAGTCCTTACACTGCTACCGCTTGAGATCGGGTATTGACGGATACTTAATTCCAAACTATCAGGATCTGTATTGGAACTGAAAAAGTTGGATCGGTGCATCCCTGATTGTGTTGTTGTTTTATCGTACTGTTGTAAAGTCTTCCTGCTGAAAATCCAATAAGTTATTCTGTACAAGACAAATCTTACATGCTTGGTACCTTGTAGAAAACATTGTCTTATGAATGTTTTGCTGTTTCTCAGACAAACTGCCTCTGTCCATGCGAGTCTTGTTGGAGTCTGCGATTCGAAACTGTGATGGATTTTACACAAAAACAGAAGATGTGGAGAACATTCTGGACTGGCAGCAGCAGCAGAGCAAAGCCGAGGTGCCCTTTTCTCCAGCCAGAGTCCTGCTGCAGGACTTCACGTGAGTTTACTCTTCAGTTTACTTCAGAGTGTGTAAAGATAATATAAGACAAAGTAAAGACTGACATGAGACAGAAATCTCACTCCTGTTCTGCTCCCATGTCCCGTTCCACTCCTGTATATTATTTATAAAACATTGACTAAGATGTTGTGTTTTCACAAAATATTTTACATTAGGAGCCAAATGCTTGACTAACACAAGTAATACAAAAGCAGTAAAACATAAAACATGGCTTTAATTTTTAAAACTCCACATCATGTAGTCCTACATATGTACAGAAACTAGGCTATAAGAAACTCTACATTTCCCTGAAATCCTTCATTCATTTGTAGATTCATTTGTAGAGCCTGAATAGTGTTTTCTCTCTTTCATAAGGTGGAGCAATAAAGCAGCTCAAACATACAGACTTCTGATTGAACAGAACGACACAGGCTGTGTGGTCTGGATGCAGGTTTCTTGTTTTTTGTTTTGTAGTCCCGCTCCTGCCCACTCTTTTTTCTCCTGTCCCGTCCTGATCTTGGGATCAGAAGGGAATAATATTCACTTCCTGCGTGATTTCTGCAGGATTGACCCTCGGGAATCCCGTAAACTTGTTAGTCTCTATTACAAAGTTTATGTTGAGCAAAAAAAAAAGAAAGCAATACAATTTTTTTTTTAGTTTGAGAGTTTTAGTTTCATTTTATTCAGTAAATATTAGTTGCTTTGAGGTAAACTCTGCACACCTGAAAAGGCGACAGGTGCGTAGGAGGAAAAGGCTCAAGGCCAGGAAAAGAAGAAAACTCCCGTACACCATCTCATGTCGTGCAAATAAATTGTGAGAGTTTTCTTCTTTTCTATGCTGTAAATATCACCAATTACTTCCAGTACTTATAAATCTGGCTACCCCTCTTGGGTGGGACACAGCCTTGGTAAATAGATAGACTTATAAACCTGCTATACATATTTTTTTTACCACTGGCATGGCGGCAGCGCGGTTAACGCTCTGGCCTCACAGCAAGAAGGTCACGGGTTCGATTCCCGTAGAGCCCGGGCCTTTCTGTGTGGAGTTTGCATGTTCCTCCTGTGTCTGGGTTAGGGATGGACGGTATCACGATATTACCGTTAACCGCGGTATGAAAATTATGTCACGGTGTCATTTTTGATACCGTGATACCGTGATTCAAAGGCAAAAATAACAAATGTAGTAAAACACACATAGGCCTAATTGCAGTAGTTGCATTCATTCTATTATTTAAAATAATTAAGTTATGCATTGTAAAAAATAAACAATGATTATGAGTTGCTTTTTTGAGCATTCTGTTGAATGATAAATAAATTAATGCCTTGCGTCAATCACCCCTACGTCACCTCTACGCCATTACGCGCCACTACACACCACAGCAGCTACAGCAGCAGCAGACCTAGCAAAAAAAAAAAAAGTTGGAAAGGCTCGAGCATGGCTGAATTAGTCTCTAAGAAAAACACATCTTCTTAGATTTGGCAGCATTTTGCCTTTGTGCCGAACGAAAATGGGGAGCCAGCGAACCCAGATGAGGCGGTGTGTAAATTGTGTTTTAAAAATATCCAAGCTAAACACGGAAACACATCAAATTTACGAACGCATTTAAAAAACCACCACCCGCTAACTGCAGCGAGAATGGGAAAAAGTAGTTCGCGTTCACCATCTCCGAGCACTTCAGCTCATGCAGGATCAGCCCAGCCAACGATGTTGCAGGCATTAGCCAAGACAACCAAATACAAAAAAGACAGTGCGCAGTGGAGAAAACGAACGGAATCTATTACAAATTACTTGGCAAAAGAAATGGTATCTTTTAAAACTGTTGACAAAAAATCCTTCAAGAATATGCTGGCCACCTTTGATCCAAATTATGACTTACCTGGCCGTAAGTATTTTTCCCAAACTGCCATCCCTCAGTTATACAGCAGAGTCAAACAGCAGGTGCAGGCGGTGTTGTCCCACGCAGAGAGCTACTCCATCACTACTGATATGTGGTCCTCAGTCAATATGACTCCCTATATGTCAGTCACAGCTCACTTTATAAATGAAGATTGGGAGCTCATTTCCAAATGCCTGGAAACGTCATATTTTCCAGAAAGTCATACTGCAGTAAATCTGGCGACAGCGCTTGGAGATGTTCTTCACGACTGGGAATTGGACGAAGAAAAGCTTGCGGCAATCACCACAGACAACGCCGCAAACATTGCTGCAGCAGTCAGAACCTTAAAGTGGCCTTGGATTAATTGTTTCGGCCATAACTTACACCTCACGGTAACAAATGGAGTGGAGTCCGAAAGGGCCAAAACAGACAGAGCAATACGGATGTGTCGCGAAATTAATGGGGCCTTTTCCCATTCCTGGCATCGCAAGAAGGAGCTCAAAAAAAAGCAAACGGAGCTAGGACTCCCAGAGCACACACTTATAACGGTAAGCCTACAATAGACCCATAAATATAATAATAACAATAATATTATTGTTATTAATAATAATAATAATAATTATTATTATTATTAGGTCAATTATTAATAATAACAATTATAATAAATAATAATAATTGTTATTATTATTATTATTATTAGGCTATTATTATTATTATTCGTTAACAAAAAATTATAGGCTAGTATTTACGTTATTTTACTTTATTTTATAGGACTGTGCAACTCGTTGGGGTTCCAAGTTAGCAATGATCGAACGCATCTTGGAGCAAGCACAAGCCATATGACATGTTCTGGCTGATGATCGCAGGAATAACCTTCAACTCACCTGGCAAGACACTGATGTCCTGCAAGCAGTTTATCGGGCACTAAAGCCAGTCAGTGAGTTCACTGATATTTTGTCTGGAGAGCGGTACGTAACAAGTTCGTCTGTCATCCCTATGCTGTCACACTGCCGCAACGACGTTTTGTTTGGGTCAGATGAAGACGTGGAGTTAACAAAGCGAATCAAAGCCGCAATCCTTCAGAAGCTAGACGCAAAATACGAAGACCGGAATGTGCTCACTCTTCTGCGTAAATGTACATTTCTGGATCCGCGTTACAAAGGAGGGTTTGAGGCAGATGAAACTGCGTTGCGGGAAATAACAGCGCTTTTACTGGAGGAGATGCTGGCCCATCAGCAGGATGTGGCGGGTGAAGAGTCTGGAGTTCCCTCAGAAGAGACGGAGGATGAAGTGCCAAAAAAAAAGAAGTCCCTTGGCTGTCTTTTACAGAAAACACCTGCTCCAAGTCGCTCTCGCGCATTTGTTGTTCGAGCCGAAGAAGAGCTTGCGTCTTACGGGAAGGAGCAGGTGTCCCCTGGAGATGGCGATCCTCTCTTGTGGTGGAAAAACAACAATTCGCGTTTTCCACTTTCAGCAAAACTGGCAAAAAAATATTTGTGTGTATGCGCAACCAGCAGCCCGTCAGAGCGCGTTTTCAGTAACGCGGGGAAAGTGGTTAGTTCAGTTCGTTCCCTTCTTGAACCAGAGAAAGTGAACATGCTTGTCTTTCTTTCTAAAAACTTAGACTAGACCTAGACTTGATTTTTTTTTTGTATTTTATTTATTCGTTTTTGGAAGTTAGGAGTTATTAAAGTCAAGCCTTAGGATATAGCCTACATTTTCATTTTAGAGGCTGTGTTTTATAAAATGCATAAAAGCAGATTAGGATTTTATTTTTATTTTGTGTTGTCATTATATTTTATTTATGACAAAATGCAAATGTAGAGTAGGCTCACACTTGGCTGTTTAGCGGTTATGCGCTATTTAATTTTTAATAATCTTCAAGAATTTTTTTTCTAAATGTCTTTAGGCTTTGCGTCTTCAGATACCCTTTTCATTTACGATGGTAATAGTTGCCTTTCTACAAAGCCTTCATTAAAAAAAGTGCATACATTTAAGTTATGCTTTTGTTTATTTATTCTGTCATTACATTTTTTCAAGACATTCATCCCTTCTGCCGTTATTTTGTTATATTTGACAATTCCTTGTTCAAATAGAGCACATTACATTACAGACTGGATGTTTGTTTTTAGATGTGCATTATGTTTGGAATAAATGCTAATCACGCTCAAATAGACTTGACATTATTTATTTTTTTAAACCTTTGTATTCGAACGATACAAATACAGCATAGAACATAATTAAACTTAGGCCCTACAATGTATTCATGATTTAAAGTGTTACAGATGCAACCAGTCGTAAGTAAAATTCACATTATTTATTTAGGACAAATAAAACAATTGGGTTTCCCAGTATTACTCGTAAACAGGCATGATACTTTCTGAAACCTGAATGTACTTGTACCACCCGTTACAAAAGCCTTGGCGGGACCTGGCAGTTTAAAAGTTACGGAGCTGACATGAACCCATCATTTCAAAGAGTTTGTGTAGGCATACTTGGCTTTTTGTGTGCAAAAGCAAACAGCTAGACTGCTGAAAACGAAAGAATGTCTGTCACTAGGCTAACGTGGTTTGGAATGTGTTGAGCGTAAGAACGCGTACGCGTATGAACTTTTTTATTAGCCATAATACGTAAACGTGAGAGAAGGCCGAAAAGAGATCGAATTAATTAAATAAACGGTACTCTTTTCCATTTACGTGTCAATATGTAACAGCAGCCGTAAAGCGCACCTAGGGCAGTAGGCCTTATATGAGCTGAGCGAGCCTGGAGAGAAGAAAGGAAGCGCGTGCGCCAGTGGGTATTTTTCTCTAAAATCTACATAGCGTATTAATATACAATGTTTTTGCATTCAATAATCTAAACATCTACTGGCATTCTGCGTGTGCTACGTGGAACAATAAATAAATAACTACATTAAAATAAAAAAAATAAAAAAACACGTCAAATTATGCAAATTTGACGTTAATTAGTGGACTGACGGTTATACGGTATACCGCGGTATGATTAGAGGGCGGTATGACGGTGATGAAAAATTGATACCGTCCATCCCTAGTCTGGGTAGTTTCCTCTTGGCACTCCAGTTTCCACACCAACCAATAAGATGCAGGTTAAGAAACGCTTGGTGTTGGTAGGAGGTTGAGGCGCCAGGTGTTTAGGCGAATGGCCTCTGTTTACTGTCACCGAGTGGGGAGGGAGGTGAAGCGCTTTGTAACTCTGTCTGTGAAAAACGCTCTACAAATAAAGACACTTACTTACCGCGCACGTACACGGCCAAACCAGCCTGCTAAACCAATAAATATTGGAAACAATGTGCAAACATTAGGACAAGGCACTCCTGCTCCTGCCAGATAAGCTTTTCTGAATTTCCATTGTGACTCAGAGTGAGCCGTGTTTATGAGACTGAAATGACAACAGAATAAGTCACACTTGTCATTTTAAGTCTGATTTAGAAAGTAAGTCGTCAGCTTGATTCATTGTTTACAGTTTAAATGTGTTTTTATATCAGACTCTGTGACAGCAGCTGAAGTCTCTGTGGCCTTTACTCAAGACTGTTGTGACTGAAGGTCGTGTGTCATTTGCACCTCGAGTCCAGGATCTGGTTTCTCCATCACTGTTTCCAGAGCCAGACACTTTGTTAATGTTAATGCTAATCTTTATTTGAACTATACAAATATGAAAACACAAACTGTACATATTTTTAAATGATTGTTTTCATCATTAATACACTATTTGTAAATTGTTTAAGAAGCATTGAGTTGCCATATTTCCAGCTTTGTTTGTTTGATTGGAGCATTGACCGTAGGCTTGTCATTTTTGGAGAACAAATGTTTCTAATTTTACTGCCTTCTGCGGTTGCTGCTACTTCTCCGTCTTTGTTTTCCTCGGGTCAAATAGTAGCCATTCTCCTTCAAAACACCCCGCCTCCACGCTTCTCTGACTCATGACTACCCCAAACCAGTTCAGATGGACGACCGTCGTGTGAAAGACCCTTAACACAGTGTAAGCCAGGGGTTCCTAAACATTTCAGATCGGGACCCCCAAAATAGCCATACAACCAACTCTCAACCCCCACTGCAAAATGAAAAGGACATTTGTAATGATTTCACGTTGGAAAAGCATTAAAACTGGGTTCAAATGTGTATACTTTAGTATTATATAGCTTTATATCAGGGTTGTCGAACTCATTTTGACATTAGCATCATGATTGTCCTTGAAGGGCCGTTTGTAACAAAATTTAACCTACTAAACTTTGACATATTACAAATTATAGTTGTATGTGATTATTGTATTTTTATTGAAGTGACACTTACTGAATATGTATCTGCATAAGTCTGAAAAATGAATTTCAGACAAAATATTTCATTAATTATTAGATTATTAGATTAAAGTAGTAAACCTTATAAGACCTTGAGCGCTGGATGAAATGAGGTGGAGGGCCGTAGGGCTGGTATTGCCAAGAGCTTTCCGATACGATACGCATCCCGATACATGTATACATATGAAAATATTTTACTGACCAAAATGACAAAATGCATAAAAACTATAAAAAATATTGTATACTACTTGTTAGCCCTCCTTAAAACAAATGCTAAGAATGTAACGTTGATTATGTAGAATAAAATTTGTATTGTATTTTCACACTTTTTTTAATACAAGGACAAATGTTCTATGTATAAGTCACTTTTCAGCTTAAGTTTCAGCCTTAAAGCAGCATACAGTTCATTCATTCATTTTTACCACTTAATCCGTTAGGGTCGCGGGTGACTGGAGCTATCCCAGTGACTTTGGCCTTACCGGGGAACACCCTGACAGTGGCAACTTGCCGCAGGTTAGACAGACAAACATTCACTCACTAAGGGAAATTACAGTGATGCCCAATTAACCTAAACATGCATGTTTTGGAGTGGAGGAACCGGAGAAAACCACGTGACACGGGAGAACATGCAAACTCCACCCAGAGAGATCGTAGCTGTTGATATGGTCCGACCCGGGAGTCGAACCCACAACCTCCTTATTGGGAAGCCAGAGCTCTAACCACTTGGCTACCGTGCACCTCAGCAGTACAGTTCATGAATATAAAATTTATAATGAGATTAAGCATCCCGATATGTATCCCGATGTATCTAACCGCCCTGTTACGATACGCGTATTGCCAACAAGCTTGTCACGATATATTCCGATACCGATACATCGAGTACAGCCCTAGAGGGTTGCATCCGGCCTTGAGTTTGACATATGTGCTTTAAATTACTATAATTCACTCAAACATTGCTGCTTTCAGGTAAAAACAGACAAAATACCAAGTTAAATTATAGAACTATATCTTGAAATCATGCTGCGACCCCCATATTTTGCTTCGCAAGCCCCCGGGAGATCCCGACCCTCACTTTGGGAACCACTGTAGGCTAGTGCAAAGTGATCATATAATCTTTATTTTATGTCTTGTGTTGGATTTTATTTTGACAATAAATTCATTCATGGCCAACAAAGGGAATGCACATTTGTTACTGCATTTTAAAGGTTTTTAAAGTCACTGTTTAATTTTTCACCAACCGTCTGGAGACCTCAGAGATCATGCTGTGACTTGCATGTGGAACTCGACCCCCAGGTTGAGAACCACTGGACACAATCTTTGTAAAAGAGCAAATCAACAGGAATTTTTTTGCACTAAACTGATTGTACCAAAAGAGTAAGTTTTAAAGCCACAGTCTGACATAATCTTTGCGTCTCTTTCTTCTCAGTGGAATTCCTGCCATGGTGGATTTGGCGGCGATGAGAGACGCTGTGGCTAAACACGGCGTCGACCCGAGTCTCGTCAATCCCAAATGTCCCACAGATCTCATCGTCGACCACTCGCTACAGATCGACTTCAGCAAATGGTACGTGCACGTTCATTTTGTCCAATCTACATCACTAGAGCTTCAAAAATCACACTCACAATGAAAGTTATTTTTGCCGCAAAGAACAAACTATTATCTGAACAAAGTATCTATTAGTTTCTTTTTGTCAATTCATTTGGATGTGCTTACAATGGCAACCTTTCGCAAAATCAAACAATAACTATTTCTAATTGTCAGCAGTGAGTGGCAAAAAGGATTAAGAGTCAATGGAGAGAATTTACTGTATACATTCTCCTTTAGAAGTCAAAACACGACAAAAACAAGAAAAAGCAGCTTCAGACTGATAATAAATAAAAACAACTTTGTCTACTGCTGATTTTGGAGTTTGTATGTGACATGTAAAAGAGAAAATCAGGTAAACAGTGGCAGAAAAGCAGAAAAACATTTCAGATTTTTCACTGACTCACACTTTAAGATCACACACACAAGATGTTTTAGTCCATTTGATGAGTGAAGCGACAAGGAAAAAAAGTTCCTAAACCTCGAACTGCCTTTAGTAAACATGCTAGCATAAGTTTGCACTGTTGCCATGACAACATACAAACTTCAGCATTACAATTCTGGGAAAGTTTTAGCAACAAAAAAGCTAAAGATTTCATATTTTATCAGCTGTTTTTTTTATCAGACTTTTGTCTCTCAGACTGAAAGTTGAGGAGCATTTTTTAAATAAAATTGTCTTTGTGTTGCTTTTATTCATCTTATTTTGCCCCGCCCACTTTTTGTTGGCAACGCACTTCCTGTTTAGCTCTATTAAGGTAGCTAACATATTTGCTTCATAGACATATAATTAGTAAATGCGCAGTCCGACTCTGATGCTATCGAACACTTAGCATCTGAGCTAGTCCAGTAAGATTTAAGCTAGTCCGGAGCGTTCTACTGTTTATTTTCCTATATCCGTTAGCATTAGCCCGCAAAAAACGCAAGTTATGAAAGATCCAGAGAGTGTCAGCTGGTACAAACCTACCGACAACATTTAGCAAAGGTCAGAGCCTTGTTACAAATTATTGTTGAGTTTATAAACCTTTTAGTATTTTATTGTAGATACAAATTGTGTATAAAACTGCTAACGGCTAGCGAACTTATGCATCTTTTAAGACTCCAGTGACCACTGTCACGTCCTTTTTCGTACCGGAAGACCCGATTCGTACCGTTAGCCTTATTTCTTTTACATTGTTTTATTCGTAAAGAAATTTTAATTAAGTACAGACGAAACTAATCTATTAAACACAAAATTCCCTTACAGAGTTTAACAAAGCAAATGATTGTATAATGAGATTTTACCGTTTAAAGCCGTAAATGCCTCATTAAGCTAGTTCCGGCTGCTATCTGCTAGCTTAAAATGGCAATAAATAAATGTGCCGTTTTGGGCTTTCTATTGGCAAACTTTTGCTAGATACATTCATAAATATCAATATAAAGAAATAATATTAACTGTACACTTACAAATAATGTGTTTAAAAGACGTAATTTCGGTCTGCGCATGCGTCGTTGACCTAAAAAGGACTTTCCGGACGAATCTGGTCTTCCGGACGAAAATTGACACGACAACCACCAAACGTTCGCTTTTACATGTCACTAGTGAGAAAAGCAGACAAATTACATAAATAACAGTAAACAAAGTTATAGCTTCACTTCTCTGTGGAGGAGCGTCTGTCACATCGATAAGTGATGGAGCATTTCCAGCCTAAGAATATAGTAGTTTGAGAAATATAATTTCACGTTGCTAAAGTTGTTTAAAAAAGCTTCATAAGACATAAATCAGTCCGTTTTGCTGATGGTTTTGTTGAAATCGCTTGTTTAAGCTCGTTTTATCCATAAAAGTGCAACTTCTGCCATTGATTTGAATTGATTTGCGTCATCACCTCTACTGGAGGAATATGGCGTCACGCTGTTCGTGTTGTAGCAACAGAGCAGAGCTGCTGATTGCGCGTCTACTCATTTAATGTCTATGGTTTGCTTGTTCTGTTTTGTGGGGCGATCTCAAACAGATACAACAGTTAAAATAAACACAGCAACTAAATTCTACAAGCTATCCACAGCTAAGCAAGAAGTATGCTGATAATTAAAGTGGGCGGGGCAGAATAAGGTGAATATTCTAAAGCTAATTTGCAAAACCAGTCACACTACAAGCATTTAGATATTTAGTTCTTATTGTTCTTATTTCTGATTAGATTTGCGTCTCATGTTTCACTTGTGCAGTTCTTTTCATTGGTCACATTTTTAAACATTAACATTTGAGAAAAGCCAGCACAGGGATCCGTTTTAGAAAAATTTGTAAGAGCTTTTAAACTACAGGTTTAGCAGGTAATGAGGCAGGATTTCAAGGCGTTTGCTCAGGAATTATGCTGCTTTAAAAACTGCAGTTTTGCGATTTGCTACCAAACAGTCATAATCTGTAATCTGACCGTTAAAGGACTGGATTTTTGAGTTTTTTGGGCAAATTTCATCCAGTAGAGCCATGTTAAGCAGTGATGTGTCATAAAAAAGTTGCAAATACTGTAAATGAGACACTAAGACAGCTAGGAAACCTTTGCACTCAGGCTTTCAGAAATTGTTGTTTTGAGATCTTAGCGTGGATGATGTGTGAAAAACCTTCTGCTGATACGACTGAGTTTGACTTTGTGTGGACAAGACCTTAATCTGTTAACTCTTTCAGTGCCAGCCCTGTTCTCTTCCCCTGTCAGGCCTTTTTTCCAATTTTAAACAATATTCACAGCTCCACAAAAGACTTTGTGTAACTGGAATCATGACATGTTGTACATCAAATGAGACCTGCAAGTGTCTACTTTCATTAAAGAAATAATTGTTATTCTACATTAATCTGTTCCCTTTTTATAGCCATTTGAAATTCCATGTTTTCATTAGATTTCAGCGTTTCACAAAAAACTTTAGAGGTGATCTTCTTTTTTAAATCAAACTTCATGTCAGTGTTGTTTTTCTTTGTTCTACTTTTTGTTGAAAGAATATGAGCACTAAAATGATTAAAACTATGAGGACGAGTGTATTTTTCATCTTTAAACCAATAAAAGCAGTTAGTTACCAAACGAGAAGGCAAAAAGTACTTTTCTCTTACTTTCTGATCGCCAGATTTCTCTGTGATTCAGTCCTCTTTTCATTGCCAGCCAGAGATTATTATCTGAAGTAATAAAATCCAGTAGTTTCTCTCAGTGCGATACAGAATGCTCCAAACCCCGGTGGAGGAGACACTTCCTCTCGAGCCTCCTCCAGACCTCAGGCCCGGCCCGCTCCTCTCACTGTGGAGGACAGAAGGGCTCGTGTGGTAAAGCCTCCTGCAGTGACCCTCCTCCTCCTGCTGCTGCTGCTGCCCCGGGACGACCTCCGACCTCCGTCCAGCAGATGAGAACACGCCTCTGCTCTGCCCCTTCCACCTCAAACCTGTGTCTGAGTGAGTCGCACTTCACACTGCAGACAAGCTACACAGAAATGTCATTACAACAGAAAAGAATCATTTAATATTTGACAATAGATGAGTAAACAGATTTATAACTACCATTAAACTAGAGTTTTGCACCAGCTTAGAACAAGCTTTATCTATTTTTGTACAGAGAAAGCTTTTTTACTGTCAAAACTCTCTTAATTGTCTAGAAATGGCTCGTTCAGTGCCATGTAACCGTTATTTATTGTTTAAATACAACTTAACAACTTTATGTCAATGCACTTCAAACATTATGAACACTGTGGGACAAATCAGCGAGTAAATAGTCTTACTACATCCATTAATCAGTTGAACAATATAATGGGACAAATACCCGATCCAGCAAAATTTCATAAATTGGTACAGATTAAGCTGGCCATAAATTGAATAATTGGATTATTTGGGTCTTTAAAAATCTACGATGTGGAAAAAAAGCGATTGTAAAGTCGAGGTAGGTGCACTGTGATGCAGCTGCGCTCCCTGAGTGGACAACTTCAGGCTTTGCAGAGTCTCTCTTGGGACTCTTACAAAAAACAGACAAATCGAAACCTAACGCCTGTTCATCTTTTATCAAGTAAAAAGTGATAAAAAGTCACTGAACGCTACATACGTCTTGAGGAGGGTCATACAGCTTAATCTGTAAAAGTTCCGTGCTCAGTCTTGCGATACGGCATGAAGAATAATCCCCACTCACATTACAGTTTACTCTTTGGTGGAAAGACAGAGTTTACTACTTTACAAAATAGCAAAGGCAGATCCCGAAAGCATCTGTCACCAAAGGTGTCTCCAAAATTGGCCATGTAGCTAACTAAATTATTGGAATGTAATAATAATATTCTGTTTTTCAGTATCTTCAGCTGTTTCTTTCTTTTGCAGACCTGAAACCGCCTTGAAAAACCAAGAAATGGAACTCAACAGAACAAAGAGAGGCTTCAGTTTTTCAAGGTACTGTCCAGTGAAATCCTAAATATAATCATGTTCATTATGTTTTACTGCAAAATGTAGTCTAACCTGTCATAAATTCTTTAAAGTATGGTCACTAATGCCCTTTCTTTGACACACATCTCTTCTCTGGTGCAGTGGTGTTCGAAGGCGTTTAAGAACGTGAACGTGGTCCCTCCGGACGTCGGGGCGGTGCATCAGGTGAATCTGGAGTATTTGTCCCAGGTGGTTCAGCTCAGGGACGGCTTCATTTTCCCCGACAGCCTGGTGGGCACCGACTCTCACACCACCATGATCAACGGCCTGGGCATCTTAGGCTGGGGTAAGTGCGCTTTGCTGTTCAGTTAGTTGTATTTTGATAATCATATTTGTTATCTGGTCTATAAATTTCTGTAGCAAAGAAAAACTGTGCAAAAAAGGATCAATAATGAGCAATATCGAATTGTTCCTACGGTGTGCCTTTGGTTTTTTAATCCAGAGTTGTAATCTTGAACTGAAAACACCCACATCCACCTTGTGACGTGGCTTTAGCAGAAGTGCTTGTCTGTCTTTACAGGAGTTGGTGGTATAGAGTCTGAGGCGGTGATGTTGGGGCAGCCTGTGACCCTGACTCTGCCTCGGGTCGTGGGCTGTAAACTGCTGGGCTCCATCCATCCGCTCGCCACTTCCATAGACATCGTTCTCGGCATCACAAAGGTAAATCACACCTATAAAGAATCTCATCATATATACGAGAGAAAACAGTACATGTACAACACATCACTGCTTCAGTGGACACTAATCTGCCTTAGAGTTTAGATTTTGGACCAAGCCCAAACTCAGAAACCTTTCTCGATTTGTTGTTGGCCCGGGCGGGTTCGGGTCAAGACGCAGAGCGCACTAAACGCGGCTGTCAGTTATACGCCTCAGAACACAGTGCAAAGCCCCCGCGGTGACAAAAAGTAAAGTTGGCAACTTCAAAAGTGTTTGAAGTTGCCAACTATACGGTCGGTGCGTTTGAAGTGTGCCACAGTGTGCGCGAGAGAAATTGCGCACGTAACATAAATGCGCGATGAGAAAAGAAGGAACAAGAGGGAGCTAGAGAGAGAGATGTGCGGTAAAGAAGAAGCACTTCTATACATGTAAACACATGAGCCACATCAGTAATGTGCTTTTTCTGTCATTAAAATGCCACAGTTCAGGAGTGGGCGGGCAGGCTCGCTTCGGGCTTGGGCTCAGACACAGAGAATGAGTCTGGTTCCGGTCAGGTTCGGGCACTACGTGCGTGGGATCAGGATTTTTTGGGCCAGATCTAACAAACAAAATAACTAAGAGTGTAAATATAATATTGTTCTAACCTTATGTTATAAATATTAATAAGGATGCTTTTTTACTTTGAAAATGCATTACTTCAGCCAAGGTCTGAGGTCAGGAGGTCTGTGGGCCGCATTTGGCCCTGGGCTGTACTTTGAACGTGTTTGGTCTTGATGAACACTATTAGTATATCATGGCAGAGAAAACTAACAATTATGGGAGATGCAATGGTTTCCCTAATTTAGAAATTGGCGGATTATTTGCGTGGAGTTTGCCTAAGTGTGTTTGACAGATGAACGAGCCAATCAGGCACACAAGTACAAACTTATGAGAGACCACTGTTACAGCATGTTTACAAACTTTGAAAAGTGGATTTCACAGAATATCTTTTAAAGTACAGTCAATAAATCCTCATCTGTACAGTCAATAATCCTCATCTAATTATCTTATTTGTGTAGCATGTATTTACGGCACATGAGTCTGGATTAGTAATTGTCTTGTTTGTGTAGCTTGGGTTCTGGATTATCATTTGACATTTTGTATTCTGTCAACAGCACTTGCGGCAGGCTGGCATAGACGGGAAGTTCGTGGAGTTTTTTGGACCTGGAGTGAGTCAGCTCTCTGTTCCCGACCGGACGACCATCGCCAACATGTGCCCCGAGTACAGCGCCACCATCAGCTTCTTCCCCGTCGACCAAGTCACTATCAAGCACTTTACTAAGACACGTGAGTCCAACTGAACCTCTGCAAAACAACAAGAGCTTTAACTAAATAGTGTCTCTGTGTATCTCTCTAGATTTTAGCCCAGAAAAACTTGAAATGTTAGAGACTTACTTGAAGGCAGTTAAACTCTTCAGAAGCTACGAAGACTCGTCACAAGACCCTGAATATTCAGAGGTAAATTTTCTCTCATGGTGTTGTATAGTAGCTCATTTGTCAGTTTAGATAATTTGATTTTATTATTCTGCATTTGCGTTATCACTTTATATTTTAGCTTTCTACCTAAATCATATTTAGTGTGCTCTCGTTACCGATACATCTACTCGATGTATCAGTATCGAGATATATCGTGACAAACTTGTTGGCAATACACGTATCAATAGAGGGATACGTATCGAGATACTTTAACTCATAGTAAATTTTACTCTTCTGAACCTGGACGGTTGCTTTAGGGCTGAAACTGTTAAGCTGAAAGTGACCTATTCATAGGACACTTATATGTAACATTTAAAGCATATGTAACATTAAACTTTACTTTGATGGGGGACTCTGGAACCTTAGAATCACGACTAATTGAGGAGAGACTTGTGTCCTTAAAGGTGGGGTAGTTAATTTTCACACTGCAAAAACCTGAAATAGGTCCAACTAGTACTTGCTCTCACAAATCCTTAAGGACTCGGTAATATCCACGCACATTATTTTTTTTGTCCCAAAAGTTGTAAAAAACCTATTTTACCAGACAGCAAAGTGAGACTGGAGGTGACCACTCAAACACAGCCAATTGACTCTCGGAGAGAAAGAACTTTACAGGATACTCAAAAGTGTAAAAGACAGAGTTTACTAATTTACAACTAGAACATTTAGCTACCCCAACTTTAAGAAAGACACTTCACACACATTGCTAGATGGATCTGATGTTGGTTGTTGTGATCGGAGCGGCCGATGATGAAAATGGCAGCCTCGATTTATGTCAATCTGCCCCTGGGCAGTTGTGGCTACAAACTGCAACTTACCACCATCAAGTGTAGAATGAGTGAATAATGCAGAATGTGAAGCATTGTGGGCGTCTTGAAAAGCTCTATATAATCTAATGCATTATTACTCGTATACTTGTGCTAATAATTAAGCTGTGTTCTTGTTCAGGTTATAGAGATTAACTTGAGCTCGATGGTTCCTTACGTGAGCGGCCCCAAGCGACCTCAGGACCGCGTCGCCGTTAGCAACATGAAGACTGACTTCCAGAGCTGTCTCGATGAAAAGGTTAAGAGATATTTTCACTTGACCTCACAGGATCATACATTTTAAATCTGTTTCGTCAAAACTTGGTGTGATTCCTCAGGTCGGTTTTAAGGGCTTTCACGTGTCGAAGGAGAAGCAGCAGACCACCGTTCCCTTCACTCACTGTGGGCAGGAGTACAGTCTGTGCCATGGGTCTGTCGTCATCGCCGCCGTGATCAGTTGCACCAACAACTGCAACCCCTCCGTCATGCTCACCGCCGGTAAGAACAGGACTAGAAACTGAGAAATGTCAGTGTATGATGTTGGTTTTGATGCTAGAGATGTATAGGTGGATGCTGTATTGGCTGATATTCAATTTTGACATAGTGGTATCTGTCAATATCCAAATATTGGTTCACTGTATTATGTGCACATGTGTCAGTCCTAATTTGTCCTAAGAGCATAAAATTTGCTATTTGAACAGACTAAAGAGTAAAAATGAAACATTTGAGCTAAATTTGCTGCATATTTACATCTTAATGCTCCAGAATAGTATTATCCCAGATGAACACGTCTGTATTTTCACTGAAATACAAAAGTGTTTATCTTGTGAGTCGTGCTTGATTTTAAAAGGCAACACTTATACATTTTTCCTAATATTTGATGAGCTGAAACATTGTAAAACCAAGAGTAAACTTCCGCAAACATGGAAGAACATTCAAACTCCACATAGAAAGCCCCCGGCTGATTGTAGAGAGCGCATTAGCTGCCACAATAAAGAGGCTGTTGAAAAAAATTATCTCAATGGGGACCAGATATAGGGACCTCAGCCCCAGGTGCCCCTTTCAGCTCCGCCCTGTAAAACTGGGCTTTAGGAGAGTCAGTCAGACTCTAGACTGTCCTGTGTAATCAGAGCAGACCACACTTTAGTCATTTCAAGCGAAAGCTGTAAAGATCACTCTGAAGATTTCCGCGCTGCTGCTGTTTCGTGCAATTTGCGCTCATGGCATCGTCGTTATTTTCAAGTTTTATTTCACTGTTTATTTTGGACTTTTCTTTGTGGATTAAAGGCAGATTTGCACAAAACAGTTTCACAGAATATCACTGGGAGCTCAAGAGGCAAATAAGATAAAGAGCTGCACTTGTATTGGCTCCAATGTTTGCCACCCCTGCTCTAACATAAGCTGTCTCCAAAGGCGATTCAAAGAACTTGGCAGTATCTCACTGTATGTACGTCTATTTACACACATATTTTGCTATAATGTTTCATTATTTGAATGTGTTTTTGTCAGGTTTACTCGCCAAGAAGGCGGTGGAGGCGGGGCTTGTGGTGAAGCCTTACATTCGCACCAGTTTGGCTCCGGGCAGTGGGATGGTCACTCACTACCTCAACACCAGCGGAGTCCTGCCTTATTTCAACCAGCTCGGGTGAGTAAGAGCCCTGCAGCTACAGCAATAAAAAATTATATGTTTCCATGCTGCAGTTTGCCCCAAATCCACCACTCATGATTATAAAATTACAAACGTCTTCCTGCTGTTAGGAATTCAAGTTACCCCGCTTTAAACCCGGTTATATCAGAATTATACATGTCAACACGTGTACAAAGTCACATTCTGAGTTTTAAGTGTGTGAATCTCCTGGGCTCTGGTTCTCAGGGCGGCTTTGACCTGGAATAATCCTGCTCCAGAGGCTCTAAAAGGGGAAACTTCTGCTTTAGAGAGACCTGACTGTAAAACAACTGTTAGATTTTAACACAGAGAGAGGAAGGTGTTAACTCAGAGGAATGACTAAAGCTAAAGCTTTGAACACGAGACCAGGAGGATTAAAAATCAACTGCGGTTTGAGTAAGATACAGTAATGCTGTATTTTAATAGAAAAAGACAAGACTATCTTTATAGATCTGTCTATGAGAGATACAGTATATTGATTTCTTGAGATATGTAAAGTAGAACACCAACATAAATACAATCAATATTGTATATTGAATAGCCGCTATTGGCAAATCACAAAGGTTACAATTATTTTGAGGTACTGTGATTTATCTGCAAACTAAATTTTTGTCTTTTTCTACTTAAAAGCTTTGACTAACAATGAATTTCCTGCAATGAAAATGTAAATGAATTTGCCTGAGATCCAGAGTGCTTGCTTCAACATATTGCGTTACCTCAGCTCAAATTTAGAACGAAATATTTATTCAAGAGCCTTTTTGCGTTCTAAACAACAAACTGATTAATTACAAGAATAATCACCAACTATTCTATTACCAGAGGAAGTGTTGCAACCTTACTATTATAGAGGAAATTTTTGTTTATCAACACGGACACACCATGCTTCCAGAAAGAGCCACCGCTCATAGACACAAACAGTGGAAACAAGTCGAAAAACTCAGTTGTCAGTTATTACAAGAGTTTATCACTGTGTGAAAACAAAAGTTCTGCTGTTAAATCAACATTTGTGAATGAAATTTGACCTTACGACCCTTCAAAGTTACGTATGTCTCCTGAAGCTGTCTCAAGCTTCAGGAGACATACGTCTGTCAGACCAGTTCAGACCTGATCCAAACATCTGCTCTCGTCCTGTTTCGTTGTTTTATTCAAAGAAGTTTCCCCAGCTAAGCAGACGGAGAGCGGCTCTTTCTGCATAATGCATGCGCAGTAGGGCGGAAAGTGACGTTGATCGAAAATCCCTCTATACCAGTGGTCCTCACTATTTTTAAAGAAGAGCCACATTGACGGACCAAAGAGAAGGGGAGAGCCGCAAAACATCAAACATAAAAACAAACAGAAAACAGGCCAGCGCAGACTAGAAAATAGAACTCAAATGTGTGTTTGTATGTGTGAAAATAAGCACAAATGTGCAGATAAAAATTCATTTAAATTCAAATTAAATATTATTGTGTGTGTTATAAAAATAGGGATTTCAATTTGACTTGTAGCTTCTTTAATATAAATTTTATATTACTACGGTCAGGTCAGTTTACATTTATTATAGCAAATTAGAAACATTTGTTGTCATTTTTTAAACAATCAGTGTTTGCATTATGAGCCTGATGTAGTTCAAATCTAACACGCATCACATTATCCAACCAACCAAACCACACTGTACTTACTATTCAATATGTCTACACTTAATTCTATTATTTTAAATAAATATTAAACTGATGCGTCTCTGTTCACTCTTCTGTGACGTGCTAGCTCCGCCCCCTTCATCTGCCTTTCTCACACTCCACTGATGCTGCTGCTGCGCTGACAGAGAGACAAGACAAGTGTGTTTTTCTCCCTTTGACCAGAGTCATACATGAAATAAACCTAAATACCTCTTTGCGGACACTATTTAACAAAGTTTAATTGTGGAAAACTCTCCGCTGGACTGCGGTGTTCGCGAACGCACGTGTAGGACTAGATTTTCCCGATCAACTTTTAAAGTGTTATAACTAATTATCTCCGCCAATATTAATCGTATCACTACGAAATAAAAACTGGGACAGAGTTTAAACTCTTCTCTTTCAGAATATGTCCACTACAAGTCTGTGTGTGGACGAGACATTTCACTACAGCTGCTCAAAGATACGCAACTTGATGTGAGAAGGAGAGCTGGTGCGTCCTGTGGCTGGAGTGGAAAACCATTTGGCACAGTCTGAGCGCGTCACTTCATTCATTTCTTAGATCGCCAAAACATTTATTTTGCTTAATATAAGGGTGAGCTCGCAGCTCCGTGCATGTCTAAAAGAATGTAGCTATACAATGTGGTTCATTTGGTCATTGGTAGGCAGGGTGAAGCAGTGGATGCAGCGCTGAAAAGAACCAAACGCTTGTTGTGTGAAAATGTGATCTTGCCGAAACTTGCTGAGAGCCGCCAAGTAAGGCTCTAAGAGCCGCATGTGGCTCGGGGGCCGCGCAGTGAGGAACAGGGCTCTATACAGTGTTTTTACTCTTATGATGTGAAGTTTGTTGTGAAGTCTCTAGACCTGGAAATGAAACAGACAGATTTCAACAGAACTATTGAAGCAGAGCTGTAAATGTGCTGTTGAAGAAGAAAATGACTTAAGAGTTGTTTATGCACAAAGCCTGGTCTTCAGTGTAATCTGGCGCTGATCCTCAGACCACACACAATGAAGCATTTTGGTTTAGTCACTTTTGTTCACATATATTTAGAAATACAGTGACTTTTGTGCTCCTGGTATAGAAACTTTTTCAGTGTGAATGTGAAATAAGAATGTAGGTTTTTTGTCTGTTGTGTTTTGCAGGTTCGAGGTCATAGGTTACGGCTGTGCCACGTGTGTCGGAAATACAGCTCCTTTACCTGAAATGTGGTTGACGCGATTAAACAGGTAAATATATCAAAAGCCCTGACAAAAGCTACTGCTCTAAACACCATCATCAGTCTGTCTGAAGTCTAAGTCCTGATGTCTGTTCTGTGTTCAGGGCGAGCTGGTGGCGTGCGGCGTGTTGTCGGGAAACAGACATTTCGAGGGTCGTCTGTGTGACTGTGTTAGAGCGAACTACCTGGCCTCTCCGCCTCTGGTCGTAGCTTACGCCGTCGCCGGGACTGTGGCAATCGACTTTGAGACGGAGCCTCTCGGTAAGAACACAGGATGATGCTTTTAATTACAGGATTTGAGGAGTTTGGGTGATTTTCATGAGTAAGAGGTGTTTTTTACTGACGAATAAGTCGACGCTTCAGAGGAGAATGTTGGGTTAATGTGTCATACAGTTTATAATCCTGTTTAGCAAGAAATAGACAACAAAAAAGACCATTTAAATTGTTTCGTCAACATCTTATTTGTCCTTGAGCTTTGGCAGCTGTGCACAAAATGAAGTAGACAATAGAGATGTCACAATGTAAGCTTTTAGTGTTAGAGTTACTGAAGAAAACAACACGATGTAACAATTATTCACAATTACTGAGACCAAACAAAAAAGAAGTACTTCATTTTATTTTTCCACAAAACGTTTTTTTTTTAAACAACACTGAAGCAGCTCCATTGCTGAAAATCTGTTGTGTATTAAGACTTTTCAAATACTTTTTCCATATTTTTATTTTGTTTTAGTAATTCAGTGGTCGTTGCTACAAAACTTTAGCTTATATCTCTGTATAGTCCTGTAATTGATTGCAATTATCAACAAACAATAATGATAATCTTATTATTTTGTTGTCGATTAATTGTTGCAATCCTAAAATAGTAGCTTTTTGTGCTACTCGCCGAAAAAATCGGACCCTCGAGAAAATAAAGTTGAAAAGCCCAGACAAAGTACAACAAAATTTTCCCTATTGTATCTGAATAATCAGGATATTCATTAACCTAATAATCCTGACCTTCATTGTAGTTTTTCCAGTGATTGAGTTCTAAGACCACAACATTTTTAGAACCATAGGTTGCGTTCTCGCTCTAGAATTCTATGATTCCATGAAGCAGTTTTCATTCATTCATTTTCTGGTCCGCTTATCCCGTTAGGGGTCGCGGGTGACTGGAGCCTATCCCAGTGACTTTGGGCTTTAGGCGGAGGAACACCCTGGACAGTGGCATCGCAGGGTTGGACAGACAAACATTCACTCTCTCATTCAGTAAGGGAAATTTACAGTGATGCCCCATTAACCTAAACATGCATGAGAAAACCCACGGTGACACGGGGAGAACATGCAAACTCCACCCAGAGAGATCATTGTTGATATGGTCCGACCCGGTAGTCGAACCCACGACCTCTACGAGCTCTAACCACTCTGCTACCGTGCCATGAAGCAGTTTGCAATCAAAACACTTCACAAATAGTGATTTATGCAAGTAACCTTGTTGTTACATCAAAACATGCATTTAAACAATATTCATTTTAGCTGCCCAACATCTGGATTAAACGTGTTGGCCTGTAGAATTTCCTGACGTCTTCTGGATGCTTATTTTATATTTTTCCCTGAATATTGTCTTCTTCAGGTGTGACGTCTAAGGGTAAAGAGGTTTATCTGCGGGACATTTGGCCGTCCAGAGAAGAAGTGCAGCAGACGGAGGAGGACACGGTCATTTCTTCTGTGTTTAAGGAGCTCCGAGGCAGAATGCAGGTCAGAACAGTCTCCTAATCGTGACAAATCGATTAAAAACAATCGTAGTCGATAGTTGTGATTTGATTAGATGTGATACTATTGTGTGTCTTGAATATGCAGCTTGTCAGACTTTAGTCACTATTTTATTTATTTGAAACTTGACTTGATGCTGTTTAATTTGACATTAACAAATTGGATCATGTTCCTCCTCCTTTGTGTGCCCAGAAATGTATTAAGATCATTCATTTTTTTGTCTCATAACTAATAACTGTTTTAATTGACAGAAAGGGAACTCGTTTTGGAACCAGATCGACTGCTCAGACTCTGTTCTTTTCCCTTGGGATCACAAGTCCACGTACATCCGCTCTCCGTCTTTCTTTAGTAAAATGGTGCGTTTAAAGACTTTTCACAAACGCTGTACATGTGACGTTTAGTTAAGGTGTTTACTGTTTGCGTTTCAGACTAAAGAAGTGTCGCGGCCTCCGTCCATAGAAAACGCTCACGTCTTACTGTTTCTGGGAGACAACGTGACGACGGATCATATTTCTCCAGCCGGAAGCATCTCCAGAACCAGTGCAGCCGCGAAATATCTCCAGAGCAAACGGTGAGACATCTTACATTACTGACAAAGCTAATGTGAAGCTTGATTTTAAATGTTTATTGTGATTATTTTACAGACTGACTCCTCGTGACTTTAACTCTTACGGCGCCAGAAGAGGAAACGATGCTGTGATGACCAGAGGGACTTTTGCCAGTGTGAAGCTCCACAATCGTCTGATCGGGAAAACCGGCCCCAAGACTCTGCACATTCCTACAGGACAAACTGTGAGTAACAGACAGAAGAAGGACTGGACTGTTTTTCTGACTCAAAAGACTTAACTCTGAACTTAGACTGGACTCTTGATTCAGTCCTTGCGCAGAGGACAGCTCATACTCAGTCCGCTGCTCCTCCAGTGCTGCTGCTGTCACTGCCTTTGATCCAAGCACACGCAAGACCGCGCACTCTGTGTGACGGAAAAAGGTCTGTGAAGGCTTCGATGGTCCAGTAAAAGTTCCTTCCAACGAAAACATTCCGGAGCTCCAGATCATCAGATGTGCCGTGTTAGAGCCTCTTGTGCTTTTAAAGAAACAGCAAGTCCACTGAGACTGTGCCGCAGCTCATCTGGATGTAGTTTGAGCCCAGAATTATTTGATAGGAACGATGTAGTTGGAACTGAAGAAAGAACACATTAAAAGCCTAACCTTGCTCATGTCGGCTGTATATACTGTGTACAGCAGGTGTATGCCAGATTCTCATGTGTTTGTGAACTCACAAATATCACAAGAATCCATCTGGCAGAGCCATGTTAACTTGTGAAATATTTTCATATATAAATGCATTTTGATCAATGCATTTTGCAGTGAATGAAGCTCCCATAAATACTTGAATTATGAGTCAAACTCCACAGCAAGAAGGCTCTGGGTTTTTTCCCGGATGGTGTGGAGTTTGCATGTTTCTCCCTGTGTCTGGGGAAATTGAACCACAGAAAAAATCCTTCAGGTAGTCCTGACCAAGCCTAGAGAAAAGCCCAACCAACCTGTCACTGCTCCTGACAGACGCCCCAGAGGTGTTGAAGGATCAAATGCAGGATTTCCCTCAAGAGAGATTAACAAAGTCAACTTTAACCTAACTGTTAAACCATTAACCACTTCATGTTTGAGTTTCCCACTGCTGCCACTAGATGGCGAGCTCAATCCTTATGAAGGAGCACAGACTGATGAAAGTCTTGTATGTCTTTATACATAGACTTCATATTCTAAATCATGAGAAGGTATTCTTAAGTAACTCTTTCAGGGTTCGTACAGTCATGGAAACCTGGAAAAGTCATGGAAAATGTAATTCTTATTTCCAGGCCCTGGATAAGTTTTGGAATTCTACTGGTTTTGGAAAAGTTTGGAAAATCATAAAATATTTTGAGTTAAAAAATGGAAGATTGTCTATTCTCGACTAGGGTTGGTCGACTAAAACACATGTCCCATCGACCGATTAATCGACTAAAAAGGGGGCGTGGCAAAGGCTCTGAAGCTAAAAGTAGAATTGTCAAAAATATTGCAAATCAAAACTAAAACTGGTGTTGAAATTAGATATTCATTTGAACAAATTCTAATAACAGTAACAGGGCAAACATTTGAACAAAATGATATTTTCTGCAAAGAAAGAAAAAAAATCTATATTTCTGAGAAGTTTAAAAAAAATCCTGAGTTTCATCAAAACTGGTTTGAAACTAAAATATTTGATCATAAACTTGCAATTTGTGTTGAAAATATCAGTCCATTGTATAAAAATCTGACTTTTTTGAAATACAGTAGCATTCTAATTCTCATTGTGAGAATCAAGTTTATTTCTTAGGATCAAAATCTGGTTGGAAATGTTAGCATTGTGACCTCTCTGAAAGAAACTTCGCTCAAAAACTAATAATATTATGTAGTTCATGCAAAAACTGTAGTTTATGCAGAAAATGAAGAGAAAACAGTGTGTTCATATAAAAGTCAGTTCAGACCAATGATTCTGTTACTGTTGAACACAAGCTCCTTCAAATCTAAATAAAAGAATTAGTCGACTAATAACATTTTGGTCGACCAAGACTCCATCGACCGATTAATCGACTAAACGACCAAATAACTACAACCTTATTCTCGACTACATCACAATTCTGCTTTTGTTCAGCAGAAAAAAACGCCTATAAAATAAAAATTAAATGTGTTACAGTGACTTTGATACATTTTTGTTTTTGCAACCGAACATTTTGACGTCTTTTCATTTGCTCAAACTAAAAAGACTAATTTTAGAATTGCATGGAAACTAAATGGTTTGAAACAATATTATTGCATTTTATTCAATTAACTAGTTACTGAAAACAAGGGCTGGACGATCTAGGAAACAATAGAATCAGAATTGCTCCAAACCACATTTTTACTGACAAAGGATTGGTTTTCGAGCGTTCGATTCAAAGCATACAACCAAACAATTTCGATTCGATCTTTTGATTATAAGGTTATGGAAATGTTGGCATTTGTTTTGGAAAAGTCCTTAAAAAGTTGTGGAAAACAATAAGTTAAAATCTGTACGAACCCTGCTCTTTATTGTTTCTCTGCTCAGATGGATGTATTTGAAGCGGCTGAGCGATATCAGAGAGACTCAGTTCCTCTCATTATTCTGGCTGGAAAACAGTACGGCTCCGGGAACTCCAGGGACTGGGTCGCCAAAGGACCTTATCTGATGGTAAAGTGCACTTCAGGTGGATGGATCTGTGACTGTTTAATATGTATTCACCTTTAGTTTGTGTCTCACCTCAGGGCGTCCGGGCCGTGATCGCCGAGAGCTTTGAGAAGCTTCACCGCAGACAGTTGCTGGGGATGGGCATCGCTCCTCTGCAGTTTGAGTCTGAACAAAACGCAGACATCCTGGAGCTCAGCGGGAAAGAGAGATTCACCATCGAACTCCCGGAAAAACTGTGTCCAAACCAACAGCTCAAGTCAAGGTAAAACGCACAGACACACAAAACATCAAAAAAGAAAAAAGGCCCGAAAACAGTAGATAATTCAATTTTATCCCCAGACACAGCTTGACATTGAAAATAAAGTGGTTTCTGCGTTTAGTTTCACTTTAAAAGGGAACTAAACAAAATGGCTTGATGTGAAGACTTAAAACTTTGATTGAAGCCAGTCCGAGATGGAGAGAGGTTTTTACTACATTTGCAAAAAAAGGGTTTAACTGAAAGCTATGGGGTCAACTGGTTAAATTGCACATTCATAATACCAGCCACAAGTTTGCCGTCAAGAACCCGACTGCTTGTGTGCTGTAGTGTACCTTAAAAATATTAAAATAAAGTATTAAGAAGCTAATTGTCTTTTCTGTTTCTGCTCATCTTCAGACCAGCGAAGGGAAATCTTTCCACGTCACGGCGCTTTTCGAAGACGAGACGGAAATTATTTGCTTCAAACACGGAGGCCTGCTCAGATATGTGGCTCGGACGTTTCTCTAAAAAATAAAACAAGAGAAAAAAAATCCTAAAACAAGCTGAACTTGCACTTGATCATGAGCTACACTTACTGTCCATTTCAGTTCTGGAGCAAACCTGCATGACTTAAACGCGGAGAAGAGGACGATTGCTGACATATTTTTACATAACGACTCAAAACCTTGGATTCATTTAAACATTTGACTCAAGTTTGTCCTTTTTGCTTGTTTTGGTGAAGATCAAGGACCTGCCGCTGCATCGAGAAAACAATCCTGCCTCAAAATGCAACTTTGGTGCTCTGGACAAGACATGGTTTCCCTTTTCCTCGTCATGTACACATAATAATTTAACATTTTTAAGACTTTATTTTGATGTAGAAGAAAAAAATGTGCTATAACGTTGTGGCCTTACTGTAATAAAACAAGTATGTCCCAATAGGAAGCCATTTTGGGTTTTCTGTGCACTTTTTTTTGGAAAGTTACAACAATGACCTCACCAAAGTAATTCAAATAATACAGTATATAATGGAAAGTGAACCTGTTTTAGTTGCCATACAGACCTTTTGGCAGCCTTAACAATATAAAAGACAGCCTTTGTTCACCACAGCAGAAAAAGATACATTTGTTTAGTCTTTGTTTCAGTGGCGTCATTAAAACGGTACAATATCAAAAGAAAATTTAATTTGCAAGTTTTAACCACATTTGTCGGGGGATACATCCCTCCTTAAGCTGTGTTTCCATAAGCTCGGTTCAGGTCCTATGCTGTCCTTATGCCTAAGTTTTTATGTTTTAGTAAAACAATTCACTTTGTTCTTCTTCTATTGGCAAATCTTTATTGGCGGTCAACTTCCACTTCCTGGTTTAACAAGCTTGGACGTTTTGAAAAAACATTATATTTAAAAGTCTGAAAATGTCCTCGGGGCTAATTAGCTCTGTGGTGAGTCAGGGGTATAAGTCTTAAAAGTCTCTTGCTGAGATGTTAGTTTCTGCATAATGTTTTCTCAGGTAAGAAAAACGAAGTTATTTCTATGAAAATGTAGATACTGAATATTTATTTGCTATTTTTGACTGATTGACGACTTTGCAAACTCCAAAAGTTACATGAAAAGTTAGATTAGAGACTTTGGTCTGTCTTACCTTCTAATCTACGTATATATAATCACCAAATGATGTCCATTGATCTCCAGCGCAGTTCAGAGATTCCTCCTTTCTCAAAAGCATGTCTGAGTTCCTTATACTTACTTTGTTATGAGTCTTCTATGTGTTGCACCACTAGATGGCGGTGTTGCGACAGTAGATGGCGGTATTTACTCGTAATGACTATTTTATTTAATTTAAACTCAATGTACAACCTTTGTCTGATGTAAACCAGCAAAACAAATGCGAAAAAATACAAATAATTATACAATACTGTAACTTCCCCAACCAGCGCGGGAGAATTCGCCCGAACCATGTATGAGGCTGTCTCATGGATCTATTGGGTTGTCTGCGCTTACAGAGAAACCTTGGTAAGTTTACAAAACATCAATTTCAAACAACTGTATTTTGATATCGCAACTTTGAGTATTTTAACTTGCGCAGTGCACCTTTAAGACATCTTGCTTAGTTTTAAGTTATTGATGTGTTCTTTAGACTGAAAACACGTCCAGTTTGGGCTAACCCTCTGCTCAGTGAAAGACTTCATCGAGAAAGGAAAGTTTACCCTGGTAAGAGAAACGTTTGTATGCAGGCTCAGGTTTAAATAAACACACAGTCTCAGACTGTATGTTTTGTGTGAATAAGAAATAACATTCCAACTTAAAAGTTCCAAGTGAATTTTGCATACCTGTTGATACAATGAGTAGGGGAAAGTGGGGTGATTTGTGCCACCCCCTGTTTCTACAGAACCATAGAAATTAGTCATGTGACCTCACATTATTGAAGGTTTAGCCATTTCACTCATCCTGTAAAGATGGGAGCCTTATTGCATGAGAAATAAGGGCATTTAAGTAGAAAAAAATATTTTTTTCCCTTCAAAGTAAAATTTCTATGATCAAGGTTTTTTGATTGTTGCGTCTGAACAGTTATAGGCAAGTTTGTAATATATCACCCATGTTAGTGCTTTGGTAAGCTACATTTGAATCTATAAAGCTGGCATGATGTTAGCTCAAATCTGACAGATGATGCATTTTTTCCAAAATGGTGGGCCTGGGGTGATTTGTGCCACTTACACCCCATTAATGAATAATTGAAATATATGATTTTTTTTGGTAATTGTGTAATTTTCTCACTAAAGCATAATTCTTCATTTTACACCAAACAGAGATAGAAGAATTGGGAAAAAGACCAAAATTCAAGGAAATTGGACTTATTAATCAATCAAGTTTGGTGTTTAATTCTGAGCAGACATGTGCATGTTGTGCTCAGCCTTTTTTCTCTTTAATGTTAAATAACTTTATGTTTAATCTAAAATTTAAGTGGAAAATGCATATTGAGTTTAACCTGCAGAAGATATTGTTTTTTTAAATTAAATACTATTTTACTGTAATTATAAATGGCACAATTTACCCCAGTGCAATCTCTCCAAAGACACACTTTTTTCAGAAAGCTGTTGTAGGTCTTTAGAGCCCAAGTTGAAGCCGATTTGACGCTTTTACCATGTTGTTTAAAATCCACCATCCAAGATAATCAATAAAATCCATGAAGCATCTGTGCAGTTAAAAACTCTTTTACTTAAGTACTTCACAAGCAAGACATACAAAAATGGGACAAAACAACAGGGATCACATAGATAAAGGGAAAACAAAGGTCAAAAACTGTTTGGCTCCAAAAACTGGCCTGCTCTACTGCACAGCTGGATGGTGCGGGGTGAGGAGCCAGGATCCACCAAAATAAAAAAGGGAAGTAGTACAAAATAACTAAACTAACCAAGAAATAACTGTTACTTTAACAAACATAATAAACTGTAAATTATGCTTGAACCAAATTAAACAAATAAGCTAATAATCAAATGAATTAGAAGAAGTATTCAAATAACCAAAATAAACATACTTTAAGCAATAAATCAAAGAAAAAATAAGTATATCAAAAACATAACTGATAACTTATAGAAAAATAACAAAACCGTGTTCTGGCTCCAACAGCTGTATTTCTTAAATATTGTACTTCAGATCAAAAATGATTGTTTTCAAAGATGCACCACATCCTGAAATATGTGTTCGTGTTGTAGTTTGAAGAATTACTATCATGGTCTCACTTTGGTCTCACTTTCCCCTAAGTATAAAAAACTTGGGATACAAGAATAAACTGAACAATGCAAGTAAATGTTGAAAAAAGTTGTAGCTATAGCCTATACATAAAGTTGCATTACACATAATAAATATACAAGAAGTAAAAGAAAATACATTGCATATACAAAAGATTTAACTAGGTCCGTTGTCACTAACAACAACAACAGTGTGAGCCCAGTGAGTGAGTGTAACAGAATGTGCTGTACAAGCCCAGTCTCACAAAAATGCATAATTTCTCAGTTTTTTTGCATGTCTAAGATGTTCTTTCTAGAGTGGACTTACTTTACAAATTTGACTTCTGGTCTGGGACATCGCTAAAGTCAATGAGATTCTGAGAGGTTTTAGCTGGTGAATCTTCTGAGGGTGTACCATATGGAGTGGTTTCATGTTTGTAGTCATCTTCTGCTCCAAACTGGGATGGGTTTGTTCCAGGTTTGTTCCGTGGGTGGATTCCAGGTATGAGCTGTGGGTCTGCTCCAGATTCGGGCAGTGGGTCTGTTCCAGGTTCGATCTGTGGGTTTGTTCCAGATTCGGGCTGTCGGTGGATTTCAGCTTCAGTACGTGGGTGTGTTCCAAGTTCGGGCTGGTGGACTCTTTCATTTTCGGGCTGGTGGTCTGTTCCAGGTTCGGGCTGGTGGTCTCTTTTATTTTTAGGCTGGTGGTCTCTTTATTTTTAGGCTGGTGGTCTCTTTCATTTTTGGCCTGTGAGTCTGTTCCAGGCTGGTCCTTTGGGTTTGGTGGATTTTTTAACACCACATTTCCGATAGTGTAACACTCTCCCCATTTTTTGTCTTGTAGGCATTTGTCCAGTTGTAGCTCCAGTTGTTTTTTGGTCTTGTTTCTCAACTCACCAAAAACAACCTTCTCCTCCTCCTCCAAAACTATCTGCAGCCAGTCTTCTGCTCGTGACTTTGAGTTTTGTAGCAACAAGAGCAAACTAACGCAATCAAGAATAGAAAAAAGAGACCCCCAAGCCATACATCTGAAAAAAGATCATACAAACAAAAATAAAAAAAAAATTTATCATGACTTTGCTGTTTTTACATCTTAAGTCAGACTTTACACATTCAATGGTTTATCAACAAAAAATAGGGCAGCCTGTGAAAGCTTTTTTTTATTATGGATTATTCTTCTCAATTTTGGAAATACTGAGAGATTACAGTAATACAACTAATCAATGGAAACTGAAGAAAATACTCCCACACTCCCTCCAAAGGCTGGTGTGTCTATTGTCTCTGACATTGATCCGAGATCTGAAGTCAGCTGCAGGGTTTATTTTACCTGTAGTTATAGCTCATCTATTTGAGGTTGCCCCACAAGACAGACAAGATATGTCAGTTACCTTAACAAGCTAAATGGGAAGGGCAGTGCCAAAAAAAGTGGCGAGCAGAATAAGGTGGGCTGTGACTTGGCCATTCCCGGAGTCTGGACTTCTTTAGTTGAGCCAGTCCTTGGTTGATTTATATATGTTTTATGACATTTTGTTTCAAATCACAGTGATCTTGTCCAGCATCAGATCAAAAATGTAATTGATAATTGTCATTACACAGGTTTAGTGTTATTTGCCAAGTTCGGAGTTTTTTTCAGATTTTTCATTACCAAACAAACTATTTTTTGGGCTGAATTTCATAATGTTACTGTGACTTTTTTCGGCATCAGGCTCCAAAGGAGCTTATTAGTTATCTAATTGGTTCAGGAAGTACAGGCTTCCATTTTTAACGCCCCTAGGAGCACTCCTCTAGTACACTTACTACAAGGCGGGTTCAGTTCAAAACAGGCAGGTTTCTTGTACACCACTGCAAGTCTGTGTAAAAGGGCACATTGGTTTTAAGCTCTTTCTAAATCTTGACACCATTTTGACAAAAACTTCAGGCCGCAGAAATGGCTTGACTTTCTTCTGTCTTTGATAATTTGCATTGAATGTTTTTAAACGGTTAGAAAAAAAAAGTTTGGAAATTGGCGAGGATGGGGGAGGGGAGCAGCCGTTCAAGATTGGATCATTCATTTTCGACGACGAAGTCATTGGCTCTGTCTTTAGCTCCTGACCCTTCTGCATTCAAACAGAATGTAGGAGGGGCTGGCTGGTCAGGCAACCAATTTAGTAGTTTTGTACATTTAAAAATTAAAATTAATTTTGTGTTACACTAAACACAAGAAAAAACATAGTTTGAAGCAACCGGAATTCTAAATTGTTTTGATGTCACTTGAACTCAACTTCTGCATTAAATTTTCACCCTTGAACGATTTTCAGTTTCTCTCAGCTTGTTGTGCTCCTCATGTGTGCGCAGGCTTGCATTCACTACCGAAGCCTTGAGACTCTCCTGGTTCTTCTGGTTGCCTTGGTTATTGCGTTGTTCTGGTTTCTCGTGTCTAAACTAAAGACTTTCAAACTCCTCAGCAAGGCTCTATCCGTCCATAGCTGTGCTGTCAAAATAATAAAAAAAGGAAAAGCATGTACATAGCGCATTCTAACTCCATATTTGAACAGTCTTCCTCAAAAAGAAAATGGTAGCTGAAGGCCAGAATGACCTGCATACAGGTTTATACTCTTCTGAAAATGTGAAAGCAGCTGGGTCACTACGTCGTGATCCATCCTTCACCCTGTTTGTGGACTGATGCCAGGCGCTGTTGGTGCTGTATAACACAATCTTTCACTTTCACTTCTGGCCCTATATAGACAAAAGGGAGGAGTTTTTCTTTCTGCACAAATTCCTTCACCTGCTACCTGCTTCACTCCTGCACCTTGCCTTATACGGTATTTGAGTTCTAATCTTGAATAGTTTGAATCCGTCCACATGTCATAGGATCCTTCCACTTGAGAAATGTCTGCACAAATACATTCCAAAGCCTATCACTGTTGATGTGATATATAAGTTACCCTTTCTTTCTGCACTCTCACTGGACACTTTATTCATAACTCATAAAGTCAAAGTTGATTGGCATTGATCAGATCTGCAATCAAACAAGTTTAAAGGTGATCTTTTGTGTAAGTTTTTAAACATGTTATACCTGCCTTCTCTCATCATTAGTTTGCTCAAGTTTTATTAGAATGATTCCTGCATGTTGAGTAATCTTGTATTCTTGTCTCCTGCAGCTCAGAAAAGCCCTGTCCTCACCTACCACCTATCCCCACCCTCTTGTCTGTGTTTATTTGCGATTACTCAAAATATCTACATATATTATAGTTTGTTCCCAAATACAAAGAACTATGCTTTAATTTATTGACAATTGACACAGTTTCCTGGTGTTTGGACAATCATTTATCAAAGTAAAGGTATTGTCAGGTATAATTTGTCATTTGTGGCCAGACCTGTTTGTCAAAGCCTGATCCCGTCAGATCTCATAAGCTAAGTAAGTTAGGGCCTGGTTAGTACTTGGATGGAGACAGCTGGAACCCCAGCAGCCACAGTGGGACGACAAGAGTGGATTGTCGTTGTGTCCTTGGGCAAGACACTTAACCTGCATTGCCTCAGTGTCTGTCTGTTACTGTTGAGTGCCTGGAAAGGTCGAAAAGAGAAATAAATAGACCATTTACAATTTTTTACAATTTTAAATCATAACTATTGCATTTTTGTTATGTGGATTATAGAAGGATTTTTGGATGATGTCACTTTCCACCCTACTGCTAATGCTTTATGCAGAAAGAGCTGCTATTCAGGTATGAACTGGTCTGACAGACGCCTGTCTCCAGAAGCTTGAGGTTTTTCCCGCCGTTTTTTTTTTTTTTTTACTCACCTGAATGTAACTTTTATGGGTCGTAGGATTTAATTTCATTCACAAATGTTGATTTAGCAGCAGAACTTTTGTTTTCTCACAGATAAACTCTTGTAGTTAGCTGACAACTGAGCTTTTTCGACTTGTTTTTACTGTTTGTGTCAATGAGTGGCGGTTATTTCTGCGTGCGCATCACCCATGTTGATAAACAAAAATCCCTCTATAGCTTGTTTGGTTGTAAACATCACACATGAACAGGACGGAAAATGAAAATATAAGTCAAATATAAAAACAAACAAATACCAGTCATTTCCTTAGAAAGCCCATTTTGGGTCAGAAGTTCCTTATTGTGTGAAAATACCTCACAACATCTCATTTAATTACATTAACTTTTACCTTCTACAAACAATACATGTCTTGTCTTCCTCTGATATTTTGTCAAAGCATTTTTTTTCCGCTGTTGCTAACTGTGATATAAGTTAGACCAGGATCTGCACAGTCTCGAGAGCCACATGTGGCTCTTTAAAGACATCAGTGCGGCTCTTTAGATTTATTGAGAAGGTAGGAAGGAACTAGTCTGAGGACCTAAACAAAAGCTGAAGAATATTATTAATAAAAGAAGTTATAAGGGAAACAAACTGATTTGTCTCGCCATCAAAATTACTTTTGTTAAATTACACATTGTTTTTTTTTTTTGTTTTTTTTTTTTTTTTTTGCAAAGCATTGTATAAATTCACTTAACTGACTGAACATTTTGTTTTGGACTAAATACAGCTGCGCTCTTTGTGACTTTGATTTGATTTGGGCAATTGTGAATCTTTTGCTGTAACTTCACAGAAAAACACGCAGAACTATAATGTTACATCAGGGGAATCGAAGTTGAGCAGGTGTTTTGAGCAGTGACTTGATGACTGCTCTGGATAAAAGATACAAATGCAAACTATTCTGATGATGTGAGTTTTTTAAGCGGTGATGTACTGTAAATTGGTGAATACAACACAAAACAAGGAACCATTTTGAAACTAGACAGCTTCAAGAAAATAATGTTTATAAGTTGAAATGAAAGTAGATTTGGCTCATGACTCATCATGAAATGTCCAGATACAAATATGTTCTGCGTGCAAGTACTGGAATTCAAACATTGTGACTTTACTGGTGGAACTGGACGGTGGTAAATAGTTTCGATAGCAAAGCCAAAACAACTACAGTAAAAACGTCAAAGTTTGTTTGCTCTCAGCATATAGACCTTTTCCAAAAGATGGTTTATTAATTTTGTTCATGCGCCAGATAAAAAAAAGGTTTCATTTGTCAATTGTCATATATTTTTGGCGTTATATTTTTGTCCATGATAAACTTATTAGAGTTTTTCCTTTCCAAGAAAATGGGTTAAGAACAGGGGATGTTTGTTTTTGGACTATCTGCCTCTGTATTTCTGAATAATTAATGTTTTCTTGTTGGTGTTACTGACAATTGTTTCATTCTTTGTTTTTTGTTTTCATGTGAATCCTCTGAGATAACTGCTGTTGTGATTTTGGCTCTACAAATAAACTGGATTGAACCAGGACAAACAAGATAATACGATTAATGATACATTTATTAAATACAGGTTTGACGAGAAAACAATGAGCATGCGATAATAATGAACTGTTAGAGCAGGAGATTAGACACTGATGTTGTTGAAGAGGGAGAAGGTGGACGTTTAGGTGGAGGAGGGTTGCGATGC